>OX336340.1:8936565-9276565 GCA_946902875.1 Nematopogon swammerdamellus | reverse complement strand
CCTTTGTTAAGGCGGTACGTGGGAAAAAAGTACCGCGAAATCCTTTTTTTAAACAATTTTTCTTTACATTGAACAAAGTTACAACTAACAAAATGATAAAGTTTATGCCCACAACAATGAAGAAGTGAGCAGGCGTATACCGAGAGTCCAGCGTGGGCATCATCCCTCATCCATGGTTTTGCTTGAAGTCTCATATTCAGGCCTCTAACTGAGGTGTTTTTCTGTGAGAAAGGTGTAAAAACCAGTGCCGTTGTGTACCAGAATACGGTGCTTTCAAACACTGTGGAACCTCTTTCTCACAAAATGTTCGAAAACAGACACTGGGTATACCAACAAGATTCTGTGCCAGCTCATAGGGCAGCAAGCACGCAAAATTGGCTGACCGCCCATGGAATCGACTTCATCAGGCACGATGAATGGCCCTCCTCCAGCGCAGACTTGAAACCATTGGATTACAAAATATGGCAACATTTGGAGGAGAAAGTCTGCGCTAAACCTCACCAGAATTTGGAGTCTCTCAAAGCATCCCTGATTAAATCAGCGGCTGATATAGACTCGAACGACGTGCGTGCTGCGATCAACGACTGGCCACGCAGGTTGAGAGTCTGTATTCAAAATCTGGGAGGGCTTTTCGAATAATTGTGATACAATTTTAATCTACTTTTATCTGCCATTCTTTTCATATATAGGTATATTTTAAACTAACATAAAAAGTCGTACAATTTATTTAATAAATTATTTGTGACAGAACTTATGACCCGACCTAGTAGATAGACGAACGATTACCCTGAGCCACAATATATTAATTGGTTTGTTTTTTAACCGACTTCTTAAAAATTAGGTTATCAATTTGACCCGTATGTATGTAATATAGTTGGAATTGCACAATATTCGTATATGTTAGGCTTCTGAACAGGTGTGCCAAATTTAATAAGTTTATGTATGTTCGTATGTTTTTATGTATGTATGTGTTTGTTTGTCCACGAATTTCTCGGAAACTAGAAATCAAATTGCCATAATTTTTATTAAGTATCTTCCAACTTAGGGAATAGTGCAAGGTTCATCAAAATCGGTTCAGTAATTTTCCAGATATGGACTGTTAAGTGTGCACTGGAAAAACAACTAATTATGTGATATAACAAAAAAGAGTGAAAAAAAACTGTTTAAAAACATTGCACATACTTAAACACAGAACACCTATTGACTTAAAAAACAACTAGAACTTAAAAGTGTTAAATAATATTCTTATTCGAACCCTTGAGTTGAAGGCGGTACAAAAGCACACCTGAAAATTGATAGATAGACCCCTTTTGTACCGCTCAAAGGATATGAACCAAAATATTATTTAACACTTTTAAGTTCTAGTTGTTTTTTTAAGTCGGCGCAATGTTTTTAAAACAGTTTTTATTAATGGTTTTATTTAAGTTTGGTTGAATTCACATCAACTTTAACTTCAATAAAAGAGTCAAGGTCGTAACAAATACATGTTTCCTGCCATCCTATCGTGCGATGCGATACAAACTTAGAACAAAGAACAAAGAACAGAAAACATAATTTGGTGTATTAGCATGCAGTTTAGTATAAGTATAATAAGTTTGTCCTGGATGGAAACGCATTTGTGAATGGTCAGTTAATGACAGATGATTATGTACAGTCGGCTCTAAAAGCGAAGATGTTTCTGTAGAGTTTTTTTTTGCATTTAATCTTAGAGTGTCCTCTATGTAAATTGGCAGATGAGCTGTAGAACTGTGTCACTAGGATCTGGACCATCTTCCATAAACCCAAAATGAGAAAAAAATCTAATTATTATTATGTTTTTCAATTAGGGAACATTACGTCACATGATTATGGTGTTGGTACCAAGGATATTGGAATCGCTGGTTGGTACTAGGTAGTTCGGTGAGTGTAGGTATTAATTATCTATAATATAAAAGCAATGAAAAAATTACACGATTTTGCTTGCATGACACAGGCCAACCAACCATTAGTGTGGCTAAGGGCTAAGGTATGTTTCGTATAGTATGTAAGTACCTGTACCCGTATTTATTTATTCCTAGAGTAGGTAGATATGTAGGTAATACTCTAGTCTAGGTGGTTAAGCTAATGATTGGCAAACAGTGAGGACTGAGGTGGGCCAAGGGCCGAGTAGCCTCGTTCCCAATCGCTTTACGACACACGCAGGCGCATTGAGAAACCGTTATTCCACGCGATTGAATAGCTAGAACAGAACGTGCTATCAGTGTTGTATCCACTGAACAGTGAACACCGAAGTAAAAGCATGATCTGTGCTTGTATCTACCTAGGTAGGTATAGTATTATTGTGTATATAATATATATAGGTGTTCCGAGATGATCAGAGGAATTACAGGGGTGATTCAAAATTGAGGAACTTAGGACGTAAATTCGATGAAATTGGTTGGTTGTTGAAAACCCCCTTGGTTCGGGGGTCATTCCATAAAAGTTGTAGTGCCAAGTTGTAGTACAAGGTGTACTTTGCAAATTTTAATGAGCTATTTTAATACGTTTTATGTTCAACAACAGTTTTGTTTTGTTAGAAAATTTCATATTACAAATTTTTGATCAGAATATTTATAAGTAGGTAGATATAATAGCCGGGACGGATCTCGGCGGGTCGCCGCCGCAGCGGCGAACCGCCACGCGCATGTACACTTAACAAAAACACAAAATCGCCCTAAAGTTACGTTTTATTAATTTTTTTTTTATTAAATTAATATTTATATTCTGGTTAAGTCGAAAACGTAAAAATCACCACCACGAATCAGTATGGTGATCGCCATAACCTGCAAAGATGGTGACACGCCTTCCATTTCACTATAGGTACTATGACTTGAGCACGCATTTTCGTTGAATTCCCAGTCCCACCCACTCTCTAATTACATAATATAACACTTAAACAGATTGATTACACATTCATAAATAAAAACGTTGAAAAGAAAAAAATACTTTTAAAAATAATAAATACAGTTTATTATTTTTCGAAATTCCGTTATCACCTGTACATACAAACAGAGTGCGAGGGAGTGAGTGGAGCGAGCACATACTGCAGGTGTGCAAGTGAGCGCACTGACGAACATGCTGGTGCGAAGGATATACTATACGAGGAAGGTGCGGGTGCGAGGGAGAACAGTGACGAGCGCTGTGCGAGAGAGAAGCAATATGAGCACAGAGCGGGCGCGAGAGAGATATAACTATGACTGCGGGACTGTGAGAACGGCGGCGGCGAGCCGCCGAGATCGGTCCCGGCTATTATACCTACTCTAAAGACGACTGATAGTACTGCCAAATATGGCCTTTTGAGATTTACCATAGCCGACTATCATTGTCTCCCTCTACGGAGACCAAGCCATGCAGCATCGTCATAGCCCCACTGCAACGTTGCTATCGCTTACTCGCTCTCGCTTGTCTACCGATGACAGGAGTACGAGAGAAACATGAAATCGCTCACCCTTCATCGGGCGACCGTCGCAATCTTCGTGTTTCTCTCTCGCTCCTGTCATCGGTAGGCAAGCGAGAGCGAGTAAGCGATAGCAACGTCGCAGTGGGGCTATGACGATGCAGCATGGCTTGTCTCCGTAGAGGGAGACAATGACAGTCGGCTCTGGATTTACCCACCCACGAAGGCTGCCCCATTTGGCGGCTAAACGTAAAATTGTCTAACACAGTATAGAAAGATTATTATAATCTGATTATAGTGCATTTTGTATCTCATTGTCGATTCGTACTGCTTAGCTCAGACGGCGCGCGCGCTGCGTTCCGTCGGTTATTCCAGTAATGAGGTTAATATAACGATGCGACGCGGATTAGCGTAGAGCGCTATTTCGTAACGCGAGTATGGCCCGATTTTCATAATTAAATAGAAATTATAGCGCGTTAGTGAGAATGTGAAACCCGAAATGGAAACCATAATGGTTTATAACTATTCACTATATTATCAAATATATTACTAACTAATTCAATTGAGATATGTTTTTATTTACTTACACTACTATTTTATTTACTCTATCTAGAAATTGCAATGATGCTTCCGTATCCGTACGGAAGCCCATTAGCCTACGTCGTCGTCCGTCCGTCTTTACTTTAAATTAAACCGTAATCTTTTGAATCGTAATAGGTAGCCGGTTGAAATTTCTCTCCCAGAATGTGAATGACGGATATCCTAACAAATAATAATAATAAAAAAACAAAACGTAAAAAATTAAGGGGGTCCGTATACATATAATGAACATGTTTTTTTTTTCAAAGTTTTAGTTTTGTTTTTGCTCTATACTAGGTATCGTAAAAACGGTAATACATACAAGCGTCAAACTTTGTGTGATTACAGTACAAACTCTCAAGTAATATAACAAATAATTAAATCGAACAATACCTGGTGGTACGGAATCCTCGATGCGCTAGTCCGACTCGCACTTGGTCAGATTTTTTATATTTTGAGGTAATTAACAGCATTAAAACTAAACACAATTTACTCAATACACTGACATAAATATAGTTCAGGTTAATTCTAGCTTATAACATTGAATTTTACGTAACTAGCTAGGTACCTATTTATATAGATAATATTATGATATGAATGTGTTTTATTTTTTTATGCACATTATTGAACGTACAGGTTATGAGTTTATTAACTGAAATGATAATTAATTAATGTACACTTAGTACAGTCCAAAAAGTTTTCCTTATCTTTTAATTGTTGTCATCTTGTTTGTTGTTCGTTAACTTTTCTCTTGATACCTACCGCTAGCCACAAACTTTCCCGCAAAATGAACAGGACTCCTTAACATTGAAAATAAAAGGTTTCATCTATATAATGTATGCAAAGTAAAGTAGTAGTATGTCATGTAGTCATTATGTTAAACATAACAATAACACGATACACCCAGGTCAGTCACTTGCTGCAATACGAGAAGTGGTCGCATCGCATGTTATTGGACTGCTTTCATAACATCTTTGTTAGTTTGTTATGATTACTCAATCGGTACTTAGCGGCTGCACGGAGGCGCGCGGCGCGCGGCGTGGTGGCTAATCGAACATCCGATATGTATGTTTTGACAGCTCATCATACAAATACTGCTCTTCCTACTCACATTTCGCTTCCTTTGTTTATTTACCCTGATTTCGGTTGGATATGACTGAAACTTTAAATAACAAGAAGTTATTATTGCGGTTTCCTTCGCGTGATATTGATCTGTCTATTATAGCTACCTCCTTCCATGTAAATTGACGGTCCCCACCAAGTGGTCTAGCTAGAGTCTAGGCAGGGCGAATGGCTTCAAAGGGACAGATACAACGGAATTTTATTTATTATAGTAGAGAGAGACGATAGCGTTGAGGGTAAGTTTGGTACTAATGTTTTTTTAACGTAACTCCATTGCCGCTACATTCTGCAAGGCCACGTGAATGAAAAAAAAACCGGCCAAGTGCGAGTCGGACTCGCGCACCGAGGTTTCCCTACCAACGCACCATGTAGAGTTTGCACTATATTTGTACGTTTGTTTGACGCTTGTATGTATTACCGTTCTTACGATAGAGCAAAAACAAAACTGAAAAAAAACACACGTTTCTTGTATTAAAGGGGTCCCCCTTCAATTTTTCACTTTTGATTTTTTTATTATTTGTTGTATCCGCCATAATAACACATATTCTGTAAACATTTCAACGGGCTAGCTATTACGGTTCCAAAGATACAGCACTCGGACAGACAGACGGACCGAGTAGGTTTATATATAATATAACGGAAGCCTATATATTATATAGGCCTCCGTTCTGGTGCGGAAATGTAAAAATGTACGCACGCCCAAAATGTAATAACTTTCATCGGAACTTTTGCTTGAGAATGAAAAAAGTGGCACAAAGTGATGTAAGATTATGCGAGGTGAAATTAAAAATTACTTAGACAAGAAAGTTGAGTAGGTATAAAGCGAAGTTGAATAGACATCGTCGCGCGCGAGCCAAGTTGTGGCAAGTTTTAAAGATTAATGTTGGCTGGCGCGCGGCGCGCGCGGGAAAATGTATTCGTCATTCGAAAATATGTCGACGGTGAGATATGTACCTAGGTCTTGAAAAAATATATATATGTAGGAACATATTAAAGAGTAGACTATATTTATTAAGTAGATACAAACAAATACCTATGGCGATAAATGTGTAGAGATGTCAGCAAACATTCGGCATAACTATTCGGCATAACTGTATGTCACATCTAACGTATTTGGGTATATTTTTAAAATAAGTATATTATTATAGTGCCAAATTCGAGACGAGACAAGACACACGTTCATAATGAATATCGACATTTCAAATTTAACTAACGTACCTACGCTCACTGAAACTTCTTCTTGTTCCTAAAACTCGAAAGCTAATTACATTTGATTTTATAATTACATTTTATGTAATATAATACCTATACTTATGTACGTTTTATATGAATACCTATTTATTATTTAGATAACTTGATTTAATGTTTGTTCAGAATTATGTATATTTACTAGTGTTTGCCCGCGGCTTTGCGCCCATTCGCCAAGGACAGAACTTCGAAGAGGACAAAGTAAGTGACATTTATATGGCTTGACTACTATCACAATTAGAGCTACTGCTAAGTACCCCAAGTGGATAGCATGATGATATATCTCCTAAAACGATCTCAAAGAGTTGAGGAATCTAATGGTATAATCTCCATGCAATTTTGATTTGTAGTTTTTTAGTAAATCGCGAACATAAATCTGCGGAAACACAGACAGACAGACATTCACCACTTTTTTTATTTAAGTTTCTAAATGAAATTTCCTTTTACTAATTACGCAGGAAGTCATCCTAATAATAAAAAAAAGTACTTTGGAAATCTATCTAAGTAGATTAGATAGAAGTTCTAAAACTTTAGTAGCAATGGTCGTTTTTATGTCGCGCCCCGGTTTGAGTTTTATATTATGTAATATACATATTGATTGATAATAATGTTTTACTAAAATAAATAAAATAAAATAACTCTAGAAGTATGTAATTAGTACAGATGGTTTTCAGCACTGTAGCGCTTGAAGTATTCTGTAACGCGAGCTGTGAAGAGACAGGGGGCCGCTGCAAGCGGCGCGGGTGCTCCGCAGACGTGATTAGGTAAAGAGGCTCTGTCGGCGCAGACTCGGCTGCAGTCGGCGAGATCGATGCGACGCGCTCGGTGCACTTCTATACAACGTCTGCATAGCACATCGACGTGGGTGGGTGTCGTCGGCGACGACGACGCGACGCTATCTACCACTACCTACATTATATCTATACAGTAACTATTCATCTTGAAACTGAAATCAAATATACCTATGGTACAATAAATTTAATTTAAGACAGTATGTGGGTACTACGTTTTATATTAAAAAGATCGACTATTATCTACAGTTTTTCGTATTTCGTAAATTACGTAATTTTAAAAGACAAAACTAAATAAAATTTAAAAAATACCATTCCGGAAAAACCTTTTTGACATGGAATCCATATGTAATGTCTTACCCGTGCCATTTGCAAAAATCGACCGTCATTTTTAATGTACTTTCGGCATACCACTATCTCACGAACAGCTCAACCAATCCCAGCAGAGTCACTCGGCCGCCTTCCACTTATGGCAACGTCAATGAATGATATGAACAATTTATGACGTCATAGCCTTTAAAAAAAGGCATCGAAAATCAATAAATGCCTATAACTACTGGTCGAATCGAATTGAAATTTATTTCGTTCCGTAAAAAAAATGTTTCTTTCTGAAATGATGTTTTTTTTTCAAAATCGGTTCAACCGTTTCGAAAAAAAGAGGAAAAAGACTTTGAGAGGGCATATCTTGGAAACTACTGATCCCAGCCTACTCATTCCCATATGGAAAATCATAGGTAAGTCTCGACGAGATAAAACTTTTTTTAGGGCATATCTCTGAAACTAATGATCCCAGACTACTCATCCGCTGGAGGAAATGATAGGTCTCGACGAGAGTTTTAGTTTTAGTTTTGTTATTTTTTTTTATTTAATTTAATTTTTTTTATGTCCCCCTTCTACCTATGGCTGCCCATGATTCCATGTCTATGTCTACCGGTAGTCCCACGACTACCAGGGAATTTTTTAAACTAAATAAGCCATAGAAGCTATTTACACGTACACGTGTTTAAATCCTATTTTTAAGAGTTGCTTACGTGGTAACCATTACAAATTACTCGTTCTCAAATATGACAGTAACCGGCGAGCGCTTGTTATGTTTCGATTCACATCACGGGAGTTTTCTTTAAAATATAAGAAATCGCAAACTGTCGATAAAATAACACACAAAGATTTTAAAAGCATTGAAATGTATAACTAAGTATACCCATTGTCATGCATTGCATACAATTTACTTCGTCCCCAAGGAGTAATCTACAAATGCGTGCTGATGAAGAAATGTGAGTCTACAAGTGACACAGAGATAGGCATATATTTGTAATGTCTTATAGTTTTTATTTATACATAGATTTTCACCTTCTCGACGTAATGTTATCTCTTCTATACTTTCGAATTTTTTGCACACGTAGGAATGTAGGACGCGGAAAACGATAAATCTATAGCGGAGCCGGATGTGTGCTGAAATTACTAAAGTTTTTCAGTTCCATACCCCTATCACTCCACCCCACCGGCACACCGCGCCGCCGCCGCCCCCGCAGCCACCCCATCCGTTTGTGCCAAATTATGAATGGCAATTAGATTTAAACGGGATTTTTCAGTTTAATTTGGTTGGCGAAATTAAGTGCACCATCCTTTTAATTCGGCAACGGTTACTTGATTTTTTGATTTTTTTTTAATTGTAAGCTCGACATATGGCGCCGAGGCACCCATGAGGTGTCTAAGGGCGCCCATTGACATTCGGTCGTATGCGGGGGTTGCGAATGCCATGCCGGCCTGACAGGTGCCCATTCATGCCCCTCTTGAAGGACCCGAGACTGTACTTGGTGGGGAATATACGAGCAGGGAGAGCGTTCCAGAGTTTACCGTTGAGGAAAGATCTGCATAATCGATTGGTACGCATCCGCGGTAAGTCCAGCGTGAGGGATGCAACCTGCCCAGTGCGCATTTGAATAAATAATAAATGTGCTAAGTTTTGTTCATGCGCCCGTAGAAGAAGGTATCCAGACCTTACTATGCAGTATCTACTCATAATTAATATCTACAATAGCAAAGTAATACTATCCGTAACACGAAACTTGCTCTACACTCGAGCCATTAAACTAAACCGCCATTCGACCGCACGATAACAATCCTAAACTACCTTACCGATTTCTCCTAGTTCGCTCTCTTTCTACAACCTCGGGAACGAAGAAGAGAGAAAGAGAAGAGAGAGAGAGAGAGAGAGGACTATAAAATAAGGCTTAACCGTAGTCTCAGCAAGTACGACTAGGAGGCGTATCTGATAGCCTGTAAATTTTACCAGCCAGTAAGTACTTACTAAATGGGTTAATGACGCATAAAGCGAAGATAACAAGACATTAGTTAACTGAGGTGTTTAATTCTAATTCTATTTAACTACCCGAATTGAAGTAATCGTTTTCGCAGGAAATCGTATAGTATAGTATAGTATGGTATCGTACTCTATGTATTGATGTAATGTAGAGGACATGGTTTGTTTTGATTACTTCAAGGCAGGTCCTTTTATCAAATTAAATTGAAATAATGTTCCTAGTGAAAGCGTTTAGTTCTTTTAAAAAAATCTGATCTAATATTGAAGTGACGTGCTTCTGTTAAAAAAAATGACTGATAACGACGGTTTACGAAAATAAATAACCCGACAAAGATTATGTCATAAATTATTATTATTATAAATTTTATGAAATACAAGTGATGATGAGTGATTATGATGGAAAGGTTTGTCGCGAACGGGCCTACATACATAATGGTATATGGTACGGGCCATAGCTACCATGCTAGGTAGCTAGAGGGACTTCATCTTCATGCAAATACTTCACTATAATAAATAATAAAGCAAAGCAACGGTGTTGTTTCGCGAGGAGGGGTGTTATTGGCTGTGTCTGACTGTCTTCATTCGACAAGTTTTTGGGGGGCACTCCCGCCCACTCCCGCCCATGCCGGTTCTCTATAAAAATGCAAAGATATCAGATATCTTTTATAGATTCTATTAAAATTATGAGATGTAAAATTTTTCATTTCGAATATTCGAGCAAATGTAACTAACATTATCTAAAATAAGTAGAAATAAATTTTATTTCATAGGTAGTTATAGGTTATTATTTAATATTTTAATTTATAAATTGTGAATAATACAAACATGAAAATAAGTAGATGATTTCATATTATAAAAAAAAAGAAATATAGAAAAAAATAACATTAAATCACAATGAAGCAATATTATAGAATAACAAAATGTTCGGATGCTATGCAGTATCAGTAGGGCGAAGATGTGTGTGTATGTAATGGTAATGTAATGTTGCTCTGAGAGCAAACGGGGCTAGTTCTGCAGTATACTGTATAGCAGTGGTGCCCAAACGGTCGATCGTAGAGGCTTTTAGGTCGATCGCTGAAAATATGTAGAGCAAGAAGTGACTCTCGAAACATCGAAGAATTCATAATATTTGATGTGACTAACATTTTCCGGGTGGTGTCGTCTTCCACAAGGACCGCAATAGTAACAAATATAAAAGATATGTAATGTAATGAATGAACATAGTTTTCAATCCAAACAAAAATTATTACAATTTATTTAACAACGAAAAGCTTTGGTACAAGTGTCGATCTCACAACCTTAAATTTTTTGTAGGTAGATCTTCATAGAGAAAAGTATGGGCACCACTGCTGTATAGGGTATGGAGTAGATGTGCTCACCATGGGCTGAGCGCTAGGATGGTCCTGCTTCATGGCGGGCGCGGGCGGAGGTGCGGGGCTGGGCTCGGCGGGCGCGGGGCCAGGCGACGCGGTCGCTGCTGGGCTGAGGCCTCCTCCGAGCGGGGCGCCCTGTGCGCCGGACACTGCGGCGCCGGTGAGCGGCGGCTTGCGACCGCGGTAACTCTGAAACAATATTTATTTTGTACGTTAGATTTTGTGTATTAGAAGAATGTTCATTTTTCTCATCATAACTTTGTGCTAAATATGTATGTCTGTATTAAGTAAAGTATGTATGCGATGCGGAAGACTTGTTCGTATTTACTTATTGCAAAATTGTGTTTGAATAATAAATAAAACCGGTCAAGTGCGAGTCGGACTCCAGCCACGAGGTTTTCGCACCAGAAAAAAAAACGTTCGAAAAACACGTTTCTTGTACCCCCCTTAATTTTTTACTTTTTCAATTTTTTATAGGTTGTTATGTACGCACGCGATAATAACACCATATTCTGTGAAAATTTGAACCGTTAGCTATTGCAGTCCAAAGATACAGCAGTAGGACAGATAGACAGACAGAAGGCGTAGGCTTAGTAATAGGCTTCGGGATACAGAAACCTAAAAACTAGGTATGAGATTTTTTGTCCGGTTCTTCCTTATAGATTTCATTCAATGGGCATCCGTGTTATTGCAATATAACATTATGATTACTGTCGAAATAAAAAAAAAATTTTACTTGACAGAAACGGATGCCAGCTCTAACTGTGCGTGCGTGCACATGTACATAGGAGCGGATACATATTATCGAGTTAGATTTAACCCTCGACCCTGCTGCAGATAGTTTAGTTAAATTAACCTTACTTAATTCGCAAAGACCAAGCACAATGTACGCTCTGTGTCGTCACCTACTTCCGTTTTACCTATCACGTCACACGACAGGCGACTCTTATCTTGTGTCCGACATTAAAATGCTGGCAAAATTGGTTGAATTGGAAATATACTAATAAATTAATTTGAAATAAATTATATACCTAAATTGGAAAAAATAAATTGATTTAATTCTAAGAAAGAAAACGGACCAGATAATTCTTAGGTATCTATGAATTATCGTAAAATGTACGTAGGTAATGCCTAATATCTTTATGGAAGCACAAGCGTAATTGTATGGTGGCTACATATAATTTAAAGAGACCAACTGAAACTAGATGCTAAAAATAAAATAATCAAGTAAGCTGGATTATTCCCTCTACTTCCTAAATATTGATAAAATCCAAGCCAAAATGTTCACCCATCTAGGCCAGGCAGCGCCGCCGCCGCGCGCCGCCCGCCCGCGAACCCCGAGGCAGGCAGGCGCGCGGGTTCCGCCAGCTATAAATAAGCGAAGTAGGTCGTTCACCACATTACGCCTGGAACCAATAACGCTCCAGGAGAACTCGCCCACCAAAACAATATATCCATAATCTACACCATGGAAATGCAGACTCTCCCACGATCGAGATAAGGGTCCGAATTCAACGCCCCCCCCCCCCCCCCCCCCCCCCTGGAGATACGTCTTTCACGCCGGGAGAGAATTACTGCATTTCTATCGATTTAGCATCAGTAATCGTGCCGTTAGGATTAGACTCATCTATAAGGCGCAACGCCCGAGCGGATACGGCAAAACAAAACAATGCTTAATGTATCGGAAAACGACATCGCTGCGCTACTTTCCTGAGAGATATAGATACCTACGATGAATAATTTCTGCGAAGCACAACTCTGCGTTGCAATCGAATGTTCGGTCAGCACTGCTGTCGAACAACCGTTGACAGATCGTGCGCATCGCACGCATCGGAGGGATCGATCGAATTATTAGAAATACCTACTGCTTCCACTGTATCCGGAGCAATCGGATTCCCAAAGTGACCGTCATTTGCATTCGAATTTTCATGACGTCATCAACACGTCAGCATTGCCGACAGTCCGATGCGTGCGGTCAGTCCGGTACGGATGGGTAAGCGCACTTGTATGCCAAACCATACAAGGCATACAAAAATCCGTTTCATCCCATGCGTGCGATGCGGACATGCGGACGCTTACCTTTAAAATCCTAATATCCATATAAAAACTGGATGTTTTATGTAATTCAGTATGGGTGGCTGAGTCAGAAGGTCGAGAGCACATGCTGCGACCAGCCAATCACAAATATCACCTCCGAAAAAGTGCCACACCGGAGGCTTCCCTGTGAGGATTTCATTAGATCGGCATTCGTAGTCCATAAAAAAACTGCCAAATACTTTCAAACTATGCGTAAGTAATCTGCACAAAATATAGCGGGTGTGTTCCGCTTCGATGCGCCGATTCGTGCATCAGGTACAAATGCGAGTAGCTCCACTTCACGGCAGGCAGATATAATTGCATCACGCTTTGATATGCACTGCAGGGGGGGGGGCAGATCGTTATAGTTTTCCACTCCAACGGTTTCTGCGCGGAGCGATGCAGTTTTAACATCGACTTGTAAACTTTTTGAATAGTTTACTTTGAAGCGAACTCTACGGATCACGGAGTTATGTTGCTACCTAGTTGTTGTCTCTTTGAGCGGACTTTTGTACAAGATTGTGAGACTTCTTTATTTTTTAGTTTATTTAAGTGTGTTAAATTTTTTATAGATCTGGTTTAGAGTGGATACAAGTAGAGTTCGAAAAGCCGATGTACTACTGCACCTAGTAGTAGCGAGTTTTTTTTATTTTCGTGATTGATGTTAAGTAAACCAACACTCAACTCAGTTAAATCAACACTCAACTCGTCCCATAGATATCAAGCTACGACAGGTACATTCCTCAACACGGTCGAAGCTTTGACAAAATACAATAATGAATTGAGTGAGTCACATCTTCAAAAGGTTAGAGTGTTGCCATCATAATTAGTGTTACTATACCTAGTATCTATTAGTCGTGGGCGTGGGTCTCCACTTCCGCGTCCTGCGCGGCCGGCACGAAGGAGGAAGGAAGCTACGCACAATTTGCGAAACAATACGTCAAAATCTAGTGCACACAAAACGAAGAACAAAGGATTGAGCAGAACATTAACCATAAACAATGGACGTATCTACTGCATTCTCCGCGCCGGAGCAGCAGGTAACAAGGCTCTTACGAATATAATATCGGAGGCAGTATTGAGCATTGAGCATCGCATCATTTCTAAATACAGTAATTTGAATTAATTAAATTTCTTGCAACATTTGCGTGGTAACATTGATCATTCCTTGCTTTAAGTTTGATTTAAGCTACCTAGTAAGCTTGTACGATTATGTGCTGAATTGAAATATGTAAAAAAAAGTAGTATATTTTTCGTATCGCTTGTTTGTTTTGGTTACATATAAACCTATTTTATTTCTACTTTATCTTACGAATGCTATACATTTTTACAAAATTTTATAAAATGTGCAATTTTGTTTTGAAGTTTTTTCCAAATAAATCTTCTTTTTCTTTTATTTGTACTTTTTCATTTGTAGATTTATCTTTGTAGTAATTTATAGAAAGCTGGAGGCAATAAGCGGGTACCCAAAACTTATAATGAAAATCTATACATAGGTACGTATAGTGTGTTAATAATTGCAAACGCGTTGAATGCATATTTTGCTGACGAGGGTAGACCACCCAGGGACGGCATATTAGAAAAAATAAACTTTAGTTGTAATACAAAATGTTTTTTATTAGTTCTTTGAGGATGGTAGGACTAGGAATCAATTTGAATGTTGAGTTTACGAAATGATGTCCTTCAAAGTGTGTTATTTATTGAAAAGCCACTTTGATTGATATGTTTATGACTGCGGAGGAGGGAAACCTCCCTTTTGATCTTTAGAACTGGCTCTGGCAACTCGCCAACTTTTACTCACTGTCATGCTAACGAGAACGAGTCATCATTGTCATTGGCGTATCTAGGGTTATTTTCCAGGGTGGGCCTGGCCCCTGAAAAGCGATGGCCGATGAAGCCGAAACCCGATGTACCTACGCAATGAAAGCAGGTAATTTAAACTTGAAGTGCTGAGCTGTATTTCGACCATTGATTTCGGAAAGTTTCTTTACCTAAATAAAATTAAACAAAAACATTTTTTTAAAGTGTTTATTTTGATTACCTGGATAGAAATGGAATTTTATGTTGATTCACCAGCTTTAGATTATTTAAGGATTTTTGTGTAAAATTATTTAAGTGCCCACCCTAGATTTTTGGTTGTCAACCCAACATCCTGGGGTGGGCACCAGACACTTCTGGGGTGGGCCGTGCCCACCCGGCCCCCCTCTATATACGCCAATGATCATTGTGCCTACATAATTTTATCAATACCTACATATAATTGAGTTAATTAGGTACTGTCAATGTCGTAATTGCGAAAACATTTCCCCGAAAACTCTACACCCAATCTAAAATAAATAATGTTTTGCATCGAGCTCAGTGTAGCCGGGCAAGCAGTCAAGGTACTGGTATGGCTTCTCAGAATATTTTATAATTGGCTGGCATTTTGAATCCAGCAGGTGTATTTAAAACATTCACGATCTCACGAAGCAATATATATTTTCTAAATCTTTGTTTTCTTCAAGAAAGTTAAACAAATCAAAAGGAAAAAAAAAACTTGACCAGCGATGGATACTCTCTCTTACATAAATATACAAAATAATGTACTTATTTCCAACCACGAGGCAGATTGTGTACGATAACGATGTAAAATAAAATACTGCCGTATTCGTTCCGATGAATATGTTTTCCATATTTCCTCGAAAACCCAACTAGGTAGAGCCATGACCCAATTAGATAGTACTCGAGTGCCTCTACTTTACTCTGTCGCGTCCTTCAGTTAGGAAGCTAAGTTTTTGATTGGTTAGATTTGGTAGTAGTGTGGTGTAAACACGATGTTGAGGAGCTGTGCGACTGTGCCGACCGACGAGTACCTAGCTGAGTAAACTCTATCGAACGAGCAAGGCTACAAATATCTGACGCTAGATGGCATCTATTTGTTTTTGAAGCTATATTAAAAAAAAACATTCTTAAATAAAATGTATAGCGATTTTATTTTTGCATGCACGTCAACTCACACTACCTCTACCGTAGATTTTGAATAAAATATTTTAGGTACGTTACGCCTTTACATAAAATGTCTTTTGACGTGAACTTAACCATGTTTTTGTTTTATTTTAGACTAGCTGAGCCCGCGGCTCCGCTCGCGTGAAATTCGTATTCCAAAGAAGAATGTAAGTAACTAAGGGCGAGGCCGAAGGCCGAGCTGCGTTCAGGTAATCGATAAACCTTCTTAAAGAAAGTAACTAACTAAGGGCGAGGCCGAAGGCCGAGCAGCTTTCAGGTAAACGATAAACCTTTCTCAAATAAAGGAAGTAAGTAAGGGCGAGGCCGAAGGCCGAGCTGCGTTCAGGAAGACGATAAACCTTCTGGAAGAAAGGAAGGAACTAAGTGTGAGGCCGAAGGCCGAGCTGCGTTCAGGTAAACCAAAAACCCTCTTCCGCCTTCGGGCCTCGCCCTTATAGACTTCCTTTCTTCGATAGAATATAATATAGTTTACTCAATCTATTTATTTCATAAAAATAAAAAAGTAATATTAATAACTAAAGAATTAAACCTACCTAACAAACATTAAAATAACTATCAAAACGGGCATTTTCAAATGTTCTTAGAGCACTTGCGGCATTACCCCGCTGGATGGCAAGGCTTACCCTTTGAATGAAGTACATAAGCCCTTGATGACGGGACACCAGTTGCGTCAACCAGCTCAAGCCTCTTTTGGCTTCACTGCTCCACGGACCGAGGGTTTCAACCGCAAACGCAACAAATTCGAAATCTTGAATCATATTTCTATATTTGCTGCGTTTGAGGCTCTCCGCCCCAGCCTCGGCCGCGCCAGCCGCTCTTGAAGATGTCCTAACGTGACTTGGAGCCAATGTGAGAACAAAAGTGGCGTCCCACATCAAAGAACTACCCTTAGTCCATGGCACTAAGGTGATAGCATCGGGCGTCTTTCCATCCAGCCGGGAATAACCGCGAGGTTCTAGGATGCACGGTATATTTGCCGTTAGAAGCGTGGCCTTTATAATAAAATTTAAATTAAATTAACTCAATCTTAATATTAATTAACTTTATTCGAGATGGTTTAGCTTCTTCCTGAACGCAGCTCGGCCTTCGGCCTCGCCCTTAGTTACTTGCTTTCTTCGAGATGGTTTATCATTTGTCAGAACGTAGCTCGGCCTTCGGCCTCGCCTTAGTTGCTTACTTTCTTCAAGATGGTTTAGCTTCTTCCTGAACGCAGCTCGGCCTTCGGCCTCGCCCTTAGTTACTTGCTTTCTTCGAGATGGTTTTTCAATTATCCGAACGTAGCTCGGCCTTCGGCCTCGCCTTAGTTACTTACTTTTTTCAAGATGGTTTAGCTTCTTCCTGAACGCAGCTCGGCCTGCGGCCTCGCCCATAGTTACTTACTTTCTTCGAGAAGGTTTATGGTCTTCCAGAATAGAGCTCGGCCTTCGGCCTCGCCCTTAGTTACTTACTTTCTTCAAGAATGTTTTTCTTCTTCCTGAACTCAGCTCCGCCTTCCGCCTCGCCCTTAGTTACTTTCATCGAGAAAGAATATCGTTTACGTGAGCGCAGATCAGCCTTCGGGCCCGCCTTTAGTTACTTACTTTCTTTTTTTGAAATACGAATTTCACGCGAGCGAAGCCGCGGGCAACAGATATATAAATTTTATTGCACCAATGACAGCGACATAACTTCGACTTTCAATTATTATTTTTATTTATCAAACAATTTGTCACCGGCCAGCTCACGTCGAGATGACAGTTCTCCGTTGTCAACATGACATTTAAAATAGTTTTTTACCTTTACTTTGGATTACGTGATTTTTATTATATTTTCTAATTATTATGTTCATCCGGGATATACACTGTCACTATAAAAAGTTTCGTCAAATTCCGTTCAGTGGTTTTTGCGAGATGCGCGTACAAATAGACATTTTTGCATTTACGATTTTATGATATGTATAGAAAGAATAGATATGTATAGACTATTGTGTTCAAGTTATAAAAAAGAAGAACTGTCATTTTCGTTGTATCTACTTATTTTTAAATTTCGAATGAATATTTTATTCAAATTGTATTTGCTGACAGTTCTCAAGATATAATTATGCACTTTGGACTACGTGATTTTAAACGCGCAATAATGTTTTTATTTGTTAATTTTTTTTTATTTTTGTTATTTTTTTTTACGTATTATGTTAACCCGGCATATAAACTGCCACTATACAAAGTTTCGTCTAATTCCGTTCAGTGGTTTTTGCGTGATGCGCGTACAGACAAACAAACAAACAAACAAAAATTTTAAAAACTGTTCTAACATGTTCAGTATCTCATTTTAAGCCACCCTGGTTAGTTTTTTTCCGAATACATTCAATGTACAGACTTTCTTACCTCTACGATTTTATTATATGTATAGAAGATAGAAGACTATTTTGTACCTACTTATTTATTTTTGAATCTCTCATTATTCAATATGATGGCTATTTTAGGGTTCTCTGGCTTTCACTCATAAAACGACTACATAGGACGAAAGTTCATTGTAAGATTCATAAAATTTGATAAACGAATTTTCAACGTCGTCGGTTGCAACATTCTAAAATATAGCCGTCTGTTTGTTTTTTGTTCTTCAATAAGTTAGACTAAAATTGTATAGCTGGTAGGTTAGTACATCTAGGCAGCTCTAGAAACAACATTATGAAAGTCGTCGAGCTCGCTCCGCGCTCCTCCCGCCGCCGTGTAGAATAAACAGGCCGACTTCAGTGGCATTGTAATTTACATGAAACGTAAATTTTGAGAACATTCATGGCGCCCGCTGAATAAACTGAATGGAACAAAGCAAAATTTACGATACCGCCCGCGACGAGACTCCTCTCCGAGAACCGCCGCAATAAAGTCAAGGGCATTATAAAATAGCATTATGTACGCGTAGGTATATATATAAATGTTTACGTGAAAAAAGGTCATTTTCTGTTATTTATCGTCGCTCGTAACGAGCCCGCGCGCTTTGTTTTATGCAATAAATGAATTTTAAAATAACGCTCTATTTGCCTACGCGCTCAATTGTTTTTTTTTTAATTCTCGGAGCCGCTCTTTATGCTTATTTAATTCGCGGTAAATATATCATGTTACGCGGAGATAAATCAAACATACATCTCGTTGCTTTCATAATGTTTCAGCAAACCTTTAAATGCTGTTTCAATAATCCATTTATAGGCATGAATGTAGTTCATGTATTTATTGGTACTTGTCGAAAAGTAGAACCAAATAAAAACCTATCAACTTGCAATTTTCTACAGATTTTGTATGCAAAATATTCGCCAATTTTGCGTACTTATTTTAATAAAGTGCGATTAATAACCGTATTATGAGTATGAGTATGAGCACAAGTCATTATTTTAAGGACTTTGCGTAAATATTTTGTCTATAATATGCTTACTTCACGTCATTTGCCGCGAAAGCCTACATTTCGTCGATTTCAATAATGAGTCTCAGTCACGAGACGGATATTTATATAGTGTTCTGAAGTTTTGTTTCGAAGTTCCTTGACGAATATCAGCTGAGACACAAATAGGCGGGTGGGCGTGTTGGAGCTAGACAACGCTAGTGAAATGAAGCAAACAATACCGTATAATGAACACGGAACTGGGTCGCTGGTCGGTATCGACTGGATGAAGTATCGATTACTGCGGTGAGTTGAAAGAAAATGTATAGAATTGAGGGCATACAAAGTGTATATAGATCTAGTATGCAGTGTAGGTGTATCAGTAAGTACTATATGCATGTAACAATAAAATTTAAACGTGTATATAGTATAATAGTAATATTATACCTTAAGCCACTTAATTAGTGCCAAGGCCGCTGACTGATTGCCTCGGTTAGGCAATTTCTTCCAGACAACCCGGCATTTAATATATCAGTGTTAGAAAGCTCTTCAAAGTATATACTACTACGAATATATTATTTCTTTGTAGAAAAGTTTCTTCAACTTTTACAATTTCTTTCATTTGGAAAATATTGTCAAGTCTGCACAGAGTCGTAGCAAATATACTTTAGTTCGTATTAAAATAATGTGAAGATGGAATTTTTGCGTCTGCCAGAGTGAAACGAGCCCCACAACATGTGAAACTATTGCAATATCCGAAGTTTTCCGCCCGGGCACGAGACTTGCGCCGCGGCGGGGCGTAGAATGCATCGATAGTACACCTCGCCTCACCAGCCGCCACCGTCCTCCGCCGCGCCGTTATGGCGGCGGAGGACTTTAATCAGCTTGATTTAGGAAGGTTCTGGAGCACCAATAAAGCGGCCAAGTTTTCAGCGTTGCCTTTACGGACAGTCGTGTTTCGGATAGCGATAGAGCGTACTTACAATACAATATCTATATAATCTATAGTTCCGTCTAGATCAGTAGCCGGAACGACCGAAGGGAAGCACTTACATGGCACCTAGATCACCAAGGTGTTATGGGCTGATATCACGGATGTAGTACTATGTAGCCAACCATATGAGTTTCCATAAAATAATTGTTTTTTAATCGACTTCAAAAAAAGGAGGAGGTTCTCAATTCGACTGTATTTTATTTTGCTTTTGTTTTTTCTTATGTTTGTTACCTCAGAACTTTCGACTGGATGAACCGATTTTGAAAATTCTTTTTTTATTTGAAAGCTGGTGCTCCCTGTGTGCTGACAAAACAAATGACTCAGATTTTTTTTTCTTACTTTTCCCTGGATTGTCATAAACTGGCCTACTCCCTGGTTCCCTTGACGTTGAGTTTTGGGACACATTGTATATATATTGTTTTAGTTTAGCTCAGCAGTCGCTCATATTTTGGTGGCATTTAAACGATCGCTCTATAACATTTATCGTTTCAGCACAACGCAACGGTGTTTTAATGTTTATCTCTGATCTCTACTGAACATTCTTTTTCCTTGTTTCAACTTTATGTCCCCTCTTATTCATCTTTAACAACCCCTCGCAAGGTCGCAACATTACGAAAGCGTGAAGCGTCCCAGTAAACTCATCCTTAACCTACAAACTGAAATAGCTGCCGAAACTCACGTTCACATCTACGCCGAAATCTACGTTCACGTTGTATCACGTAGATAGGTGTACGAATGTATGGTCGTTCCACCCGGCGGCGGCCGCGGCCGGTGCGTTGTGTGGTTGTATTCCAAGTTGAGTACGACGAAGCATCGTATCTTGCAAATGCCATTTGTTGCACCCTTTGTCGCCACAAATCTACACATTGTCGCCAAAAATACTCCCAGAAACTCTTCTCAAGCTCCATTTTATATGTATGAGATCTCTAGATGTGCACACATACATACATACCACGCGTTGTATCCCGACAATCGGGGTAAGCAGAGTAATCGGTTTTGTGCTGCAAGTAATCTTGCAAATAACAGCACAACACCGACCAACAAGTATTTGGACAAGATAACCATCAATCAGCAAGTAAGGCACGAAGACCCACCGACTCGGTGGAAGGACCGTGCCAAGGTGAGAAGTGGCTATCCTGTCGCCCTATAGCACGGCATCTTGTCCTTATCCCTTAGTCGGTATTTAAGACTTGCCCGGGGAGAGATGCAGTGGGGCTATCCACACGGTACATGCGCCTATCACCGAAATGGCTAAAAATAACAAATTACTGCTATTGCAGCAACAGTTAGGTGCTCCCTAAACTTGTTGTTAGATCAGGCGCGGATCCACCTATATGGGCACGGTGGGCATGCCCACAACCCTAATTGAGGTAGGGCGTGATTTCGAACGCAACTATATTTTTTTCTGTGACGCAGCAGCGCAGTACACACTTTGTGAGCTTTCAAGCTGTAAAAAGTTTCATCAAAATCGGTTCAGTAGTTTAGAGTCTATAGTTGATATTGTGATGTGCAAACAAACACAGTTACTTTTGTTATTTTCGTGAGCAAACAGACCTCGAAACAGACTAACATTTTACAGGTTTATTAATTGATTAGTGTTCGCACCGCAGCTGCGCAACTTTGCCTGCGTGCACCTATAATACCATATCTCATCTGTCTGTGCTTTTTGTAAACTCCTTTGTAGGAATGCCCGAATCGTGCGAGCCCGTAAGTAGTACGACTCGCACTTTGCAGATTTTCGGGTAGCCTTGACCACAACCTTTTTTGAGGGCTGGATCCGCGCCTGTGTTAGATTGCACTGTTCATAACAAACATTGGGAACATCTTTTCCGAGTTCGGCCTACCGCTGTTCGCCTTTACGAAAACTACCTATGTATTGTCACGTTCAACTCAGAACATGGCTATGCACTACCCGTGCATTGTTGCTTGTGTTTGCGTTCGCGAGACACGATGTTTGATCGTGATAAACTTGGAATAGAGCCAGTGTACACATATTGTACGTACACTCCACATCTGTAGTGTGACTCCCCCACTGCGGCGCGACGACGACGACGGGGTAAAAATAGCTAGCGCGAGTCTACGCGGCGAAACACGTGTAGCTTTCACACGTCGCGGCACGGCGGCAACACGGCACATGTGTGTGTATGTAGTGGACAAGCGGGGCTTACATGCCGCCGGGGGACGCTGGGCGGATTGTGCGTGCAACAGGTGGAGATGTGCCGACATGAATGTAGCATACAACTGGTCCATTATAAACTGGTTAACTGTCGAATTGGTCCCACTCACTAGTCACTGGCGATGTGGCTCTACTTACCAGTTATAAAATTCAAGTACTCCTGTAAGTATTGAAGCACCTGGGCGACCGAGTCTACGCCTATTTAGATAAACTTGAAAAAAAAACATTAAATACTTTTTTTTATGGTAACTGACACGGTTGACGGTAACTGACCTTTCAATCAGTGCGGTGGTGGTACCAACCTGGGGGGGTTAAACCCTACCACCTAGTAATATAAGAAGGGAGTCATATCCCTTAGTCGCCTTTTACGACATACACGGGGAGAGATGCAGTAGGGCTACTCTTTTAAAGTACCGGCCCCACACGGACCTACAGTTTTACACCGATTTCGAACGTTGAAACAGCAGGAATTGAGGCATGGCAAGCTGGTAACTAACTATTACATATACAGGGTGGCCCAGTTATAGTAGTCCAAAATTTTTTTTTAGATAGAGGACGTCATGTTGGCTCATTTAAAAAAAATTTAATAATAATGTTTTTTTTTAAATGAGTCAACATGATGTCCTCTATCTAAAAAAAAAATTTGGACCACTATAACTGGGCCACCCTGTATATATATATTTATTTATGGATACGCGAGACACTTGGCGCCGTCAGCGTGGATTGTTGAGCCGACGACGCGACGCCCAAAAGCATTCGGCTGCATGGCAACATTGATGTAAGCAGAGCAGAAGCTGTATGTATTGCCTATATTACCATTGTAGAGAACGGTCCTCACGCATATCACGAACACGCAGAAGCTGCCTCAAAGTTTATCTTCATGTGAACTCCGCTTGACCGTTAACCGAACGAGCACGGTCCGCCGACCAAAATTGTTTGGCCGCCCAACCTCACCGCAGCCGCTGCTGGCTCCGTCCGGGCTACATACAGGACAGCCAGCGGCGGCGAGTGGCTGAATGTCAGTTCACAGGTTCACCTGTGCAAATATTGTTATTCATTTACTCACCTACGTTCGCGATCTGTGAATGAACGTGAATGAGTACAGAAAATAAATGATTCTGTATTATGTTGTTTACATATTTCGAATCTATACGCGCATAAGTACTATTATATACACGTAGATACTACTTAGTGGTATCAATACTAATAGTAAATCTTATGATGGCCAGATGGTCATGAAGTAAGTTACTTTGTTTTATGAGATACTGAGTTTGTAGACTCTATGTATGATACTAAAACTAAATTGACGATTTTTAGAAATATTTTCTGTATGTACGTATGTTCCTCCATAAGTCTTAACCCGATCATCCGAATTCGATGAAACTTAGTACAAGCACATTTAACTATCCGTGATACAGGATAGGTTAAATAAAATTTAGTTCCGGTTACGCTAAGATGCGGCTCTCATACAAACCGAATTGTTCCGAGCGCCGGTAAAGGTCCGGTAGCGGGCTTACTTACTTTCTTCTTTTAAAAAAAGTAATTTCACGCGAGCGAGGCCGCGGGCAAAAGCTATATAGTATATAAATAGTGGTGTGGTATATAAACACTTTAGACCACTCTGCATAGTGTTTACTTACTAAATAGTACCACACTAGTACTCTACTACAAACATGTGCTTTGCAGGATTTCCTACTGCTCTACTCTACGTAGGGAAGTCTCCGGTATGGCACCTACCTTCTCGGAGGTGATATTGGCTAGTCAGAGCATGTGTTTTGGCCCTCTCAGCCACCCATACCGGATTACATAAAAAAAAAAGGTAGATAAATAGGAAACTCGTGTATTAAGTTTCCGGTGTAGCGTCGCTTCATGGAGTCTAACAAGCGGCGGGTGGCCGAGTGGTTTCGGCATCGGCTTCTCATGCGAGAGGTCCGCGGTTCGAATCCGGTCGGCGTGTACCAATGAGTTTTTTCTGACGAAAAAATTTACGTGCATTCCTACACCTGCTGCTTCACCGTTCGGAACCGGTGTAAAACTGTAGGTCCCTTCCCTTGCCCCTTACTAGGTGGTAGGCTCAAATTGTAGCCGGCTGGGTTGGTACCACCGTACTGGATGTAAGATGGCCGCATAGCAGCCTCGATTGTGTTCTCCTCTAGTCCAGTATAGCCAGCAATCCAGGGAAGTCTCCGGTATGGCACCTACCTTCTCGGAGGTGTTATTGGCTGGTCGGAGCATGCGCTTTGGCCCCTCCGACTCAGCCACCCATACCGGATTACATAAAAAAAAAACTACTTATTCAAATCGAATATTTGTAACAAATAAGTTTCCAATTGTAACTTGAATTTATTTCGATCTTCCTGCATCTCACCAATAGTTTCGAAGCTCTACTTTTCTATGAAAAATATACTAGAAAAAAACGTGTTCTTATTTAACGGACATTACGCAACAAAATATAATAGCGTACAAGTGTAGCACAATCACGTCTAGCAATTTTTCTTCGCGTTACGTTTGGACTTTACTAAAATAACGCGCACAGCTGTACGGTTGATGGGCCATTAGAAGAGAATTATTACTTTCAAAGAAAACGTAATGTTTTATAAAAAACCGACATTAAAAAATAGAATGTACAAAGAATGTATCTGCATAAACGGCGATGTAGTAGAAATAGCAGAGCTCGTGGTTTCGCTCGCGTTAAATTCAGATTTTCTCCGAGTTCCATAACTTCTGATTACTGCATAGGATTGTGGTGATATACGTATGACAGATTGCATAGGTGAAAACCGCATGCAAATTCGTTAAGACGCTTTGAGTATTTATAGGTGAATATGTTACATTGTAAACACGTACACATATCATAACACTTACAAACGACAGACATTGCATTAATTTTATATGGAACCTGAAATGGATGGCTACATATCAACTATACCCGCAATGTCAGCGCATTACACCTTGGTGAACTAGGTGCCATGTCTGTCAATGCCTCTCATTGATCGTGCCGGCTACACTGAACTGGTAGGTGAATATGTAGTAAAGATGAGCTATCATTCTGAAGAAGATCGATGGCTGCTGTTAAAACTGAAAATGATACTTCGTCTCGCTATGTCTACTGTACGTAAATGGTTCCAGACGTTGCGTATATAAATGAAAGATTGATTATCCCTCGGCCTAGAAAAGTTGACAATATATCACTTTCAATAAACCGATCGTCTCGCCAGTCGCGGTTTTCAGTTTATGCATATACATAATACTATGTATATAATATAGCAATTTATTCTAGTTTTATTCATCTTTCATTATTATCATTTATTCAAATGTTTGATACATTGTACTCGAGCACTAAAACGACAGAACATAGGTATTATCTTGAAATTTGGGTGTAAACCGTTTGCTTGCGAGACATTATTATATAATAAACACGAGTATCCCAGATTTTTTTTTTTTTTTTTTTTTTTTTTTATTGAAACCATGGTTTTTACAAGATCGCATTTGTTTTGATTAGATTTGATATACATTATAGAACTTATCTACCTACGAAAGAATGTGATTTAGTTAGCGGAAGCACAGATTACTTAATAGTTACTTCGTAACAGATAAATCACTCCATAGAAAAAGTTCCATACCTACGGCTTTAATAGCCTAATGCTTCAGTAGCGAGGGCGAGCGTGTAGGTATGCTTCGCGCGGCTGACGAATCCCACTGAATTAGACCGCCGCCGCCGGCGGCCCGTCGGGTGGTAGTTAGCGCGCGCAAGTACATAGAGTGCGTGAGGCCTGGTGGAAGTGAAAAAGTTAAACTACAAATTTAAAAAAAACCCCAACACATGAACAAACTTAACATTAAGTCAAAAATTATTTCACTTTAGTTATTTAAAACTCGGTTCGCCCGGCGCAGAAATAATTTTTTTACTTTTTAAGGGTTGTTGATGTGTCAGGTTTTTTTATTAAATTAGTAATTTAATGTTATATGTGTACCTATTATTTATTTTTAAATAATTTATACACTTATATACAGTTTGTTCCAGTCAGTAACAATGGGTAAAAATCTTTTCCCCCAGTTTGGGAATAGCAATAATTTAATGTAATTTAATGTAATAAAAATGTAAATTAACATGCGATGACGCTCTCGCCCAAACAACGAGATCGTGCTATCTCATATTTTTATTTGAAATCTGTTGACGATAAGCGGAAATAACAGGTAAACATAACATAGGTACCTGGACTGTGGTTTCCGCAATATTTCTGTTAATGTTCCTTTTCATCCGACTACGGCGCGGCGGAGCCAAAAAAGGAAGGGTTATGAGTTTGGCGTGTATATATTTCTATATAAATTGTGTAGGCATATGTTAAACTGAAATGAAATTAATTATGTTTACTAAAACAGTCTTTCTGCGAGGCAGACATTTTATAGTGCAGGAGAATCGGTTATTGTATTGTATGATTTTGTGTGATACCTATGTTTTTATGGCAAGCTCGACTTATAATATGGCGCTCGCCAGACTAACGCAGAGGTGTAGTCCGACGGCGCCCACGGGCATTCGGATATTTACGGGGCTGCGAATAACATGTCGGCAAAATATTTTCATTAATTTATTTTCAAATTTCATTTCGGCGGGATACATTAAAATTAAATTAAAAAAAACATGTGCTCTGTACTGTGTGAGGCCGGTACTTAAAAAGAATAGCCCCACTGCGTCTCTCTCCGTGTATGTCCTAAAAGGCGACTAAGGGATAAGGACGAGATGCCGTGCCAGGCGACAGGCTTCCCACCTCTCACCTTGGCACGGTCCTTCCACCGAGTCATGCAGCAGACGGGTCTTTGTGCCTTACTTGCTGCTTGATAGTTATCTTATCCGAATGAATACTTTGCTAAACGTGGTGGTTGATGTTGTGTTGCAATTTTCCAGAGTTCTTGCAGCACAACACCGATTACTCTGCTTACCCTGATTGTCGGGATACAGCGTGTGTGGTATGCGTGTGCACTATCTACCTGCTATAAACTATGCATCATTGTTGTCGCATCATTGGACTAATATGAGCGTAGTATGGGATGAAACCATTCCAATTCACCTTCACAGATGGACGAACGAGGCGACTCACGGCTCGGTCTGTGGCTCGGTCGCCGTGGCGCGGCGTGGCGCGGGGCGGGGGGAGATGGGACACGGCGGCGTGGCGGCGGAGGTCACGCCAAGGCTGACTGGAACTTGCTTCATCGCTCAATACCCTCGTCCGCGCCGTACACATACACTAAATCCGCCAAACTACCGGGCTACCGGTTTATCTTTATTGCTGCTCACCGCTCTCGCTCGAACAACGAGATGGTGCTACCTACCTATCTCGTATTTTTATTTGAAATTAGTTGAATATCGAGCACCAAAATATCCGTTCATCATGGGTGAACGGATATTTCGGTGCTCGATATGGTGACCTTGCAACTTTTCCCGTGTTGCTATCTCTTCTTGTTGTACGGCGGCGTCAGCGATTGCGATAAGGACAGAGCGGTGTCACGTGAGCAGAAGAGGGGCGGCAACGTCGCGGCGCATGCGCACGCACCTCGCTCGCGGTGTGGCAGGCGGCGGCGGCCGTGGCCGAGGCTGCGTCCGCGCATGCGTCGCCGCCGCTTCATGCATGATCTATCAATCTTCTATTTTTATCGCTTCCGCTTTAGTAGGACATTATTTGAATAGCTACAAGATTCAAACAGCTTAAATTTGGAAGGTTAGTAGAGTCACCTTATGTAAATGCGCACGGAGCGACTACAACAAGGTAAACAAATTAACGTAAACGTCGCGTATTCATATTGAAATGCGACGATTTGAGTGGCGCTAATTTCTCGTCAGAAGCACAAAGACCAGAGAGAACTGGCACTAAAATATTGCGCCACTCCGGCGGTATGCTAATTATGAACACAGAGCACGATTCGCCACGCGAATTACGATTATGCTCGACCTATATATTAGTTTAGCTTGATGTGACGCGAGATGTCCCATCTATGTTCGTCGAGCCAATTCTACAGTAAATTGCCCGCCATTACAGTTCGACAGAAGAAGGCGGTTCGCATTGCGGAGGGCGAACGATTCCTTCCGGCAATTTCCTGCGGCGGTTTGGGCGGCGCGGCGGCGGGTCGGCGACCGCGCCCGCCCTCCGGTCGCCGCCCCGGCGCGCTGGGCGGGCGGCGCTCTACAACAATGCGCCCGCACTCGCTCGCTCGATATCGCGCCCGCCCGCCCGCGCAGCCGCCTCCACTCATAACGAGCTGCACATCTCACTCAGATAGAGTAACACGTTTTGACGCAGCTTCTCTGAGTATCCCAGATACGATAGTTTTTACAAGATTGCATTTGTTTTGATTATATTTGATAGCCATTTTACAGAATAAAACACAAAACAAGAATGTTTTCTTTCCATTAAATCATTATCATGACAAGTGAATTGCTGAACAAATGAATAAGTTGAAATAGAATAATCGTAGGTGTTTAGTTTAATTAGTTATATACTATTTTGTTTGTACTATGCGGTTATATGATGATTAGTTATATAATATTTTGTATAATTATTATATATTATGTAACTAACTGTAATAGAAATCTTCCACCATGGGAAATGGAATTGTTACTTATTTTATTAACCCCCGACGCAAAAGGAAGGCTTGACGCCTCCGTCTGTCCGTGTGTCTGTCTGTCTATGAAAACTCCCAAACAGACGGGCCGATTTGGATGAGCTTTTTTTATTATTCAGCCAAACATAATGCATTATCGTGCAGCAAAAAAAAAAACAAATTGTCTTTGAAACATTTAGTTAGACCAATATAATGATGCTTGATGCTTGATTAGCTTAGATCAGCATGAGATGCACGCGTGCTATCTCTTATTTACCATCTCTTGTCTCTATCTACAATAGGAATGTGCAAACATAACATAATACGCTCTTATTTCTCGTATTTGTTTTGACGATCCGTGTTGACGAAGTTGTCCGTGCGTCGTCGCCTCCTTATTCTCTCTGAAAACCAGATTTTAAATAAAAAATAATATTGCATTTATAAGATTCCGTTGTCCCGGCTGTCTGTCACACAGGTTTTTATCGAAAACTAAGTAGAAACTTGAAATTTGGCAAAATGATATGGCAAAATGAATATGGGGGTTCAGTTTGGTACCAATAAAAATTGAAATTGGGGTAACCACTAGAAAGAGCTAAGAAAGGATTTTAAATTATGCAAAAAATTACCGTTAAGCCCCGTTCTCATAGGTTTCTAAATTTGAATAGATTTAATAGAATTTGTAGATAAAGCCATAGATTACAGCTGCAGGTTTTTTTGGACAATGTAATAGTTGCGTTAAAAAAATTTTTTATAATTTCCACAGACAGAGCAAATTGACATGCTTCCTTGTCATAACAGTTCGTACAACCGCAAATATAAAAAAAAACTATAATTTATGCGTCGTAAGACCTTTCCATCAAATGTTGTTGAAATGTTGTTGTCTCTCCAGAACCTACATAATAAGAATTCCACGTTTCAAAAAGAGCGATTGAACGGTTTAGGAGCTACAGGCACACGCAGCCGGATAGACGGATGGACAGATACCTGACCGATCTTATAAGGGTCCCTATTGCCAGCGTCGCTGGTTACTACTGGAGTATTCACTACTTGGACATACGTATTTTATACAAAAAATTATACCTACCTATGTCATAAAATAAGCGAAAAAATTATGAATCAGGCTGCCTCTCTTTACGTACCTGAATTGGAAAGTTTAAAATAAAACATTTACTAGAATACTACTTTAACTATTCGAACCTAAGTTTTAGAATGTGTGACTTCATTATACAATTTGGTAAGCCATTATTAATCGAGCATGTTGTCAAATGTATATACAGTTTAGTAGCGAGCTGAGTGTCGACAATGTGGTTGTGCTACGCCTACAGCAGCTAGGCAGGTAGGTGTCTAGGTCTTCGTCTGGGACTTGTCTAGAGCCTCCCGTCCTATCCCATTCCCTCAGCCTCTCCGGCACTTTATTCCAAGTTTAGCATGACGACGGAACATCGCATCTCATGAACGCCATGTGTTGCAGAAATCGCGCCCTACAATGGCGACTGTGGATAAGAAAATGGAGTGACGAAAAGTCAAGTGTCAGGTGGAAAGACATCGAGTACGTTGGAGGCAAAGAGTGCAATGGTCCGCTTAATTCCGTAGGATTGGAGGAACTTAGAAAGGCTGGGTGGTGGGCAAAAAAACGATGACTGAATTGAATGTATTATGTACTAGCCCGCGACTTCGCTACGCGTGACATTTTGCTCACAGCTCAGGCTGCTGGTGACTTAGCATTATTATCTATAGCCTAAAACCATCTTGAGAAGTGACAGAATGTAACAGTGAAAACCGTATGTAAATCGAGTTATAAAGATATTCATAAATAATGATATTTATATATTGATGTATGTTACACGGCCGTAGAAACCTCGCTTTATTTATATGATGTATCTCGTACGAAGGTTAGTTTGTTCGTCTTCAACTTGGAATAGCGCTACAGTCGCGATCCTTCGACGCAGCATCGTAAGATTAGGCGGGGAAGTGGGGAGCTCGGGGCGGAGATTTATGCGGTCCCAGGTGTCTGGGCGGCCGCTCGACCTTCACCTTACTCCTATTTGGTGACATTCGCCAATATATATACTGGTAATATTATCCTATTTGTATTCAATTCAATTCAATTCAATTCCATTTATTATCTATAGGTAACAAGGTTACACTTAGGTTTGTCAACATGCATAGTGATAGGTATAATAACAATATACAATAAGGTAGGTACTTAAATCTTTGTAGTTCTATCTATGTTATGGTCCAAGCAAGAAATAGGCCATCGTCAAGTTTCTTATCACAATTTTTATTTAAATAACATAAAAAATCTAATCTATTAAAATCTACATACAGAATAGAAATTCAATAACAATAACAGAATAAAGCCAAAGTCTAAAATTGTAAAAAATCTTAATCCTAATAATAAAATGTTTGTCAAATATTGTAAATAATAAAGATTAAAATATTTTAAATAATAAAGATTAAAAGATTTAAAAATAAAATGCAGGAAATACAATTTGTCAAATGATCTTGTCAAATAATTATATAAATATGAAGACTATTAATATTATCTTCTGTGTGCCTTACTTGCTGTTAGTGCCAGATTTCCTGCGAAATCTTTGGTATCTTTATGTATCTCCTATCCCTGATAGAATGTTTAGGCACACACCATTGACATGCATTTTACTCTAGCTTTTGCCCGTGGCTTCGCTTCGAGGTTTAGGGTTTTGCCGTTTTTATTACAGCTCAGGCCACCGATGACGTAGCGATATTATTTATAGCCTAAAATCGAGAAGTCACAGTGAAAACCGTGTGTAAATCGGGAAAGTGGTTCGTGAGTTATAAGGATATTCATATATTGACTTATCTTACACGACGACTAATAAATAAAGCGAAGTTTCTACGTATCGCCCGTAGAGACTTCGCTTTATTTATTAGGATTAGTCATACGATCTATCCATCCTTCTAATGATTTCAAAGAATATTTCTGGATTCGCGCAATCTGGATTTTTAGAATATATATTGACCTTTGGATGGTGAGGCTGATTTATTTCAGTGAAGTGGAACGTATCTTCTCCGGGCACTTTAACCAAAAGTAAGCAATGACATCAGTCAGATGGGAATTTAAAAAAAAATTATTTGATCCAAATTGGATATAAAATATGGAAGGCGGAAAGGAGCGGTGCGGTAATTCTTGCGGTCGTATACCTATGTAGGTACCTACCTATGTGCCAGATGTAATAGCCAAATTTAGACAAAGTGCCTACGTATATGACTTCGATAAACAGATAACGCTTAAATCGATAGAGCTGTGTCATTAATTGAACGAATGAGCACTTAACGACATGAATAGGCAATTCACTAATCACTGCGACTAATGTATTAATCAAACGTCATTAGTGAAAGTGTCATATATCTGCGTTCCCGTCGCTATGCATTGGTGTTACTTTGTAAGTTATCAGTATCACTCAATGAAAGTTATGCCTTTATAAAATCACTTTTTCATGTTATTTTTTTAAACAATAGACCTAATTAATTTTGCATGGCTGAATAATACTTACTGAAAATGTTATGAATAAAAATAATATTTCACAAATCGAACGATGTCTTGCCGAAAGGCTGCGGTGTTATTTAATATTATGTATATATTACGCACCTATGTACGTACACCACATAATAATATGAGCTAACTAATAAAGGGATGTACAAATAGTTGCGCGCGCGTGAAGCGAGGCACGATGCGTATCTTCTATGACGATGTTGACAACTTGTGAGATGAGATAACGCGGTACCTATTAGCATTTGATTACTTAACATTGGAACGTGACTTGTAAATTTGTATTTTTGAATAAAATTTAACTAACATTTCCGTTTGTCCTTGTGTATAGGTCACTTCCCTTGCCCTTAACTATAGGTGGTAGGTTGAAATTGTGGGTGACTGATTTGGCACCACCGCTCTCCAGTATGGCACCTACCTTCTCGGAGGTGATATTGGCCGGTCGAAGGATGTGCTCTGGGCCCTGTCACTCAGCCACCCATACCAGATTAAATAAAAAAAAGTTTATGAAAATCTACTTCACCGGATTGCGTAACACTAAACATATTCAGAAAACCCATGACACAGTCACATTGATTTCAAATCCATATGAGAGGTGTGCAATACCCCAAGCGAGAATCTAAGAAAAATGCGTAAGGTAACGCCCTCGTGAGCCGTGGCGTCGTCGTCGGTCGCGCGGCGCGGAGGGCAACGGAGGGCGACTTCGGGCGAGAGATAAATCTCCTCCGACCTGCCTCACTACACTACATTTCACGTCTGGAGAACCGCCACCGGCACCGCCTCCGCCGCCGCCGCCGCCCGCCGCGCCCGCGCCGCCGCCGCGCCCGCGCCGCCGCCGCGCCCGCGGCTCAATGGACGCGGGCGGGAAACGTGATCATGTACGCAACGTGACTGAAAAGTGGACGTTTGTGGAATGTTTATGCAAATCAATTCATTTTCCGCGTCTCGTAGCCCTAGTCTCTACGACTGTCCAGGCTCTGTCCGCGTTCTGTCAGCGGCGCTCTGTCCACGTCCCATCTGAATCCGGCCCGGAACTTTTCGCGTTCCGTCGACGATTTGAACTTATGGTTAAACAAAAACGATCGGTTACACAAATACAGACCCATAAATCTCGTATTTCCGCTGAAAGTGAATGCTACCATCACAACCCTGCTGAAATATGCGTGTGTATAGTTTGCACGAACAAGTCCAACAGTTTACAGTTCGATGCTAACGGGCAGACGCGTCCGGTTTCACTTCCAAGTGCACAGTAATTCGGATACTGACGTGCCATTTTCACTTTTCATTCGCGCCCTGACCCGAGCGCCACGTCATAGGTAATTGTATTGTAACACTGGCTCAGGTCGCTGGTGGCGCGTGCGGGGTTGGGTGTCACGCTCGGAGCTCGGTGGCGAGATATGAATGCGATTATGTATCTCTACTTTACAATAGATGTACCTACATCAAAATGCTACGTCTGTACACATGTTAGGTATATGCCTACATACGCCTTTGAATCCTCCAAGAATTAGTTGGAAGACACCTTTTTCAGGGATAGATAAACCCTGGCGCCACCGACAAAATAAAATACTGGGGCGGGTGGCCGAGTGGTTTGGGCATCGGCTTCTCATGCGAGAGGTCCGCGGTTCCAGTCCGGTCGGCGTGTACCAATGAGTTTTTCTGACGAAAAAATTTACGTGCATACCTACACCTGCTGCTTCACCGTTCGGAACCGGTGTAAAACTGTAGGTCCCTTCCCTTGCCCCTTACTAGGTGGTAGGCTCAAATTGTAGCCGACTGGGTTGGTACCACCGTACTGGATGTAAGATGGCCGCATAGCAGCCTCGGTTGTGCTCTCCTCTAGTCCAGTATAGACAGCAATCCAGGGAAGTCTCCGGTATGGCACCTACCTTCTCGGAGGTGATATTGGCTGATCGGAGCATGCGCTTTGGCCCCTCCGACTCAGCCACCCATACCGGATTACATAAAAAAAAAGCTGTTTGTTTCTCTTTCAAAAAAATTATGTTAATATAATGTAATAGGGTTCCAAAATTAACTTAAAATAAATTCCTTGAGTTGGAACGTTTGTCATAGAAAAGTAAAACTTATCTAAAGGTGTTTGCTAATCCACTCCCTTTCAACTTTTGTTTGTTGATGTAATTTAATACATAAAATAATATCTTACAAAGCTGATCTTTTTCGTTCATCCAGTTTTTTTTTTGTTTTTGTGAAAACTGACACCGTTGGCTACATCACCTACAACATCCGTGATGTCAGCCCATAACATCGGGTGAACTAGGTGCCATGTCAGTACTTCCCTTCATTTCATGTCGTCAGTGTTCAGAATTTCTTTATTACTGACTGATAAACGGAGGTCTTACTCGTGCTGTCACAGGGTCATATCATAACTTCTAAACGGTTGATTGTATCGATTTGAAATTTTGAGATATTAGAAAAATGCAAATATTGATTTAGACAAAAATGACACATTTGGCTTTCAGGTTTCCTACATATTATATTTTTATTTATAAAAAAAAAAAAAAATTCAAAAATTGTGCCTATATTTCGGAAAGTATACAACGAGAAATTCTGAAAAAAAATGAACAGCAAAAATTTTGCAAAAATTATGATTTATTTACTGCGGGGTCGCAATAATTCGGCATTAGGAATATTATTTAATAATTTCTTCGTCGTACCAACTCATAATTAGTTTTCACCGAACATTATGAACACTAAGGAAATAATAATAATATGTAAATAAGCGGGAAATAAAATTCACGATCGCATTCAGTGTTTTTGTTATATGTACTGATTATAATGATTATCATTATTCTTGTGTGTAGCACCGTCTCAAGGTAGATTGAGGGAACATTTCAGAGCTATATCCGTCGTTGGCCGGCCCAGATTAGGCCACTTGCAAAGATAAAGATATTGGGCAGAGAGACAGCTAGGTACCGAATTTTCTTGCACCCACGAGGCTATACTCTATTGCAAATTGATTTGTAATTTGTTATTATAGGCTGGGGAGTGAAATCAAACTTTATTGAATTTGGAGAAAATTTGAGTAAGATTTCCTTGTAAGTCGAAATATCCGGGCGCATGCAAAGTTGAAGTGCGCGACGTTTTCCGTAAATAATGTGTTTTCTCGCACAAGCGAGTAAAATGGAAAAGCTATTGAATGAGTCGTCCGAGTTGTACAAGCGTTGACCCAAATTTTTGCCCCACACCATTACATAAATTCATATGTTTGTATGTGTGTGATGTGTAGGTACATATATATTGTTGATTATGGACTTTCTACGTGTGCGTCGACCGCGTTTCTCTGTGTGGAAACGAGTGAAACTCTATCAGTGAAGGTGTGCGTGCTCGTGTGACTGCTAGCTTTGTGTGGGTGAATCGATAGTCGGTAGGAAACCGTAGAACTTGAATCGACGCTACGTATTGAATAGGTGTTCATAGGAAGTGTTGCGGTAGGTGATCCAGTTACATATTATAATGACTGCGAAACAGTTACAAACACCCACCAACATTTTAGCTGTTTTATTTGTTTCATTCCGGTTTTACTTTTAAAAGACGAGTTTGTGTGTGAGGAATTCATCCTTTTTAATTTTTGTAGCAAATCAGTACCTATGGAATATTTTGCATCAAAATTTAGCTTGAATGACCCATTCAGCAGTATTTCAATTATATTTGTAACAGAAAATTAAAAAAAGTTCAAATAAATATCAGGAAAAATTATACTAAATGAAATTCGATTTTATGTTGGTCTGAAATATCTCAATAACTGAAATGAGTAGGTACCTGAAATAGCACATTTTTTAAGGTAATATCATCCTTACTCTGACAATTTCAGATCACGAAAGAGGAAATAATATAACTCTGAATAAGAAAGGCAACAAATCGTTCCTCTGGTTCCGTATGGTACGGCGAAAATATGAAACGGTCTTCCGGTGAGTGTGTTCCCTACTACCTACATGGTATTGTATTGTTTATTGATCATTCATATGGAAGATAGACTGCAGTCGAACTTGTCACAATTTGTTCTGTCCTGGGTATCTTCAAAAGGCGTGTTAATAAAAGACGACGAAGTTTTGTTCACCTTATATGTAGCTGGCATGGCGCCTATCTAAGCGTGATATCGGAGGATTGGTGTTATTGGCTGTGTTTGATCTTCTAATGGCCTTTTGGGCACAGAAATCCGTGCCGGCTGTCTAAATAATAAGAAAAGACGTTAAGATTAGAAAAAAAAAGGAGATCTTGTCAATGAAATTTATGTCCAACCGCAAGGGATATGTGAAATAATGAGAGGGAATACACGTCTCTCTCTCGTTGCCAAGGTGCACTTGGACCAGGGTCACAGACCCTGGATTTGTTTACTATTCGGTATCTCTTCGTATACATTCATCAATCGTGTCGACGCACCACATAACGTACCACGTAACCACGCGTCACATGAGCGATAAGCAGCCGCTTCTTGCGAACCAGACGATATTAAATGAAGGGAAGCACCGACATGGCACCTAGTTCCGGGTGTTGTGGGCTGACATCGCGGATGTTATAGGTGACGTAGCCAACCGTGTCCGTTTACATAAAAAATTTAAAAAAAGTGTCGACAACGCCACGGCGGCGCGGCGGAGGCGGTGGTAATGTCACTCGGCAGCAGTGACACAATCATTTGTATGCACTGAACACACATGAACAGCTTTGGCACTCTACGGCGAACGGTAGGTAACGATAATGCCGTCACGGTATTTCATAAGATTTTGTTTCACTGCTGCCGCACCGTGGTCGTGACGTGCCGTTACCGTGCCGTTATAGTTAATAAGCAAGCGGCTGGAATATCTAATAAATTGAAGAATTAAAAAGCACAGAAGCGGCATCAATTTCGTCAAGCAGTTGCACAAAGACCAACCAAATTACAACAGTATTATGTAAGTTTGTCTATTTCTATTACATTTCCCTATGGACTCACGTACCTATATCATAATATGTACCTATAGCGTATTATGTTATGTTATGAGTCGTCTGATGCGAATTGTGCATTACGTCGGCGGGGACGAGCTAAATTGTATGAAATTCATGATAATAATATCACGTTTATTCTTTTGTATGATTGAAACAATGACTAGTTGAAGAACTGTTGACATTTCACGAATGTATGTATTGAATGCACATGCAAAGACAAATCATGCAGTCATGACTGATGCATGGCTGTGCATTTCTCTATCGCCTCTTCTATAAAAGCGACAGAGAGAAGCTATTTAAGATATGAGTCACTGCCCGGGTCCCCGAGGATTTTTTCGGGTTCGAAGTGAATTGTGATTTGGTAACAATGACAGTGGCAAATTAACACTGGTGTGGCACTTTTTTAGTTTCAGTTTCACTTGAATGTTCATTATAAATTAGTTTACTTTTTCGATTCAGTAATCGTTGCAGTCGACATTTAAATATAATTTATTTCTAGTATTTTTAGAATTAGTAACTAATAAATAACATAAACTTCGTCGTAACTCTTTTTTTTATGTAATCCGGTATGAGTGGCTGTGTCAGAGGGGCCAAAGCACATGCTCCGACCAGCCAATATCACCTCCGAGAAGTTAGGTGCCATACCGGAGACTTCCCTTTGGATAGCTGGCTATACTGGACTAGAGAACACAGCCGAGGCTGCTATGCGACCTTCTTACATACAGTGCGGTGGTACCAACCCAGTCGGCTACAATTTGAGCCCACCACCTAATAAGGGGCAAGGGAAGGGACCTACAGTTTTACACCGATTCCGAACGGTGAAGCAGCAGGTGTAGGTATTCACGTAAATTTTTCCGGTTAGAAAAAACTCATTGATACACGCAGATCGGATTCGAACCTCGAACCTCTCGCAAGAGAGGCCGACGACCAGACCACTCCGCGACACCCGCTATACTTTATTGGAATTAAGATAAGCTGTAAGATTTATAAGTACGTCCGTCACTCCCAAACTTTAAATTCTTATAAAAAATCATTGAAGAAATTCGACCTTCACAAATTTTCCCTATTTTTTATTAACTTGTGGATTAGTATAGTATAGTATGTATTATTTATATGTAGTATCAATGTAATATACATTGTATGTATGTTACATGTAGGTATATTCATAAAACACGTATTCCTCCTCCCATTCGCTTGCACGATCCATACTTATTTCTCTGTACCTATTTTATTCCTCAACCATCACCCAAAGTTTGACTGGAAGAAATCACTTGTAGTGATAAGTCCGCATTTGCACACTCCTGTATTTCTTGTCCTTGTCGTGTACTGTTCTTCTTTCAATTATGTGCAATAAAGAGTTTCGATTTTATTCTATTCCATACTGAATAAGCAATATGAATATTATTAACGTTGTGTGCAAGCAATAAATCTTAAAGATTTTCTAATTTGTTTAAAAAACTGTCTTTTAGACGGTTTATCGAGTAAATTGACTTCTAATTCAAATAATTCTAGAAAGAAATAAAACTAAATTTACTACTGCAGCGATTACTGAATCGAAAACGTATACCATAACCATACAAAGTATTTACCAGTTATGACGAAGTTTGCGTTAGCCCTTTCCGAAGTATATGTATACCGATTTCGTCACTCACGGAATGTGACGGGCGAGAGACCGCATCGAGGCCAAAACTTTCTCTGACGGCAAATTGAAATCTATGAAGTTCGGAGGTTTAAATACATTTAATGATGAAATCGAAATGTATTGCTACTTACGTTTCCGCCTAGTCGTCTTATTAATAAGTTTTTTATCCTTCGTCCGTGTTCAGCAAAACTAAGAAAAATCGGAACCGATTGAGATTAAAAAAATTGCCAAGTAAGTGGGCGTTTTACTCGCGCACTGAGGGTCCCATGGATACGCTATACCTATCAAAAGAACTGTGTCTGTCTTTTGTCTGTCTGTCTGATATTTAGTATAGGATAATTACTAAGTGAGTAATCGATTTAGTTTATGGTATCTACATCCTTTCCGTTCGATACAGTTTCGTTTTGAAAAAAAAAACAAAAAAACTTAAAATGTACACAGAAAATAAATAACTTACATACATTTCAAGCATAAAGCTCGTTTTAGTTTAGTAGAGAAAGGGCTCTAACAGACGGGCGGACAGGCGGACGGACGGACGAACAGACAGACATTGTATCGAAACCCATAGGTCTCCTGGTTTTCCTAAGGAAACCTAAAACGCTGATATTATATCACATTTGAACGTGGTTATTCAGTTCGTATAGTATAACTCCATAGATGAGACATCTTCACGGCTAAAGGGGAAAGCCCGAGAGTATAACAATATATTAAAGCAAGTGTTCGCGCGCGTCGCGGCTTGTACTCTTGCGACACCGGCTAACGGAACCGCGGAGGCGGCGGCGGCCGCCTCACTAGCTGATAAGCAATATTATATCTAAAAGTAAACACTCGGTTTTCAATTATTTACTCATTTATTTACTTTAGAAGGTTATCGTTCAGTCCTTTTGCGATAAGCAACTAAATTCGACCTCCGACGCACGTAACTAGACTCGAAAACGTCAAAATAACTCCAAGATGTGTTGGTTTTCGGTTTTATGAGAAAGAGAGAGAAAAGAGATAAAATGGAAAGAGGCAACATTTTTCTTATTAAAGTTTGGTTCAAAATGAAAAAAAAACCATCTGTGACAGACGAACGAACGGACACCGGAGTGATCTTATAAGGGTGCAGTTTTTTCCTCTTAAAGTACGGAACCCTAAAACACTTAAATACTTCACCGCGGATCTATCCGCCCGTCCGTCTTGTCACCACCCTGAGCTAAACTATACAAGCTATTGACCTGAAATTTTGCATAGTTTTGATATGGCCCCATGCGTTCCTTTAGAAATGGATAAATAATTACCACAATTTATTTCCCATCAAAATATTCGTGGGAGTTTTTTCAGTGTGTTCAATATCAAATGCATTGGTACGGAGTACGGACCAATCATTGCGCGAGGCCGACTCGTACTTGACCACTTTTTTAAGTCGCTTATCATTCAACCAAAAGTTGAAGCTATTTTTTATTTCATTTGTATCTTATCTATGGTTGGTTTTGGAGTTATCGGGAACGTAAAACCATTCGATGGCACTTTCAATAATGGTTGTAGGAAGGAAAGTCAGTTGACATTGGGGACGAAAGTTACGTAACTGCTGTGAGGTTCGGCGATACTGCCACTTTTAAATTGAAGTGAGTACGTAATAACAAATACGAATTATTAAATATACGTTTTTTTTCAGAAAGAGATAAATAGGAAAAGGCTGTCATGTAAAACATAGACCAACAATTACTGCAATGGCTTGTTTAGTTTACAAGTTGATGAGCATTTGAGTTGTTCAACAAAAATACTTCATAAGTTGCGAAGCCAACTTCATATTTCATTGATAATAAAGTATATTCATTTCCGTCTATAGGAAATTACAGCTGGTTTCGGAAAAATATTCATAGAGTTATGAATTGGGAGGCTTATCTCTTTTCCGAGCCCTTCCGACTGACAGCCGGATGAACAGGTCAAGGGACGAGTAGATAGACTTCGCAACGATGAACCGTGTTCGGTTCATCGCTTTGAACTCTGTTAACCTTGGGGTTGTTTGTTCATGAGATCGAAAATAATGTGTTTATGGAACGAACGGACAGAGTAATCTAGAAAATTTCAATCTCGTTTTACCGTTAAATTGCCCGTTATTCAGAATTCCTGAAAAAATGCGTCCGAAAATTTATGTGCACACGCAAATGTCAGAAACTTTGTTCATAATTCGCGCACGCGGCTTCCGAGACGCTCGTTTTTCATTCTTTTCAAATGTTTTTCGACGAGATCTTTGTGAAAATCTTTGTCGTAGATATCCAAAGAGCGACGCGCCGCAGATATTAATTTTTATACGCACCTAGCTTACCGCGACTTCGGAAGAGTTTCGGAATTTCGTAGTTAGCTTAAGAGTTTTTATCGTTTCTCCTAAGTGTGGTCGGTTTATTCTAATTTATGAAATTCTTCGTGAACTGACCTGAAGTATACCGAATAAGGTTTTGTTGGTGCAGTTGGGCGATCAATCAGAAACTTTGTTTTAAATATTTGGGTGCAATACACGGGACCTCAGCGTTAAATTTCAGTTTACTACAATATAACTTATGTAATAAAATTGTATAATTAGTCGATAGAGGCACGGTGAACTACTAAACTTTGCATGCTTAACAACAGAGAGTGATGTTAAATTGCTGTTGGAAATGTGTGTCGATATCGGTATTTCTTTCTTCGGCCGTAATAATGTTACGTTACCGGTAATTTTGTGTGAATAAATGCAACGTGAAACAAAATAATTGTTTATTTATTATAATAAGTAATTTTCACTTCATAATTCGCTAATTCAAATTCAATATTTTTTCTTAAAACAATTGTATTTTTTTTTATTGTTAGCTCGACATATGGCCCCGAGGCACCCATGAGGTGTCTAACGGCGCCCATGGACATTCGGTCGTTTTCGGGGGTTGCGAATGCCATGCCGGCCTGACAGGTGCCCATTCACGCCCATCTTGAAGGACCTGTATATTTCCATGTACCTAAAATTTGTATTTAATTATATATCTAATTAGGTTATTTATAGCAGTTCTAACGAAATAAGAATAGATTGACAGATAAGTGGCTGGTATCTGCTAAAAGTAGGCCAACGTAGTGTTGTTGTGCAACAGTGTGTGCGTGCGCCGCGCCGAGTCAGAGTAGAGTACACAGGCAGACTCTACCTAGTTCCTTTCCAGTTAGTTGATGAATTTCGGTAGAGTAGGTACGTACTTCAATACTTATACTAGCGCACACTAGTGCATAACACCCAAATTGATGCCTGAATACAAATTCGCTAGCATGTACCAATTATTACTGAAAAACCAACTCATAAAGAAAATTATAAAATACCCTAATTATTTTTAAAACATATTTTAATTTATTAAGAAGTCGTATGACATACAAACCTGCGTCTGGCCGCTTTGAGCGACCGCCGCCGATTTCCTCAACAGCTGACACAAATCTTCAACGCGTAGTTAAATCTCTCGAAACCGGTTACTGTCACGTCACGCACACCAACTCCAGCACATCACACCCGACACCCGGCAGCGGACAGTCCGGGCCGATCACGAAACCAAACAATCAACAAAACCTCAACACAACAGAAAGGAAGGGAAGAGTCGTCGAGTCCACAGGTATAAATAGACGAGATATTTTTTAAAAGTAAAGGCGGGAACGAAGATCGCGGACGGAGCGCCGCTCGGCCTCAGGACTCGGGCGAGACGGAAGGCGGCGGGCGACTCGCGGCTGCAGCGGTACGTCGACTTGATCGATTTTATCAATCCGGAGTCGGAGTCGGAGGGCGCTGCAGCGGCTACCGCGCTGCACCCTGGGCGCTCACCGCTCGCGTCCGGCGACAGTCTCTTAGCACCGCGCTCCCGCGTAAATACGGAAAATATTACGTAAGCGGAGCCCGAGAGGCCGCACCGCTTCGCACGTGATCCGAGAATGTGTGACGATGCGAGCGCGGGCGAGTGACGCGCGGCGCGTGGAGATGTCGGTGTACGTGCGGAGGGGCGGAGGCGGGGGCGGCGCGGACGGTCGGCGGCGATGGCGGCGGGGGAGGCAAGCAGACCTGCCTCGCCCCGCTCTTCGCCCGCCCGCACCCGCATCCGACCTCACACCACAGCCACACGCCGACCTTCTCCCTCGCACCGACCGCCCGGCAGTACCTTCGCGAGGAAAACTCCCGCAACGTAACATCTCGCACGGCATTTTCGTGAAAATATAGACAAATAGAATTTGAACGACTATATTTTGTCATAAAAGTGACACAAGTGGCTCGTTGCATTACATAGTTAAACCTGTTTATCTGTCAATCATTTCCATAAAATACATTTATTGAAATGTTAGACACTGTAAATATTAATAATAATAATGTAGCTTGCCTGCCTTCGCCTCCGGCCACCCGGCGCGCCCTGCGGTAATTAAATTTTTAGGATTCCGTTGCCAACGTTGCTGGTAGGAATCCAAAATCGGTCCTGACCGATTTTGGATTCCTACCAGACTCCTGAGTCCGTCTGTCTGTCGGTCTGTCTGTCACACGCGCTGTCCAAGGTGAAGTTCAATAAATCAAAAAAAATTGTTCTTACGATATTTATTTTTAATTTTATTTTATTATGACTTTGGAGTTTATATCTTATGCGGTTTATTGATGAAATATCATTCTAGGGGACTGTGGCTGTGGCGCGGAGCGGAGGCGGTAGAGTGCCCGGCACGTAACTTGGCCGCTGTGCGAGCGGGACAGCGTTATACCAACGATCGCATGCGTATAACGTCGTCCCTCTCACACAGAGGCCAAGTTACGTGCCGCGCAGTATAACAAGGACGTGGCGCCCGCCCTCATGCTGACTTAATATGCCTTAGGCAATTTCTTCCAGTCAGCACAGTACGGTACGTAATAAGTGGCAAAGGAATGCATAGCACAATCGCAAAGCGCTTTATCGAATTATCTTTGTTGAACAGGAACAAAAGGACACACGGATGAACAGACGACGACAAATGGATGATCGCCGGCTTGTATACTAGGTAGAGTGTGCCTCCACCGCCGCCCCGCCTCCGCCCCTCCGCGCCGCGGTTGCAGCGGCGTGCAGAGTACATACAATGCTGTCGTCTCCTTCCCTTCCATCGTGTTGTAGGATTGGTATTGTTGTCGCGCTCTCGCTCTGCCCGGCCGAGTGTGCTCGGTGAGCTCCGAACGCCGCACGACCGATAAGTTCTTATTATATTATCATATCAGGCTCGCTCGCGTAGTAACCGCGAGATATGACATACATTCTCTTTAATAATCCGATAGATTTTACGGGATTTAATGTAATATTTATTTTACGGTATCGTAAATAGTCAACGATTACCAGGAGCTTGCCGGCTCACCGGTATATTCTGGCGTGCAATGGTTGGGAGATGAAGATTTATGTGATGATTTTGCAGTAGCTTCTGGTACGTGGATTCGTCGGTTGTTGCGAGGCGACCTCGATTCTTCTACCGGTGGGAGGTACATGTACTCGACTTACTCGGTCGGCGGTCGCGCGCGGCGCGTCGTCGGTCCGTGCCAGGCGCTCGACGGTGCGGTGCGGTGCGGGCGGTAGGTGGCGGGAATGGAAACAGTTAGGTTGGCTTCACTCTAATATTAATATTATGCTCTATCTAACAGCTAACTAAAGAAAAATATTTTCACAATCATAGAAGAATTGAATAATCTTGACCCGAAAGCAAATTTTGGCATAAATGTAAGTATAGTAATTTTAATTACAGGTTCTCGTAAGAAACAAATGTAAAATACAACAAGTCGAAACTTATCAACAATATTCATCTTCATTCAGCTATACTATGTAGGTAGGTAGGTATGTGATAATTTATGGAACATTAAAAGCCGGATGTATTATCATAATATTCGGTTCTATGTACCGACGACGACAACGACGCGGTTCGGCGCGGCACACGAGAACAATGCAACGGATCGCATACTTGCGTGCGTGCAAGAACATAAATAGTCTTATGTACGGACGGTGTGCATGCGACTATTCGCGGTATGTACGAAAGTTCACCGGCGTCGTTGTGTGCGTGCGTCGACGCCTTCGTGGTTCTGGAAAAGTCTCGCCGCTCCACTGGTCGTATGTCTACTGGATAGTGTATTCTTGCCACGAGACGGTTCCAGTAATGGCGTGTGTGGTTGTGTGGGGAAATCGCCCTATACAGATAATTTGCGTCAGGGTATGTGTACGTACGAGCGACTATTCCAGTTATCATATACAGGTGTGCGGGTGTGTGGGTGAGGAGTGTCCGTGTGTGAAAGTTCATCAACACATTAGTAAGGCATTGCAGAGGTAAACATTGAAGCCGATGGAAGCCGAACGCGCCGGAATCTAATCTAGACGGAGCCGAACTCTCCCGAACGTTATTTCATTTCATTATACAGCGCTAGTGCAGCGGGCGGGCGAGCGGCGACGGCGCACTCGATATTAATTTATCGATTGATTACTCGATACGTTCTACTCTATCCGTCCTGAGTACAAAAATATTCGTAATCGGCCATTTTTTTTGGCCGTTTAGCCAAAAAAGAAAGTGTTCTTCAGCGGTTATTTTGAGTTTTATATCTCTACTCTACAGTATACTCTATTTCCGCAGTTAATACACCAACTTCTTGTTTTAAAGGTTAACCATGCCATACCTGTACGTTTACCTCGCAAGTTTATGGTTTATTTATTAGTTGGAAAATAACTATGACCTCTTCTATTAAGGGCATACTATTTACCTACATATTCTCTAAAGGTTGGTATTAACAGCTTTTAACAAATAGATAAATTGCATAAGTTGTTACCTACATTGTCATTTTTAGGTTTTTTTTCGGAAAACCTGCTGTATGCCCCTCCCTATATATTGAGGGGAAGGGGGAGGGGGGGGGGGGATAATTTGGGGGCCCGCCTGTAGGGGGGGGGGGGCGCAAGAGGGAGAGGCATAAACTTTGACTATTTAATATACACCATTATATACTATTAGATACACCAAAACATCGATTTTGAATATAAATGTACCTATGTAAAAACAAGGGAAGTGGTATGGGTGAATGTGTTGGTGGTTAAAAAAAAAATAACCGGGGTTAATTTATAGAAGACGCGATTCAAAATAAAGTTTTGGTGTTTTAAAAAAAATCGAAAATTAATTTTGTTTGAAAAATATGTTTATATCTTGAACTTTAAACTTTTTTTTCTCAAAAAGTACAAGTCTCCGGCAAAAAAAAAAATCCTTCAAACTTCTTCTTAGAGCCTCCCCCTACCAACCCATGATATCGGTAATCTTCTGAAAAAGGAGGGTTCTACAGCAACGCACCCATTTTTTCAAAAGGAAGCAGCAAAAAAAAAACCAAAACATTCTATCGTCTCATAAAAAGCTCAAAAAGCTGTCGATATTTCCCCGAGGTGGAGCGCGCACTCGTCTATCTATCTATGCGAACGAAATACGTTCGTACGTAGAACGTAATATTGGTCGCGGTGCGAGACGGCGCGATACGCACAAGACTAGGTGTGAAAGAGACGGAGCGAGATGCAAGCTTCGAACGGACGAAATGGCTCTGCGTTCTTTTTTCAAAAGTTTTCTTCGTTTTGCGCAGTCTCGGCGTCCGTCAACTGGATGTAGCTCTGTTTACATTCTGTTGTACAGGAATCTAGGCATCTAGGAATCTAAATAATTATATACATGGTATTCGTATTTGAAATTAGTACACACATTTTATATTTGAAATATGGCCACAAGTACCTATAATTATAATTTTCATGCATGTGAACTTTACCACAGGCACATTAATTAACACAGGGTGTAGCACATTATTTTCACTCTATTTCATTCCTAAACTCCAACAAAATAAAGAAATATATTTTGTAGTTAAAGACATATTAATTATGGTGGGGGAGATGAACATTATAATTTTATTTTTATTAATCACTGAAACTGCTTCATTGCGTTGCGATGGTAACATCTGTATATACGTAATAGTCCGTAATATACGTCTGTAGATAGGTAATTTCATACGTCCTCATAACTTTTCCTCATTTCCCGGAGAAACTTTTCTAATATTATAGTTTCATTCATATTATCAGTATAGTTTCCGGCACAATTTTCTTCCTAGGCAATAAGAACGCGACTCCGCTGGTAGTTTTTTTTCTGTTTTTATTGCTTCTGGCATTCTTTCTATTCCGGAATATTGTCTTAACACGAACAGCTTTCGCGAAAAGGAATTTGATGAAACATTAATAACATTTAATATATCCTGTAGCGTACATAACTTACATTGGTAATATAGTGTTTTGTATTTGATAATTGAAAATAATTATTACATTGGAAATCTTTTTAAATAAGAATATATGTGCTACTCTAAAACCTAATACTTTACATTGTAAACACACATAATATGCATAATTATTAAAAGTTATAATAAAACATTTGAAATATTTAGTTGTTTTAGGTAATTATCTTTTTTATACATCAGTCAGTCAGCGTGTAAGTGTCCACTGCTGGAAATTTTTTTTTTTATTTTTTTTTATGGAAACTGACACGGTTGGCTACATCACCTACAACGTCCGTGATGTCAGCCCATAACACCGGGTGAACTAGGTGCCATGTCAGTGCTTCCCCCTTTGATCGTGCCGGCTACACTGAACTGGTCGGAAAACACAAACTATTTACATGGCCGTTTAGACCGACGTGTCATTCAGTGCGGTGGTACCAACCCGGGCGGGTTAAACCCTACCACCTAGTAAGATTAGGAGGGAAGGGACCTACAGTTTTACGAGGAATCCGAACCTCGGTCAGCCTCCAACGGTCAGCGGTCACCCATCCAAGTACTGACCGCACCCAGCGTTGCTTAACATTCAATAGCGACAGTTGACTGTCTGCACCACTGAGCTATCGAGGCTGACACTGTCTGCACCACTGAGCTATCGAGGCTGACATACGCCTCTCCAATTTTCCTGCAGTCCTCCCGGCCTTTTATACATACCTATATTAGATTTTTAACATTTTCCATTGCTACACAAATTAATAAAAACAACCACATGTTGCACAAACAGGAGACCTTTTAATATTTTAAGGCTGTATACCATGCCTTTCACGAAAATATGGAAGTTACATAAAAGCCTTGACTTTTACCACAGAGCAACTAATACCGCGCGAGATAGTGGAAGACGGCCGCGCATCGCTGTTCGGTGACTTTTAACCTTTTAAAAATATCAAAATAACTCCCTCTGGCGGCAGGTGAGATAGTTACGAGAAACAATAACAAACCAGGTTTGCTCTCTGCCTACAGTCTAGCTTGAAGTAAAGAATTAAAAAGAATAGAAATGCTATTGTCATATATTCATTGTCAGCTGAAAATATTTCTTTTAGATAATCCATTTTATAAATTAAATTAATTTTTATATGTATAAATTTGACTGTACCATAATATGTTCTTTGTACTTTATTCTCCTTTTTAAAGATAATCTTTTACTTATTATTTTTATTTTTATTAGATGTAGTATGTTATAGTTAACATAATTGAAAATTAGCATGTAAGTTATATTTAAGCATTTAACAAAAAGATCTATAAGGTTTCTTGCCCGATTCTTCCTTATAGATTGCATTGCTGAACGGGAACGAAAACAAAAACTATGACGAACCATACTGAATATGCATATGTCTCAATGTAATATTGTTATTGTTGTGTGTTCTTTATGGCGAAATAAATATCTGTATCTGTATCTGTATCATTGGCACGTCCAAAGGCAAAAAAAATCACACGTAGTGACAAGTCCGTCTTTTCCATTCCATCCAAAAGATTGGCTGGAAGAAATCACTGTTTGATCTAGTGCATGTTATGAAAAAACATGAGCGTTACGCGTAACTCGTCACCCGTTACGCGTTACAAAAAAATCTCAATTCACTCTAACCCCGGATTGCACATCAAACAGTCTGATTGCCGGAACTCACGGTTGATGTGCAAACGTCACGTCACCTAATCGCAATCAACTAGAGTCCAGGTATTATAGATGTTTACACATCTATAAATAATTTACTTCGCCCACAATTTCGAACCGTGTGGGGCCGGTACTTTAAAATAATAGCCCCACTACATCTCTCCCCGTGTATGTCGTAAAAGGCGACTAAGGGATATGACTCCTTTCTTATATTAGTAGGTGGTACCAACCCGCCCGGGTTGGTACAGACACGGACACATATTTTCGTCTCTGTACATACTATATCTGACTTGTCACCGGCGGCGCCACGATCTGTGGTCCTTCTTTACATTTGATCTCTTTCGCTGGGAGTAATGGCAGAGTTGTGACTCGGGGTTCGGCGGAGGTGCGCCCCGCCCCCTCGTTACGATAATTAGGATTATTACTCAAATTGTTGCTAGTTGTAGATAAATCTTTGTTACGAACGTGCGGGCCAGGCCTGCTTGAGAACGCTTCGTTATAAGTATGCATCTATGTCTTCCGTTTTCCTACGCTATAGAAGGCGGAACTATTGCAGAATACATTTTTTTCCAGTCAACACAATTCACATAACAACACTTCAGCGCTATTGTTTCATGTCGCAAAGTTTCCTGACGATGCTTTCATCCTCCTTAGGAATGACATATACAATATATAAATAATCGTTATATGTGTATCTGTTCGCATAATATTATACGCACCAAATCCTTAGAAAGTTCGAAAACTCAATGATGCACACCCGGGCTTCGAACCTGTTGCCGCCTGCACGTGAGGCCAGTGCTTTAACCACCAAGCCGCTTTTCACTTATGCAGTCGGAAAGCATTATGAGGGATAGAGAAAAGCACAAAAAAAAAATTGGTTGTCTGTAAAGTCGGTTTACGGACGATAGTTTTACGTGATGACGTGGAATAATCGTAGTACATAGAGCAAAGATCAGTAATTCTATTTCCAGTAGAAAGATTAATCATCTTGTGACTGGCCATCAATAAACTTCTGTTGTCTGATCTTGACAGTTTTACTTCTTAAGACGTTTCCATGGTAACTTTCACTATACCGATTGTGCCTCTCTATCGCTTGTTACGCGCTCTCGCTTGCACACACAGGCTCAGATGGAACGTGACACTTTTTCGTGTGTGCAGCCGGTGTTCATCAATTTATAAGACGTGACGTCATCACGTAAAAAAACAGTTATTCGCGCATGCGCAATCAATCAAATTTTTGCATTAAAAAAGAAAACCCTAAAAAGAGCGACGCGTTAAATTCTTTTCTACCGCGCATAGGTGTTATGAGTCCGCGCATGGGAGAAACATCAATACTAATGGGGGAAAATATTAGAATAATAGTTATATTAGAAGTATAATTTCATTTACGTAATAGTAAGTGCAGACTGAATATTTTCATTATATTCGTTAAACACAACAAACATCAACGCTCCCAAGTATAACGACTTATAACGCCATCTATGGTTTTCATACAGCACTGCTCAATGATATAGAATACTATCGTATACCAAGTGAGGACCTTTGGAACGAAATGAAAACCCTACGGCCATCCAGATAGAGCTTAAAATAGAATGCATCTTATATTGCCATTCGACACTCCAAGCGAAATAGAAAGGAGGAAGACATAGGAATTTGCAGGAAGCGAGAAAGGGACGAGAAACAAGAAAGCAAATCGAATGTAAATGTTGATTTTTAATTATCCTGAGCCTCGCAATTTATGCAAGCGACCGTTTCCCGCTCCTCTGTATAAACACAGTTTTCAGCGAGTAGCGAGAGGGAGGTCGGTGCACCGCCTCCCCTCGGAAAATACCGCACTCGCTTTTCCGAGCGCCTTTATTTTTCCTCACAACACGCGCAACGTCTTTTGTGAGTTCGCAATATTTAGAAAACGCCCCGGCATGAAACTTTTATAACTTCGCCTAGGAGCTGCGCCACTTTTAAGTTTTCTTTTAAAATAATGCCAAAAAAAGGTACAAACTTAAAAAAGAAACCATTTTAGTCAACTATTCTCGGAAATGAAAATAGAATACCTACTATACGTACATATAGTATTGTCCAATTACTCCCAACGCTATATCGTTGTATCGATAACATGCATATATACCACACGCTGTATCCCGAAAATTCAGGTAAGCAGAGTAATCGGTGTTGTGCTTTAAAGACTCTAGTAAATTATAGCACAACACCGACCACCACGTTTAGCAAAGTATTCGGACAAGATATAACTATCAAACACCAAGCAGTGACGGGTCGGCCGAGTGGTCTGGCCGTGCTTGCATCTCTTGCGAGAGGTGCGAGGTTCGAATCCGGTCGGCGAGTACCAATGAGTTTTTTTCTGACCGAAAAAACTAAGATACCTCCTACACCTGCTGCTTACCGTTAAGAACAGAAAAGGTGTAAAAACTGTAGGTCCCTTCCCTTGCCCCTTACTAGGTGGTAGGCTCAAATTGTAGCCGACTGGGTTGATACTACCGTACTCCAGTACTATGGCTGTGCTCTTCTCTAGTCCAGTATAGCCAGCAATCCAAAGGAAAGTCTTCGGTATGGCACCTACCTTCTCGGAAGTGATATTGGCTGGTCGGAGCATTTGCTTTGGTCACTCTGATTCAGCCATCTAAACGGATTACATGAAAAAAAGTAAGGCACGAAGACCCACCTGCTGCATGATTCGGTGGAAGGACCGTGCCAAGATGCAAAGTGGCTAACCTGTCACCCTTTAGCAAGACATGTTGTTCTTATCCCTCCCCAGTCGCCTTTTACTAGATGCTCGAGGAGATATGCAATGGGGCTATTCCGAGAGCTATTATTTTTAAATACCGGTTTTACATGGTCTTCTATGTATAAGTATTATGCAGGGTGTTCGGCACATGAACCGAAAAAATTTTTTTGTAGGTAAGTGGGGTCATTTGCAACGTTTTGACCTATGACACCTTTTGTCAGGTGTCACGTGGTATCGAGATACGATTTTTTTTCTTTATTTTTGAAAATTACCAAAATCCCATTTATAAACCCTTGTAACTTTTTTGTTTATGATTGTATCAGCACGAAATAAAATGTATTTAATTTTACTATGCATCCTTGTTTTAGAAAAAATATTATTTGATAAAGTTAATACCATGAAAAGGTTTTATGACCTCGCAAAGTCCCGAGAACGAGTAAAAATGTGACAGAATCTTAATTTCTTAATTCATAAAAAAAAAACTAACAGCAGTTGAGTGCTTCATTTTCTTTTAAAAAGTTTGCTAGTTTACGCCCTTTCCAATGGTATACCACATATCATATAAATCATTCATTAAGTGGCCAAAATTAGGCGCAGAGACAGAACAGAACGACAAAATTAGGGATAATTTGCAAGAATGCCCGCGCGACCGGTACATGTTCTAAATTTGAAAATGCTCTTGAAAATCGCTTTCAATACGGGAAGCGACCACCGATTAGTGCCCGTGTTGTCTTTCTGTTCTGTCCCTGTGCCTAATTTTGACCACATAGTGAATTATTTGTATAACATGTCCGTTGGAAAGGGCGTAAACTAGCGAACTTTTTTAAAAGAAAATGAAGCACTCAATTGCTGTTAGTTTTTTTTTAATGAATTAAGAAATTAAGATTCAGTCACATTTTTACTCGTTCTCGGGACTTTGGGAGGTCATAAAACCTTTTCATGGTATTAAATTTATGAAATAATATTTTTTATAGAACAAGAATATAACGTAAAATTAAATAAATTTTATTTCGTGCTGATACAATTATAAACAAAAAAGTTACAAGGGTTTATAGCTGTGATTTTGGTAATTTTCAAAAATAAAGAAAAAAAATCGTATCTTAATACCACGTGACATCTGACAAAAGGTGTCATGGGTCAAAACGTAACAAATGACCCCTTACCTACAAAAAAAATTTGTCGATTCATGTGCCGAACACCCTGTATATCATCTATGAGACTTTTTTTTATTACTTGGTTTTGCCCGCGGTTTTGTTCGCGTGAAATTCGTTCGAAGAAAGTAAGTAAGCCGAATTCGAATGATCGATTTAAGAGTTATGGTGGAACATACATACATACATACAGATATTATGTCTAAAAATCGTTAATTTAGTTTTAGTATCAGACAAACGGCACGACCGAAGGGAAGCACTGACTTGGCACCAAGTTCACCCGGTGTTATGGGCTGACATCACGGATGTTGTAGGTGATGAAAGCCAACCGTGTCAGTTTCCATAAAAAAAAAAAGAAAAAAAAAAGACATAGAGTCTAAAAACGCAATATCTCACAAAACAAAGTTACAAACAAACTTACTCCATGACCATCCCTCACAGATTTATTATTAGTATTGATTGATACTTGCCAGTGTTATGGCTGATTTCCAGTGCATGAATGAGATAAGAAATGGTATTAGTGGCAATTTCTTTATGCCCATTCATCATGGTTAATCGTGCAAACGATAATTCCCTTGTTACTAAGGTGATTTCGCATGCGCCACCAATGTTTATGTTCATTTTCACCCACGCGTCTCAGGTGGTTACAGCGTAGAAATGTGAGTGTATTGTGTTTGTTTGTGCGGCAGCAAGTTGATTCATCACAGGCACCACAACGGCAGTAATTAAAAGTTGGCAACACTGCGCGAACTTGACAGAAGTCGCGGCGCGTAATGGCGGACGGAGTTGCCGCTAAAAAAAACTGGAAACTTATTCAGATTAACAACTTCCTTGTTTTTGTCGAAGTTTGTGGGTTAGCAGCAACTCGTGAATTGTGCCTGTAGTTTGGACTTTGTTGGGTCGCTCCTGGGGTTCCGTAGGAAGTTGTGATGCGTTGGGGCGGACGTGTGGCTCTTGGCTCTCATCTCGGAGATGTGTTTTTGCATGATTTGGTACTTTGATTAAAGAAATTCGTACGTGAAGACATGAAGTAACACGTGTGAGAAATGGGTGGAAAATAATGAATACTATCAGTTATTGTGACATAACAATTTCAAAATTCGCCTCTGCCTTAAATTTTCGAGAAACGTTAATATGTGAACATGAGCGCGGACTTGTGACTGCATCATGAAACGCTTATTTCTAAAGGTCTAAAAATGCAACAACCATGCCCCTACATACTTACACGGCAACACGAGGAAACTACTGGAGTCTACGCGAGTAAAGTTCGCCTGCATAATTTCCGATATCTTGTTACAAATTAATGACCGCATCAGGCGGAAATTAAACACGCTACGTCAGCCGGGAGCACCTCGTGGGTCGTCCTGGAGGACGGGAAGGTCTGGGGGGAGGGAGGGGTTGTAGAGAACGGGAGGTGGAGAGGGGATGAGGTTCAGCATGCACGGGAGAGAGGGACAGGACAGGAGGTTCTGGACCGGGCAATGCTTCAGATCGGACCTCCCTGTCGCCCCTAGCCGATGGAGGTGTAGGGGGTTCTGAATAGTCTCCCGTCTGAAATATCTAGCCTAACGGGCTGGGCCGCCATCAACGGCCTAGGAAAATGCATTAGGCTGCCTGGCGTACAGCGATATGTGTAGATGAGATGTTTCCGTAATGCCGCAGGGTTTAAGCTCGATATGCGCCGCCTCTGTGCTCTTGGGCCTGCTACCTATGTATGCATGTATATATGTATGTATGTATATATGTATGTATGTATGTATGTATGTATATGCCTGGGAGTGGACGCGACTGCTGGTAGCCACACGCCAGACTGCGCTGGATGCTCGCTATTATATTCATGCAAGGGGAATCGATCGTATTTAGCGTCGTACTCGGTTCTGGTGGTTCCATTATACCTACATATAATACATTCTTGCATAATCTGAGGTATTTTATTAATACCATATAGGTACCTACTTATTATTCAATTAACAAATAAATACGAGTAAAAAGGAACATCGTGAACACAAGTAAATCTGAATTGTTTACTTGTAGCTCTAGATCTTCATAAGAAAACCGTTCTGACTTAATTAAAAAATTTGTAGGTAAAGGTTTTATTTTTCTATTTTCTCACGTGGGAGCTTCTCTCCCGAAACATTGTGTCTGTTGGCGGAGGAGTCGCGCGTCGCTCTTATAAAATAATTTCATTAATTAATAATAAAAGACGGGAGAATATCTTGCGATATATTAAGTTAAAATTTAATTAAGTTGTTACCGGGCGCGTGTCGAGTCGAGGTGCGAATATTGAACTTTACTTTTTAATAGTAAACTATTATTTAGCATTACCGTCCTCATTAATTTCTAAGAAAATTATATAATAATTATAACTTTCATCTCATAAAATGTGTTAGGTCTGGTAGAGCTTCGAATGTTCCGTTTACTTTTACTATTATGTATGAGAATGGATATTGCCAAAATCATGTGCATAATTGCATACATATACATTATATACCCTTGCATTCAGTAACTGAAATTGAACAACTGAGATGTTCGTATAAACAATTTTCACTACATTGAATGATTTTTTTAAAGAAATAAAAAATTATAATAATCAGCATGACATCTCTTCGGCTCGGATGTATCGTACATAAAGAATGTTTGCGACAGCATATAATATAAATAAAGGACGCGTAAGCGGCGCGCGGGCGGTGGCGCATATCGTAGCGGGAGTCGCAGACAGATGTTTCTTGTAATCCAGCAATAAAGCAGAATTTAAATACAGCGCCGGCTAATCCGCAATATATTAAAAAGTTGGAGGACGTGAGCCGCTTACAGCGCTGTAACGCGCAGCCACGTGGGTTGTAAATAATGAGCGCTTCCGCTTCCGCCCGCCTCCGCAATCAATACTAATGCTGAGAAGCGCGAATGTGCTATATGCAGGCTTTTACAAATGTTCCAAATGTATATTACCTTTTTGGTATATTTAAAAGTTAATTATTTTTAGGGATCTACCTAATTATATCTTCATTGAATACAAACTTGTATGCATAATAAAATGTTTTTTAGTATTGTTTTATTTTATTTAAGCTAATAGCCAGCGTTGCACATCTCTTTCGGTACCAGCAGCTGAGTTGGTAATGTATTTTTTCTTATTTTAATAAACGTGGCTACGTAAGTATGTAGTATAGTATGTTAATATAAAATATATAAAAACACACATACTATTACTATATTTTAAAGCTGAATAAATTGAATAATATTAATAATTGAATAATAATAAGTTTTATGAATATTTAAAATAGAGAATCGAGTAAAATTTCCACATTCTAAAGTCATTCATACATAATACACTAAAGTTTGTTTTTCTTGAAGTCTATTTTCTTCTATCCAAAATTATCTCTGCTCTATAAGATGGGCATAATGTCAATACATTAAAAGGATTAAAAATATTTTCAAGTTTTCCCAACAGTTAGTTTTTCACGTTGACATTTGCTTCGGAAGACGAGGAGGCGCGGCTCGCTGGCGCTCAAATGTTTCTGCGCAACGCTACACCCGCCCGACCGCACTGGTAGTGACGTCACGCGCCGACTGCTACACAAAGTGTAACAATAAATCTAGCACATTCAATTCGCTCACTTGTTGCGCGAATTCTTTTACCAGAGGCTCCTCTAAAAGGATTATGCATGTCCTGTCGCCTCCCGTCCCGAGTCCCGCCCTCAGTCGGCTGTGGCGCCACCTCAGGGCGGGCAGCCACACCACACAAGGGGCAGGGGGAGAGGATTTTGATCCTATGGAGGAGCTGCACTGTATGTAGCTCTAGACCAGCGCTGTAGCCTGCTTCGCACCTATATGTAGGTTCGACCCGCCGTTGTAAGGGAGAACGTTACATTGTATAAATACATTTTGTATTACGTTATATTTAATCCATAGTTCCAATATCTACTTTATCTACGATATCAAGGTACGGCTCTAAGAAAATGCTATTAACATATAACTATACATTTAGTACAACAAGTTTACTTTGTGCAGAAAACTAATTAGATATATAAGAAACTATTATGTATTTGTTCTGTACTGCTTAATGCAAAATCTATACTCTCTTCGTTTTAGATTAGCTGATATACATAACTACTAATAACGTTGATTAATATACCATCGTAACACAGAGGCTTCCCTTTTCTGTTTAAAGTCTTTTTTTCTCCAGTTTCATTACAAGATTTTCAAGTCAACTTGCTTCACTTCCAATCTATGCTTCCATAGCACTAAGGGCGAAATATCCTCCGACATAAATCCCTTAACTAACGCAATTTGAACGAATGCACTCGCAGTGCAGACGTCTGCTATCCACTCTCCTCCCTCCCCGCCCCGCCCCGCAGGCTGCAGGCCGGCGTGCGAGCCTTCAGTCTACATCAGCATATTGGTTCGTTAGTGCGCCTGCTGTCCGTCTGAGAGACATCGTATAGAATAGTCGAGCAGGAGTGGTTAGGCACGACTAGGAGTCCAATATTGGGCGCGCTATGATTTATATGCGTAGTAGGAGCTGCATGTGCAGCCAGCATTCTGTAGACCCTGCCATCTCTAAGACACGTACAGTGCCAGGCAGTAAATAATGAACATCGAGCTTTAGAGAGAGACAATCCGGTTGTAGAGCGTCGTCCCTGTCGCACAGAAACGTGCGAGTTCGTGCGACAGGGACGACGCAATACAACCGGGTTGTCGCTTTACGTACATACGTATAGTGGTGGAAAATCTGTAGGACATTGTCACACGCAATATAATAATATGATTGATGCACTCTACGTAGTTAGTTAGCGGTGAGGTTAACTATCTACATCTATTATCTACTTTGATAGGCACCTATACGAGGATTTTGGTCATGTGATATAGTAGAAAATGTATAAACGTTGTGCTTTGACGTAAAATAAATATGGATAAACACAGGGAAGGGCACTTTTAGCAGACAACTTTAAAACAGAACCAAATCAAAAGAGGAAAGATTTTGGCGGGCAAAAAAAAAACAATCTATTGACATTTGTGAAAAATATATGATAGTTTATAACTAAGATAATTTAATTATGTATTAGGTATTTTTTAAAACGTAATTATAAGAAATATGTTACATAATATATCCATGCACGCTGCCACGAATGCACGGTCGCTCTACCTTCTCGTTCAAATCTCGACACGCGCCAGGCGCCTTTCCCCATTCCTGGTTTTGAAGAATGAAACAAATTTGCATGTGTTTTTATTGAAGTTATCACAGCGCTTATTATCAGTTATGTAAACAGTAAAATTAGTATCTTTATGCATAGTCATTTTTTTTATAATTTGGAAATAAGTTTATAACAACTAATAAGCGTCCGTTATAAAACTTATTAGGCACAACACCGACAACAACATTTTAATACAGCGACAAAATTCAGCTAGCAGCGAACGCAATTTTCACATTGGGCGAGAATGCATTCTCAAATATGTAGCAAACGGCGACGTTGCAAAATTGTTCAAACTGTCTGCAACGGAATTCCTAATTTTAATTTATTTCGCGCCAACTCTCCTCGAGTCGACAGTCGAATGAAAACTTCGCGCGAAATAGAAAACGGTTGCGCACGAATTTCAAAATGAGAACTGAATAAAAGTTAGTGGACGGTATAAAGTTTCCACGATATGTGTATGAGGCCGGCGCTCGGTGACACGGCGAGCCGAGGCGATATCGTCTAGACGAGCGCGAGCACGAGCGTTCGGTTCGCATTCGGTTCGCGCTCGCGGCTCGTTAGCAAGCAAAACGCTGCGAGCGAAATTATAAAGTCGAGCGAAATTTGTGGAGCCTTCCCCGTTGTAATTGCAAATTTCGCTGGCGCTCCGCACGTAATGTAATGTATTCAGCTCCCGGGCGCACGCGCGGTGCGCCGATCAATACCGCCCGACATTATTATTGTTTTTTTCTTTGCACAATAGCGGACACTGCGAAACGTCAAAATTGTGAGGTTATGTTGTTGAGTTAACGATCCGTTCATTAAATATTTTGATTAAACACAACGCTTGAGCGAACGGTCAGTAAGTCAGTAGGTAGTTTAGTTGAGCTCCGACGAGCGACGGAATAGTTTGTGCTAGTACTTACAATGGATTTTAATGTACTTTATTATTACACAATTTAAAAACGTATTGCCATAGATAGGGGAAGATAATACTATAATTTGTGAATAAAGGTGATTGTTATGTAGTGAACATGCTAAAAAGTACCGAGTACCTTAGGGCGGGCGGGTGGCTAACGTCTAGCCACTGGTCGGGTGCAAGTTTTCGGCGAGAACTTGAAGTAGTTGCTTTCAGACATGTATACTTACCTATTTAGTTGGTTCTAAAAGTGGAGACACAGTCATCCGTATTATTACATAAAACTCTCCTCTGGTCATAATGTTAATTGTGTGCGTGCATTAAATTAAAATTGTATTCTCCTTACGTATTTTAATTTTGCTTTTCAAGGAAAATATTTACACTAGAACACGTAGACAAATTTTATTTTTATCACTAATTAATTATATTTAGCAAGCGCACAAAATGCACAGCGAATACCTTTTTGGCCTTTATGACTTAAAAGAGAATCTCTAATTAAATTGAGTTCTCAGACGTACTTAGCACCAAAGGTCCCTGTGTATAGCTTTAGTAGCTTCATAGGTACATGCTGGTATGGGGCGGTCCAAAACTAAATGAATAGCACACCTATATATATATATACATACATACTCGCTCGTGCGCGTAGGTGTAGGCGAACCGAGGCACGTACAGCGCCGCGAACAAGTTTTCGCTGCAACTTGGTTTTTTAACAGACTTCAAAAAAGGAGGAGGTTCTCAATTCGACTGTATTTTTTTAGCATTACCTGTATAAACGAAGACAAAGAGTACTAAAGGATGTTTAAGAAACATTTTCTCATTCTTTATTAAATGAAATGAAAATACCATTGGTTAATAACATTTTTAAATTCATTAAAAATAAATCTTTTTAACCCCCGACAAAAAAACGGAGGGGTGTTATAAGTTTGACGTGTGGGTGTGTGTTTCTGTCTGTGGCATCGTAGCTCTCAAACGGATGGACCGATTTGGATGTGTTTTTTTTATTAGGAAGCTTGTTTAATCGGGTTGGTTCTTAGCTATGTTTGTAATCAAGTAATTAAGTAATAAAAAAAAATATCTTAAAAAGTGGGCCGATTTGCATGCGGTATTTTTTTAAAAGCTTGAAATAAATGTTAAATTACAAATTTAAAAAACCCCCGACTCTAAAAAAGTCAAAAATAATTTCCGTTTACTTACTTAAAGGAGTCGGGGACCGCTAAGTAAAAAAAATATAAAACCCAGAGCTGCGCGGGAATTTACTTAGCGGTCCAACGATTCCTTTAAGTAAGGAAACGGAAATTATTTTTTTTATTTTTCATTCTTTCTCTCAAATAAAGAGTGTGTGTGTCTGTCTGTGGCATCGTAGCTCCCAAACGGATGGACATATTTGGATGGGTTTTTTTTATTAGGAAGCTTCTTTAATCGGGATGGTTCTTAGCTATGTTTATAATCAAGTAATCAAGTAATTAAGTAATAAAAAAATTTATTATCTTAAAAAGTGGACCGATTTTCATGCGGTATTTTTTAAAAAGCTTGAAATAAAAGTTTAATTACAAATTTAAAAAACCCCCGACCCTTAAAAAGTAAAAAATAATTTCCGTTTACTTACTTAAAATAGTCGGGGGGACCGCTAAGTAAATAAAATATAAAACTCAGGGCTGAGCGGGAATTTACTTAGCGGTCTCCCGACTCCTTTAAGTAAGTAAACGGAAATTGTTTTTTACTTTTTAAGGGTCGTGGGTTTTGTAGAGAAAGCGACAATGTAATTATAGAGCTGATGGACCGTTAATGATGAGTGTTGGGAGGCTACACGGGATAAGGACGGGTTAGTTCTCGTCGACAGTCTGAAGAAGAGGAGAGGAGGTGCAACAAGCATCAAGCGTGGATCTGCGTCTCCCTGGAGAGAGCAGTCTTAAGGCGACTTTAGTTTACGTGTCTCGCCTGCGGAAGGACACGAAGGTCGAGGACCTCGTCCGCCATGTCCACGACAAGGGAGAGCGAGTTGAGAGTGTCGAGGCAAGACATTCGTCTGGAGTCTTCCTGTATGGCGTTTCGGCGCTACAACCGACCTTCAGTGTGAGGTCGAGCTGAACCCGGTCAGATTTCGCAGCTGAAAGTGATCCCAAGAGTTGAATTTTTAGGGTTCCGTATCCGTACGGGACCCTAATACTAAGCCCACGCAGTCTGTCCGTCCGCTTGTCTGTCGTTCCGTCTGTCTGCCCTAGCTGCAATGGGCTGTATATTTTGAACCGTAATAAGTAGCCAGCAAAGAGTTTGTATTACGTCGGAGCGCAGCGACGTAATACAAACTCTTTGGTAGCCAGTTGAAATGTTCACAGCATTATGTGTTATTATGGTGGGTGTAGTAAGAAATGTGAAACGTGGTGGTCGGTGTTGTGCTGTAATTTACTAGAGTTTTTGCAGGACAACACCGATTACTCTGCTTACCCCGATTGTCGGGATTCAGCTTGTGTGATATGTATGTATGTATGTATGTACTAAGAAATAATAAAGAAAGAAAAAAGTTAAATTACAAATTTAAAAAACCCCCGACCCTTAAAAAGTCAAAAATAATTTTCGTTTACTCACTTAAAGGAGTCGGTAGACCGCTAAGTAAATTCCCGCGCAGCTCGGAGTTATTATATTTTATTTACTTAGCGGTCCCCCGACTCCTTTAAGTGAGTAAACGAAAATTATTTTTGACTTTTTAAGGGTCGGGGGTTTTTTAAATTTGTAATTTAACTTTTATTTAAAGCTTTTTTAAAAAAACCGCATGAAAATCGGTCCACTTTTTAACATAATTAATTTTTTTATTACTTAATTACTTGATTACTTGATTACAAACATAGCTAAGAACCATCCCGATTAAACAAGCTTCCTAATAAAAAAAACCGCATCCAAATCGGTCCGTCCGTTTGGGAGCTACGATGCCACAGACAGACACACACACACACACACACACACACACACACACACGTCAAACTTATAACACCCCTCCGTTTTTTTCGTCGGGGGTTAAAAAGAAAAAAATTAAGCAGGTCGATTGATTGGAATTGAGAAAATAAAGAAACGTGTTTTTTTCATAATTTTGATAGTTTTGCTTGTTTTGCTCTATTGTAAAAACTATATAATAATAGTGCATACTATAACTAAAGTAATACAAGGAATAATAAAAGCCGGCCTATTACGTCGTGGTACGGGAACCTCGGGACGCGAGTTCGCGTAGCGGACTGCGACTGTGCGGAGAGCGACTCGCACATGGCCGATTTTTTTTACTTGCATCTATACCAGACGGCATATAACTTGGACCAATTTTCGCAGGTACGGAAGTGTATTTGGGAAAGGCGCGCGCGCACGGTGCGGAGGTCGGCGGGCGACTGGACAAGCAAACACGCGGTCTGCAGGGGCTCTCCCCGCCGTTGCATAACGCGCCCTCCACCAAAGATACCCTAAAATCGGCTACTGCACTGGTCCAAGTTATATGCCGTCTGGTATAACTGTCGTTGATGTGTTTCAACTTTTACGACAGGCCGAAAAGACGAAGAGCTATGCTGTTATTGCCCAGACAAGACTCAGGAAAGGGTTCCGTCTTATTACTACCACCCGACCATTCCTGCGAAAGTGCAACCGGTGTATATTGTCAGCGGTGTACGTCTGGGCCAGGTGTAGGTGTATGCGCCCGCTCGGCTTGTACTTATGCGCGCGTAGCTAGGAGTAGTGCAAGACTGCACGCCGGCCGTTGCTATGACGACGAATCCAAGATGGCCGACCCGAATTAATATGTCTGCAGTTTGCTTTATGTGCAGCCCGGCCGGCATGTACAACGCTATGTACTCGATTTTAATAGATATTGAAAATTTACTCGATGCGGAAAATGGATGAGGGCGGCCGGCGCGGCGGCGGCGTTGTGATATGGAGTCCGGTATGGAGTTATGCAACTTAGCAAAGGAGGTCTTTAGCTGGAAAATAGGGCTTCTAGACTCTTGAATTTAGAGCTTTGCAGAGTTAAGTCTGTAGAGAAATATTCTTACACATAAAAAATTACCGGTCAAGTGCGAGTCGCACCCGCGCACAGGTTTCCGTGCCACAAAAAAACTTGTGATAAAACATGTTTCTTGTATGGTGCCCTTAATTTTTACTTTTTCTATTTTATTTTCTATTTTCTATGTTATTATATTATATACGCCATAATAACACAGATTATGTGGAAGCTTCAATCGGCTAGTTATTACGGTTCCAAAGGTACAGCAGTAGGAGAGATAGACAGACAGACTGTATAAGCTTAGTAATAGAAACCTAAAAAGAGCTTTAGCAATGTACTTATAATAAAATATAGAAATGGTCAAGACCATTTTTTTATAATACATATTATTATTACATCAAATATTGCCAATAGTACATCTAGCTACTACATTATTATCACACAACTCTAGCAAAACGCATTTATTATAAAATATATCAATATTATGATTCTTAAACAAGCATTTAAAATTCTTAAACATACCATTCTGCCGCGAACACGAACGGATTTAAAACAGGTTTTTAAAATATTTCAAGTATTAACTGATTATTACGAATAGTTTTACATTCGGTAGATACTTTGACCCGATATTATATTTCATTAAATAGAAAACCACTAACTTGCCTACTGACTGACTAATGAATCCTAATCCTATTAATACTAATGGAGTAATTTCACCTCATATTTATCCAGTATGGTTTTATAGTGTGTCTCTAAAATGCTCAATGTTCGAAATACCTGAATATTTAATCGAGTTATTATAATCAATATTGATTAACTCATTACGCTGTTTTATATACATGCACGTTACTTGTGTATTATGTATAGGTGTATGCTTTGTATATAGTAGGAGGTAGCTGCGGAGCGTCCGGCGCCGCCGTCCGCGCGCGGCGAGGTCGACGTGACTCGTAGCTTCGTAGCGCGATATATATAATAAGGTTCGTAGCACCGGAGGCGGGCGGGCGTAGCATAACGTCGTAGAGCCTATCGTGGACCGTACCATACCGGGTTGACTGAAAGAAATTGCCTGAGACAATAAGTTTGCCCATGCCGCATATTAAGTGTAATAAAGTTTAATATTATGTTTATGCATTTTCCAATTAATAGTCTATAAAATATTGGCGAGTTGGAAGACGAAAAAGGATTATTTACATTATATTGAAATAGTTTATATAGATGAAATCTTTTTTGAAATTGAAATGCATATTTCATATTATTGCCAATAAAATAAAATAAAATAATGATCGTAGCACCGATGATAATTGTATTTTTATGTCGCGCTTAGCGTTGGAACTTGTTGTTTACTGTATTTTTTTTCCTAAATAGTGTTTATTAATTAAGTAAAACTTTTTATTAAAGATTTGTAATTGTTTTAAATATTAACATAGTTAAATATTAAAATTATGTGATAACAATAATGCTAGGTATTTAATTTATGAAACACGTGTGTATCGGTCAATGGACCAACCGAAACGGTTTATTTATACGCATAGAGACCTTATTCCAATTTGCAAAATTATAATTTCGTAGTTTTTAGTCGCGTATGGACAAATATAGCGTACAGAAACAAGTACATCAATCACCTATTATATTTTGTTGCGTACAAGAATTGTGTGTAGACTGTAGACCAAACATTGACACGTGAAGGCCATATAAGAGCTTCGGCGAGTAGGTACGTTAATCGGCAAACGCCAACACATTCATTATTCAACTTCACACGAGGTCATTGACCCCGCGTCCACGCGCGCTGTGCGCTCGCCAGCTCGTCTCGTGCAAAATCGAAAGTATGTAGCTAACGCACGCACTCGCCATACAAAAAGTACTTCCGTAGCATTCCCGTCCTGCACAACGAAAATTTCATGGTCCTACACTATCTTTTTTTTATGGAAACTGACACGGTTGGCTACATTACCTACAACATTTATTGTGTGATGTCAGCCCATAACACCGGGTGAACTAGGTGCCATGTCAGTGCTTCCCTTCAATTCGCGCCGGCTACACTGAACTGGACGGAAAACACGAACTATTTACATAGCCGTTTCGACCGACGTTTCGCTCAGTGCGGTGGTACCAACCCGGCCGGGATAAACCCTACCACCTAAGTAAGGTAAGAAGGGAAGGGACCTACAGTTTAACGTGGAATCCGAACCAAGGTCAATCCGAACCTAGGACCGCACCGCGCTCAGCGTTGCTTAACAACAGTCGACTGACCGCACCACTGAGCTACCGAGGCTGACGAATTTCCTTATCCCTTAGTCGCCCTTTACGACATGCATGGCGAGAGATGCACTGGGGCTATTCTTCTCAAGTACCTACTGGGCCATCGTGTAATATCGTGTTAGCCCTTGCATACTGTCAGTCGGGGACAGCTGTTCTGTGTGTCACACACATACGTGGAAAAAATTTCGCTTTCCCTAAATACAACGATTGCAGTCTGTATAAGCGCGGTTTTCTCAACCGTTCACTTCGAAAGAATGCGGCGCGCACCCTCCGCTCTCCGCCCCCACCGCAATTGCCCGTCAGTACGGTGGAGGCGGAGAGCGGAGGGTGCGCGCCGCATTCTTCGAAGTGAACGGTTGAGAAAACCGCGCTATACGAGTATGTAGTACTCGTATGTATGTTCTGTTCGGGTACATATAACTTGAGAACGACTCATCCGATTTAGGTGATGAAACTAGCTTGTCTCTCACATTTTGTTTTAGGAAGCACGACATATGGTACACGCCAGACTAACAAAGACAGAGGTGTAGTCCGACGGCGCCCACGGGCATTCGGATATTTACGGGGGACTGCGAATACCATGTCGGCCGGCTAGGTGCACCGTTACATTATGTTTGAAGGACCCCAGACTGTACGTAGAGTGTTTTCATTTTACGAAGGCACGAGGGGTATGAGGTAGGAAGTGGTGTGAGACCGCGCGGAGCTCAGTAGGGAACGACTCGGTTCGACGGAGCGATGCGGAGACGTGTAGAACGTGTGTACCGACCGGGCACCGAGTTCGTTCTCTACTGAGCTCCGCGCGGTCGCCTCTCGCACCAACTTCCTACCTCGTACCCCTCGTGCCTTCGTAAAATGAAAACACTCTACATTAGAGGAAAGGATGCAGGTGGTAGTGAATTCCACATTACTCACATTACTTTAATGCGAGTTGTTTGCAAGCTAATCCTGTGTATGTATTTGCATCACGCATATAACACAGTAATGCACTGCATTTTGTACGAGTTACGCACGAGTTTAAGTGCACTGCGCGGTTTTATTAGCAATCTCCCCCCCTCCCCCCCTCGTGCAACAACAGGTCGTTCGTCCGTCACAGACTGATTTATGTATGAATGAGGCTCAGTTTTAATATGACTGCGGCTCGCAGCGCCCCCGGGCGTGTTACGGCAAACAAGCAGGTGCAACGATCGCCCGCTGCGTGGCGCTCTCCCCAGTCGAAAGCGAAAGCATTGAGCCTTTTGCCAGTTTTAAAATAAACGCGCGTAGTCGGTCGGACACTGTCAATTAATCCGGTGAATGGGGTGTTTCATTCGCGCGGATGTTTCATTCGACCTTCCGCCAGGCGCGGTGTTGAGTGAGAGCGATGTATTTGACCTTGAACGTATCGCGACAAACAATTGCCAACGCTCTGCGTGATGCTTGTTATAGGTACATAGAAATGGCTGATGCATCTGATAATAAGAAAACGGTTATTCTTTGTCATTAGACTACCTACATACAATCCAACGTTTGTCAATAATACAGAAAGGCTCCTAAATAAAATGAAATGAACTAAAGAGTCCTATACGAGTGCATACTTGTCCAGTGCGTTAACTTGCCAACTTGTGCGATTGACTGAACTCTGTTTTTTTTTTTTATGGAAACTGACACGGTTGGCTATATCACCTACAACATCCGTGATATCAGCCCATAACACCGGGTACACTAGGCGCCATGTCAGTGCTTCCCTTCATTTCATGTCGACTCCACTGAACCGGACGGAAAACACGAACTATTTACATAGCCGTTTTGACCGACGTTTCGCTCAGTGCGGTGGTACCAACCCGGTTGGGATAAACCCTACCACCTAGTAAGGTAAGAAGGTAAGGGACCTACAGTTTAACGTGGATTCCGAAACACGGTCAGCCTCCAATGGTCGAGCGGTCACCCATCCAAGTCGAGATCCAAGTATACTGACCGCGCTCAGCGTTGCTTATCCGTCTACTGACTGCACCACTGCTACCGAGGCTGACAAGACTTGATTCAGCTGTCCAGAGGGATAATTATAAGCAAGTGAGACGTAGCGTTAGCTATCGCTATTTGGCCTGTGTGCTTAGGTCTAACTATTTTGAGCGGTCACTTTCTTTAAAACCTTGTGTATTTTTTGTCAATGGTTCGGATCCCGTGTGAGACTGTAGGTTCACCGGGATGACTGGAAGAAATTGCCCAAGGCAACAAGACAACAAGGTCCGCCCTTGTCACACTTAAATAGCACAAAGTGTAATAGTATTATACATTTCTGACGAAAAATATACTCAAAGCCCGTTAAGCCGGCAAAAATACACACAAACAAATCATCGTCACACCAACGATTCACACAAATTATGTCGAATATAAATTGAAGGAGTACTTCGTTTGGTAGATGCGGGTCGAGGTTCATCCACTCCTACATAAGTGTTTCTGTCTCCTCAGATAGAAACACTTATTATTTATTAATGTGTTTCTGTTGGTGTTGACACTATCGTTATTAATTCGATAATAATTGTAAATTAAAATATAAAGTGTAAAAATCGGTTATTTACACTATTGATCGTTATTAATTGTAAATTAAAATATAAAGTGTAAAAATCGGTTATTTACACTATTGATCGTTATTAATTGTAATTAAAATATAAAGTGTAAAAATAATTTTCACGTGTCCTAAAATCAAGTGGTAGAAGCTTTAAGAGCTTTGAAAGTAACCATATTACACATACCTACCTAGGTACAAATTATCCTTTATCGTATGAAGGGAAATAGGATTTGAACGGCCTCTTTCGCCAGTTTAATGCGATCTAAAAGACATCGCTTCGATGCTGTGATCGTAATAAAATTATAATCAACAACACTTTTGAGAGCTTTTAGCGCGATGTTGCAGAGTGAAAACTTATTTCGGAAGAAACGGTCGAAACAATAAGTGCATTACAATCTTTAGAACCTTGTCGCAATAAGTAGCTTCCCGGACCAAAGGTACGCGGCGAGTCAGCGAATATGACAGCGTTTTTCTTTAAATTAATTTTTGGCTTGGATGCCAGGTCCTTCTGCCATTTCTTAAATTGTATTAAATACAGTAGAAAAAAATAGGACAGCGTTCTTGAGATGGTGATGCTATTACGAACCCGATGTTGCCATGCAGCGCAGAGTACATGTACGTTATTTTCGTTAGAACAATCTGGGCAGCTTCATTGAAAGGAAAAGATTCAAAGGAAAAATGCATCACAAGAAAATGAAAACACACTCCAAAAAGTGGAAAAAATGGACGAGAAAGAAAAACAAAAAGAGAGACGTACCGCTGCCGCGCCGCCTCCGCCGCGCCCCCTACCGCGTCCTCGCCGCGACTCACTCTTCACCGTCTGGAGCGTTCCGTCCGGCCCGAACACAAGCTACACGAGGACAGAAGAAAAGAAACAACTTAACAAAATGAAGCGAAATAAAACAAACGTAACACAATCAAATAATAAGAAATGAGAGAAAAGAGGTGACATTTAGCTACATGCAGAGAACAAGCAACACAGACAGAGGGCGCTATACATGTTTAGTAGGAAAATTAGGGATGCGGTATAAAAATAAGGCTAAAGCTACAGAATATATAAAAAAAGAAAGTTGTGCATGATCTATGGCGCCTCCACTAGAGGCCCCAAGAAATCGAACGAAATACAAACGCGCGAAATTGACAAACCTTTCGCAGCAAACGTTTGTCGTAGTGTAGACACACTTAAAAATCTGGAGCGCCATCTGTCGTACATCGCTTGTAACAAGTTCTCAGCAAGTGAGATGGGTTCTCGTTTCAGCAACGGTCTCAAATGTTTCTGCTACTCGCCGCTAGAGGGCGACATAAATTTACAGTTTGAGCTTTGTGAACTTTTGAAAGTTTTAAATTTTACTCTACAATATTCAGACAGGAGATTACCTAAACATATTATTATAACTATTTCACAATTACAAAAAGTAAATAAAGTAATAAGTAAGTAAAGCTGATTCATGAGTTATAGCTAAGCTGCCGTCGGACGGTAAAACGATGTATGTTCAAAAGTATTGTTTTGAGATAAACGCGTTTGAAGGATTTGTGTTATGGCTAAACGCTGTAACTAGGCGGTGTTATGGTGAAACGATGTATTGGATATTACATCGTCGTGGCATACCTACCTTAAATGGAGGGTTCTGGAAAAAAATGCATCGTTTTACCGCACAGAATCGTATGTTTTTGGACATACATCGTCATATCGATCTTCATAACTTCTTCAGTGAAGGTCCTACAAAGATAACATTTATATTGGGTGATAGGGCACGCCAAGAACTTTCGATTGAGCCGTGTTACGTAAAAACGCTGTATGTGCTCATACATCGTTTTACCGTCCGACGGCAGTAAGTGGCTATGGCAAGTTTATTAGACAATTTATGCAATTTTAATAATAATACGTGACTCGTGGAAGTGGAATGCTAGCCTAGCACATACGGCTGCAACAAACAGCTGTCAAATAATGTCATAAAAACACGCACTGACAAAAAGTAGCTCCATTTCCTCTGCAATAGCGGGTTTTTATGTGTTGCGTGCACGTACGGCACTTTAGTCCTTGGATGGATGGAAGATAGAACTCACTTTATGAAGGGATTACATACCACACGCTGTATCCCGACAATCAGGGTGAGCAGGCAGAGTAATCGGTGTTGTGCCGCAAGGACTCTTGTAAATTACAGCACAACACCGAACACCACGTTTAGCAAAAAATTCGGACAAGATAACTATAAAGCAGCCAGTAAGGCACGAAGACCCACCTGCTCCACGTATCGGTGGTAATAGCACCGTGCCAATGTGAGAGGTGGCTAGCCTGGCGCCCTTTAGCGCGGCATATGGTCGCCTTTTGCGACGTGCACGGGGAGATGCAGAGGGCTATTCTTTTTGAGTACCGGCTCCACACGGTACCTACTATGTGGGATTCACGTTCTAATGCTCGCGGTCGCGTGTCACCGTGCAAAATCTGTTCAAATTATTCTTCAAGATGTACAGTGGAGAAAATATGCAAGTGTTGCTATAAATAGGTACGTGCTTATGGAGGGGTTAGCTTATGAAAAATCCCTCAAAAATTTGGTGATCATTTAATGATCTTGGCACAAGATATGGCAGGGGGAGATACTGAGAAGAGATCCCTGGAGATAGGAACCCCGTGTTATGTGTGTGTGTGTATCAACTTTAAGCTTTTGGCATAGAAATACTCGTATGCTTACGTGAATCAACGTCTACCGGGAGATAAGATGAAATATTTTCAAATAATAAGAAGTTCTATATAAAGTTCATTAACCTAATTTCAAAGAAGTTTTATACTTCTAGGAAAGTTGATTGCTAGTATAATTTGTTAGACTCAAGGCTCATGGCGAATTAATTAAATTGGCAGGACTCCTCCACGCCCGCTTGAATAACTGACTCAACTTATAGGCCGGGAGCTCGACCGCATTATGTTCTGTTGACATTTCTGTTGTTCTATTGGTGAGTAAATTGTTTTTACAGAGACGAATAGCGAAGTAAACTATCAGAAAAATATATATAAAAATATTCATACTGCATCTCTCCTCGCGCATGTCCAAGGACAAGATGCCGTGCATAAGGGTGACAGGCTAGCCACCTCTCACCTTGGCACGGTCCTTCCAGCCGGTGGGTCTTCGTGCCTAAAATTGCTGCTTGATAGTTATCTTGCCCTAAAACTTTGCTAAAGACTACTTGCAGCACAACACCGACTACTCCGCTTACCCCGATTGTCGGGATGCAGCGTGTCGTATGTATGTATGTAAACTAGTAGATTTTACCGCCAAAAGTCCTGTGTCGTAGGCCCAACAGGCAAAGCGACAGTGAACGGGACCATTACGGGTGCACAATTTTTCAGGTAGGTAGAAGCTAGTAGACGACGTTAGATCCAGATATGTAGAATCTAGCTAGAAGTAGAAAACCGAGTAGAAAACTGCGCTACTACACACCACCGCACCGTAGCGCTTGGTGCGTGCTCTATTACAGATCTACTCTTGTCATTTTCTTATTGCTAGATAGAGACGGGTCTTTATCAGTGCAGTCTTACCGCTCAGAGGGGTCGGGGCGTGAGAGGCGCAAGGGGGTGTGGTCGCTGCTTGTATTATAAATATTATTTCTTCTTTCTTTGTTTCTTAGGTCGGTCTGTATATCCATCCATCCAGTATGGTTTATACGCGGTTACAAAGGATGTGTAATTCAACCGTGAGCTACATGAGCTCACTATGTCTGTGCGGCGCACATGGCGCGAGAAGGGGGCGCGGGGCGCGGGGCGCGGGGCGCGGGGCGCGGGGCGCAGGGCGACGCGCGCCTCACACCTGGCGGGTTTAGTTCGTTACTCTTGCTTCTGAGTTAGACGTACACTCTTTCGAAAACAGAAAAAAAATACATGATTAAAGCCAGAAAAAAGTATGAAGCTATGTTTTTTTTCTATTAGTTAGATTATTTCCTTACTGTGTATTTAGGTTGAAATAAATAAGATTATTTAATAAAAAAAATTGTGAGCAAGCAAAGCCACAAGTGAAGAAATGAGTCTTTCCGTAGTAGTTAGGCACTATTATAAAATCAGTCAATTTTTTTAGTTTATCTAGCAACTCTTTCGTTCCGTAACTACATAAAAAAAAGTAGGTAGTATATTTTTACTTAAACATTTAGATTGATTCATAAGTTTAGTTTATTCCGTCGAAAAAAAAACTGTTACAAAATCTTTTAAAAATTACAATATTGATCCTTATTGCCCCACTGTGCGTACATGTTTCTAATGACATTTAGTTCGTATACAACTGACACAGCCGCCGTCCCGTTCGCACTGGTGTCTGGCCACTCTAACGCGCCGTTATCTATACTTATTTAAATTGCGGGAATCTAGTCGAGTCAAGGTGCTATTGAATGTTATGTAAATGCAGACGATAAGAGCCCGGTGTGGTGTGAACCGTGAACGCAGCACAGACAGACCTCAAGTATGAAATATTCTGTGCCTAAAGCAATGCAGTCAGATAGCATTTGCAAGTTTTCGGTCGTTTTCAGGGAACTAAAGAAAATTAATGCATAGTGATTACTAAGAAATTACGTATTCTTTTCATAACATTTTTCACCAATTGTATTATATTGTCTACTGATCATTCTTATTACAGTTAGACAGCGCTCGAACTTGTCACAATTTGTTTTATCCGGTTCGAATACAGCCGGCAAGGAACTTCGCAGGGTATTTTGTTTTTCATAGATATTATTACAAGTATTTTAGTGACTAGCCACATAATAACATCGCGTACAGTCCATCGAAAACACAGATTGAGAGCAAGATTAACAATTTTACTGAGAGTTCTGACTACAAAGACTTATTAAATAAGTGTATCAGGTGTAAACCTTTGTTAAACTTTGATACGATAGCGGTCGATCGCTGTTCTGTGAGGACAAGATAACTACCAAGTAGCAAGTAAGACACGAAGACTTACCTACTACATGAGCCGATGTAAGGACTGGCCCACCCAAGGTAGGAGGTGACTAACATGTCGCCCTTTAGCAAAGCATATTGTCGTTATTCCCTAATCGCCTTTTACGACATGCACGGGGAGAGATGCGGCGGGACTAATTTTAAGACCAATATAACCTCGGTGAAGTTGCCATACCGAAGACTTCAATTTAAGCGGGGCGTGAATGGGCACCTGTCAGGCCGGCATGGCATTCGCAACCCCCGCATACGACTGAATGTCCACGGGCGTCGTTAGAAACCTTATGGGTGGCTCGGCGCCGTTTTCTATAAAAAAAATCATGCTGGCTATACTGGACTAGAGGAGACAGAACAGCTGGACCTGCAGTAGGCGAGCTTAGCGTCCAGTGCCGCATTTGCGCCGATTCAAAAATATCCCGGACGGCTGCCGCCTGCCTGCCTGCCCCAAGTCGTGAATGAGTTGACGTAGGCTCTTTTCACATGAATGGTGGGCGTGCGGGCTGCGGGAGTAGCTCGCGTGACGATCGCGCCGCCCGCGCATATGCTCCGCGGCATACAAACAAATAGTAGAAGGGCCATCTCCACTTTGTCGGAGAGGCGAAACAACAGCACACAGCACACAGCCACAGATTACTTAATATTCACTTCGTAACAGATAAATCACTCCATAGAAAAAGTTCCATACCTTCGGCTTTAATAGACTACTGCTTCACATCGCCAATCGCTGCGTGCGAAAATGTACCTAAACGATCGAGTGTAAAGTGCATTATTGCTTTGCAGCTGCGCGCAGTTGCATGGGCGGGCGAGCGTGTAGGTATGTTTCGCGCGGCTGACGAATTTTTACTGAAATAGACCGCCGCCGCGCGGCAGGCGCGGCGGCCTGCCGCCACAGATTACTTAATAGTTACTTCGTAACAGATAAATCACTCCATAGAAAATGTTGCTACCTTCGGGCTTTAATAACCTACTGCTTCACTTCGCCAATCGCTGCGTGCGAAAATGTACCTTAACGATCGAGTGTAAAGTGATTATTGCTTTGCAGCTTCGCGCAGTTGCGTGGGCGAGCGTCTATGTATACTTAGCGCGGCTGACGAATTTTCACTGAAATAGACCGCCGTCGGGCGGTAGGTAGTTAGCGCGCGCAAGTACATAGAGTGCGTGAGGCCTGCTGCCGCGCCGGGCGGTAGGTAGTTAGCGCGCGCAAGTACATAGAGTGCGTGATGCAGATAGGCGAAACCTATGTACCGTGTGGGGCCGGTACTTTCAAAGAATAGCCCCACTGCATTTCTCCCCGTGTATGTCGTAAAAGGCTACTAAGGGATATGACTCCCTTCTTATATTACTAGGTGGTAGGGTACAACCCGCCCGGGTTGATACCACCGTACTGATTGAAAGGTCGGTCGAAACGGCTATGTAAATAGTATGTGTTTTCCGTCCAGTTCAGTGTAGCCGGCACGACCGAAGGGAAGCACTGACGTCGCACCAAGTTCACCCGGTGTTATGGGTGGACATCACGGATGTTGTAGGTGATGTAGCCAACCGTGTCAGGTTCAAAAAAATTAATATATATATAGCACCTACAACACCCGCGATGTCAGTTCGCATCACCTTCGTTAACTAGGTGCCATGTCAGTGCTTCTCTTTGGTCGTGCCTGCTACACTGTAGCTACGGACGGAACGGACTATTCACATAGCTGCTTCGACTGACGTTTCATTCGGTGCGGTGGTACCAAAGGTAAGGAAGGATAGGAACTACAGTTTTACGTGGAATCCGAATGAGCCTCAACGATCGAGCGGTAACCAAACCAACCAAGTTCGTAGTTAACAATATACAATTTGACTGTTTTCGGTACATCTGTTCCCTTGGCAAAGTAGGGTGGCTGGTTTAAAAAAAAAAACCGGCCAAGTGCGAGTCGAACTCGCGCACCGAGGGTTCCGTATCGCCATGTCATCGTCAGCGCCACTTACGCCATCTATGGCGTGTTTATGAAATGCTTCATATCAGTTAAATAAAATTAATGATTAGTTAAAATGCTTCATACTCCTTTCGTTGGATGGCGCGCGCGCATACACTTTTTAGTTTCTTCTATGGGAACCCCCGTGAATTTTTTACTTTTTCTTATTTTTATTATTTGTTGTCATATCGGCCATAATAAATAACACATATTCTGTGAAAATTTCAACGGACTAACTATTACGGTTCAAGAGGTATACAGCCCTCGGACAGACAGACAGATAGTCAGACAGACAGACAGACAGACAGACGGCGTAGGCTTAGTAATAAGGTCCCGTACCGGATACGGAACCCTAAAAATATATTATGTAATAGTAATATTATGTAATAGACGACAATCCTGTTTCTGTGCATTGATGTACATGCTCGATGGTTTGAGTGAAAACCGCAGTTGCAAGTTGCAGCTACACGCCGCCGCGCCGCCGCCGCGCCGCCGCCGCGCCGCCGCCCCCGCCGCGCCGCCGCCCCCGCCTCGCCTCCGCCGCGCCGCCGCCGCCGCTGCCGCCCCCGCCGCGCCGCGCCGGGTGCGGTGCGGGGGCGCGACCTACCGCAACTGGCTTCTAGTTAACTTTGTTGTTGCTTGCGGTTAGGCGGCAACGACAAGAGGTAATGATAGACGGAAGATGCAACGACATTTTGTGGTGTGTGCTCTTTTTTTTGTGAAAAAAAAATATGCAAAAAAAGGTACACAGCCGAATGGCTTTGATAAGTATGGTTGATTTTGTTGCATTTCAGTCAAGAGCCCAATTTCACTAGTCTCGAAATCTAATTAGTCGAGTGAGTAAGTAGGGCATTTCAAGTATCCTTCCTTCCTTACCTTTAATAAAATCCAACGTCTGCTTTCTGTCTGTATGTATGTATGTCTGTCTTTCCGCTTATAACTCGAGAACCACTGAAGCGATTTTAATAAAAAAAAAATCTACGGATAGCTTGATTCTTCCCATCAACTATAGGCTACTTACTATCACGCTAAATGCCTTATGAGGTTAACGAAGTCAAATATGAGAGCGGGCGGAGCCGCGGGCACAGCTAGTTACTTATATAGGTACAATGCCACTCCGTATCGAGGTTTACAGGATTGACATTCAGAAATCCCACATGGCCGAGTGGTTTGGGCATCGGCTTCTCATGCGGGAGGTCCGAGGTTCGAATCCGGTCGGCGTGTACCAATGAGTTTTTTCTGACGAAAAAATTTACGTGCATACCTACACCCGCTGCTTCACCGTTCGGAACCGGTGTAAAACTGTAGGTCCCTTCCCTTGCCCCTTACTAGGTGGTAGGCTCAAATTGTAGCCGACTGGGTTGGTACCACCGTGCTGGATGTAAGATGGCCGCAAGCAACCTCGGTTGTGTTCTCCTCTAGTCCAGTATAGCCAGCAATCCAGGGAAGTCTCCGGTATGGCACCTACCTTCTCGGAGGTGATATTGGCTGGTTAGAGCATGCGCTTTGGCCCCTCCGACTCAGCCACCCATACCGGATTACATAAAAAAAAAAAAAAATGTACGAGTACCTAAATGTGTCTACGGAATGGCCGTGTATTCATGTTACTCAAAATATATGTAGGTAGTACTGGATTTTGGACTTTCCAGATATTGGATTGACCTCCTGAGTGATTGGATTGGATTGACCTCCTGATGGATTGATTTCCTGGTTTACCATAAAATCATGCCGCCTAGCCTGCCTCAGGCGGTACTGTCACGGCGCAGATCGCACAGAGCTTGCATACGTAATAATAGTTCATTAGTCCGACTCCGGCAGGTGGAGTCCGCGCCGACAGTCATCGACTGCTCCCAGATCCGAAACAACGATAATAAACTACCTGCACCACATTCAAATGCATAGAACTGCTATTAACGCTTTAACCTTGAACGTTCACTTAGTATTTTTTAATTTAAATGATTTATTTTACAGATACATACACTAATATACATCTTAAATTAATAGGTACCATATACATATTGTAAACATATAAACCAGTGAACTCTCTACAATTAGTTTACTACTAGTATTTTAATAAAGATAGTGAGATATATGATTATGTATAAAAATAATCAGGTCATTAATTAAATTTTCAACACACAGATCGCAACTTAATTTTGTTTTTGCACAAAGCATTAGCTGCGTGTTTTAGCAACATAAGAGGGCTGCAATCGCAATGCAACCGATAGTGCGAGGTCGCTAGAACCTCTTTTTCGCGCTGTAACTGTCGCACGTAACTATTGGTGATGATCAGTCACCAAGCTTTGATTTGATGGTCTTTGGTTTATTTTTGCGTTTCCAAAAACGTCGGCCCAATGGTGAAATTAAAGTTTGGTAAGTCTAGTTTTTCCAATAACAACTATTATTGTCATACTTACATTAATCTGCATACAATTTACTTTGATCCCGTAACATAATCTACAAACGCACACAATTTGCATGTGAGAGAGAGATAGATGTATGTATAATTTGTCATTGTGTACACCATTTGTGTTTGTTTTGTTTAGAAAGACAAATAATTTATGCGAGCCGTGTTGACGAAACAGTTGTCTATAACTGAAGTTATATTTATTTTGCCATATAGAACATACACAAATATTTATGACAACTTTTCGCCAGTCCCGTTTCTATCCTTTTGAATCCTTTGAGCTACACCTCGAGCAGTTCCTCCGGTTAATCTGTCAGTTAATCGGGGTAACAAAAACCCTCATTTAATTGGAATATAAAACAATTCCTTTTGTACATCGTTACCGCGACCGTTGGCAATTTATTTGCGAAACGTTGCCGCCTGTCAGTAACGACTCGGAGTTTGTAATTTAGTTTCTTTCCATCATCAGAGTATCCTAATACTATAATAACTAATGGAGAAATAGTCGCGCGGACGGACGGACGGTTATATTTCATGGTAGGATTTTTTAAATGTAACTCGGTGGCTGAGTTAGAGGGGCCAAAGCACATGCTCCGACCAACCAATATCACCTCTGAGAAGGTAGGTGGCATACATGAGATTTCCTTGGAAATTGGAATTGTTGGCTATACTGGACAGCACAGCCGAAGCTGCTATGCAGCCATCTTACATCCAGTATAGGCATTCAATTCAACCAGAGTGGTTTTATAGGGAACTGGCACGGTGGTTGTTCCCAAGAGTTCATCGTACCATCAGACACAGCCAATAACACCACTCTTCGGGTACCCGCGTTCTGTGAAGTTATTCTTGGTTGTCTTCCACTTTATTGATTTAAAGCATACATAGTGCAATGCAGACATTTCTTTAGATTGGGTTTGAATTAAGGTATATGTCACTTTTTTACATTCGTGTGGGCAATAGCAGAGGCATAAATAAATTATACCTTATTACGTAACTTCTTTCAATAAGGTGTCCAATGCAGCGCGGGTAACCAAACTCGTCTGGAATCGAGAGCGAGTGCTTTGTGTCCCAGGCGGTACTTCCTGCGCGCATAGCGCTATGCTCAATGGACTGTTCCTGGTAAGCAGGCCAAGGCAAGTAACCTTCCTAGTGAGTTAATAAGTACGAATAATAAATTTTTAAAGAAATATGCTGACAGTACTTACGTATAGGTTTTGTGTTAGGAATAGGTAATATTTTACTTACAGTTTCTTCTGTTCGTTTTAATCAACATATAACTTATTTTTATGGCACCTGAACTGGGTGGCTGTGCTCGAGGAGGCCTATCTCACCCCCGAGGAGGTGCCAGTCCGGTTTGTGGGCGGACTGAAGTCGACATGGAGGTAGCAACCGGCCTGCCTCCAGTTCGATGAATATTGCATTGGCATAATTATTTCATATTCAGTATGTTATGTGATCAGTCGTTCGTAACTGTTATACGCATTCACTAGTAGGTGATGTAAGTTTCATTCAATCAACCAGGCAGGTTGCATAAAGAAAAACTTTATTTTCAATATTATTGTAGACATAATGTTATATTACCTATACTTCCTTAGTTCGAAGTTGAATGATGTTCTATCCCATCAACAAGATTGTGCTAAAACTTAGACCGCTTTAGTATCGAGCGGCAAGGCTGTAGGTAGGCTGTAGCGACAGTTTCCCCCTACTCGGCGTGAATTTGCCGCGTCGCCGCCGGCGCCGCCCAAAGTCATTTCGTCGTAAATTCGAAAATGTGATTTGGCGCTCGCTTCGTCTCGCTACTTCATCTGGAAATCAAGCGAGAAATTGTAGCCCCAAAATCTGACGGATGACGTTTTAGCCCTAGCAAGTCTAGACCGCTAACTTAACGCCAAGGTCATGGGGTCAGAGGTGCGGTGTTCACGGAGGCAGAATAACGGAATGCCGAGCCTCCTGTAAAGTATTTGTTGGCGCGATAAGTTACTCTGAAATGCGGAAGTCACGTCTGAAAATTGCTATAACAATATACTCAGATAATATGCGTATGCACGCTATATTTAGTACGCGTCTTCACAACTCTATAAAATTATTTACAGAGTTATATATTATTATATATTATATATTATTATTGGTACCAGCAAATTTTTGGACAGAACTGATTTGAACAAATTTTTAACCGACTTCAAAAAAAGAAGGAGGTTCTCAATTCGACTGTATTTTTTTGGATTTTCTGATCCACTCGCGCTGATAAGCTAACAGGGTTACAATAGACGGTGCGGCGTCTTTACAATGTAGAAAGAGATAGAAAAGAGATAAGCAATAAGAAATAAACACGTAGTTTTCCACGGAATAAATAAATAAATAAAACTAACAATGACTTTTTTACCATGTCACTAGCGATTTGTGCATGAGGTCAAGTTGTAACCCCAACCAAAAACATACCAAAACAATGGGCCAGGGGATTCTGGTGCAAAATACGTCAAGTGTCACCTTGTGGGGAAAAACAATCGAAGGGTGAACGCTGGGGGTAAGCCAAGGTCGCGAGTGCCAATGTATTCATAATGACGCGGGACTCGTCTACCCTCGCGAGGTGGAAAGCGTCTTCCCCTTCGCGACAAGTGCTGGCGTCGATTAACCTGACTATTGGGTTAGGTTACGTTTATTCTAATGTAATGGGGTCGATGGGAAGCGATCCTGCGTGTTGGCGAGCATGGGGGAAGCGGAGCGGCGGCAGAGTGACGGGGGGACCTGAGCGGCGCGGGCGGCGCGGCGACCTCGAGGAGTCTAAACCAGGAGCATTACCTTATTGATTTAGGTATTGCTCAAGCAACATGCACTTTACCCTGCGTACTATAGAAATTCGCACAGTTACTGCAAAATGTATTTTCTAAATCACCGGTTCTCAAACTTTTTTGGTGACGGAACCCTTTTGAAAAGCGAAATATTTGACGGAGCCCTAAAATAAAAATAAAAAATAGTTTTTGTGCATGATGATTATTAAATCATATTACAATGTAACAGTTACTTACATTATATTATAATAATAAAAGATAAAAACTATAGGAGTGAAAAAGAGAAGAAGTGACGTCTGCGCAGCCGAGCTGTGAGTGTAAAAATACACTCTCGAGCCAGAGGGTGAATTTTTTTTTCTCGTATTCTCGCGGAGCCCCCACAGAGGCTCCGCGGAACCCTAGGGCTCCGCGGAGCACACTTTGAGTATGGCTGACTAAATCTTTAATAACAGTTCAAGTCCGGTAGGTCGGACAGGGCGAAAATGAATATTAAGCAAGCTTATTTTTAAAGTTTGATTTCAAATTTTCACATATCTTTGTTAATATCTCACACCTCAAGGTTGGCTTGAAGAAACCTCTTCAGCGGATAGATAGGTCCGTTCGCCTTAGTACCTCGTGTACCTGTATTCATTCATAGTGTTTTTTTTCTTGTAAAATATTTGTGGAGCAATAAATAATTTGCTATCTAGGTATCTTATAAACGGCAATAGACACTTCCAACAGCAGCAGTGCAACCAAGCAAAGTGACACGACAACGCCGCCGACGACAGTGGCAGAGTTCCCGCGCTATTGGCGCGTCGCCTCCAACATGGCCGCTCCATCAACGAGCTAGATTGGCAGCTATTGTTTAATGCCCGCTCGGATTGAGGACACGGGCGTTTTTTATCCGCCGTCTCACGCGCGGGACGCGGCGCGGCGGGCTGCAGCGGGACGGACGGGACACGGGAAGCGGCTTGTATCAATTCAGTGCAATCACAACACGCGCAGATTCGTTGCCGAGCGCGCCGCGCCGCCTTCCCCGCACGTTGCAACGCCACCACCCCGTCGACATTCCACCGGTGGTGCAACAAGGAAGCAGTTCATCTCTTTAGTCAGAATAGCGGACCAACAGAACAACAACTATTGACATTTTCAGGAATAATGAGCTTTCCATTTTACGCTAGCGGGAGTTTGACAAATTTAAACTTAAGCGTTCAATTTTACCTAACTATAAGAGGAGCTCGAGTCAAATCATGCAATTGATCAAAAAAGTTTGGCTTAGTACAAAATATAGTCACCCGGAACAACAGCAGGTGCAATAATAATTAATATTGACCAGCAACATTGACAGCAGTTGAGCCAGAGTCAAAGACCAGGAAACCAAGGACCAGGTATACTAGGAGGATTTAGGCGGCACAAAGTGGCCCAGGAGCCGCGGCGCGGTATCGGCGTGTGTGATGGCACGGAATGAAGTAGAACATCGCATCAAGCTGTGCAGTTGTTGGAGCGTGCGCTTCCGGCGCGGCCGAGCGGATGGCGCGTCCAATTTGTCGAATTAACCGCCGCAGTTGGGCAACGACGTACTCGACAGCACTAGCGGCCGTTGTGCTCCGCATCTGCGTACAACAATCCTTCCACTGAGACGTTATCGAGTGTATGCCGAACTGGATCTCCCGACGGTTTCTATGTCTACAACGCGCAAAAAGTCCCTTTGAAATTCCCACGGAGGCCGTACTTATAGTGAAGTTCATAAATATGTACGTTTCTCAGTTTGGATGGCAGAGACGAGAGTTCTTGAATTAAAATAAAAAAAAGTGAAATCAAAAAGCAATAAATAACCGCTAACAAAAGGAATGGTAGCACCGAGCGGCATTGAAATAATTCAAATTAGGAACGAAATATTTTTGTGAAGAAAGCTCCTCGCGGATTGGCGGGCGATGTGAGTCATCTGACGCATGCGCATTGTGAGCCGAATGTCGCTGGTGACTCACAGGACGCTCCGATTAGATGTTATTTTAATGGCATTGTCCGTTTACAAAAGTGAAGCTTTTTATGATTTAATGACACTGTCTTCTGTATTATGGCAACGTACTCTCGACGACGACATACAACCATTTTGCGCAACAATTCCGTTACGAGCCTCTGTTTTTGCCAAACATTTCTTCGGAAATATTACTTTGGCCCTACCTTTATTGTCGGTCGGCTATAAAACTCCATAATCCGACAGCCAGACGATCGGGCCCAACCTCGTGACCTCAACACTGACCTCTCCTACGCACCCGCCGGGCCCCTGGAGGCTGCGGGGCGCTCGGGCCTCTAGGAAACAAGACATAAACGATCTCCCGCCGATTCCATTCATACACTGTATATGTATATGTTTATTTGAAGAGCGTGGAATGGCGGTTTTATGATGATCGCTGAGCGAATTCGGGATTAGGCGTTACTTTTATTTGTACGTACCTACAGCTACTTTTAACTTTTTTTGTGTCTTTGCATCAGTTATGCATTTTAAAAAAAATTCCTCATTGGATAGAAAGATAAAAATAAGACTAATAAAAAAACTGTTTTAAAAAACATTGCACCGACTTCAAAAAACAGCTAGAACTTAAGTGTTAAATAATTTTTTTGGTTCATACTCAGACCCTTGAGTTGAAGGCGGTACGAAAAGCACAAAAGGGGCCCATCTATCAATTTTCAGGTGTGCTTTTGTACCGCCTACAAGTGTCCGAATATAAATAAAAAAAAATATTAACACTTTTAAGTTCTAGTTCTTTTTTGAAGTCGGTGCAATGTTTTTAAAACAGTTTTTTTGTTTCACTCTTTTTAACCGACTTCCAAAAAAGGAGGAGGTTCTCAATTCGTCTGTATGTTTTTTTTTTTTATTTTTTTTTTTATTTTTATTTTTTTGTATGTTTGTAACACGATTTCTCCGTCAATTGAGGGCCGATTTAGAAAATTCTTTTTTTGTTAGTTAGGTCATACTTCCGAGGTGGTCCCATTTCAATTTTATCGAAATTGGTTCAGTGGTTTTCGAAAAATCAGCATAATACTATGGTGTGTGGTTACCTTCAGCAAAACTTGTGATGTGGTCGTTTTCGGCAATTTTCAGTTTGATAAATTAGTATGGTGTGTGGTTACCTTCAGCAAAACATTTGTGATGTGGACTTATTCAGCAATTTGCAGTCTGACACATATGGCGAATAATTCTGTACCACTTCAATCGATTTCGATTATTCGATTTCGATTATTCTTTTTTATGTAATATTACTAAAAAGAATGAAATAAAAACTGTTTTAAAAAATATTAAACCGATTTCCAAAAAACAAAAAAAAAAAAAACTAAAAAGTATTAAATACCTAATATTTTGAAATTTTCTCTGTCCTGTTGAAATACATGAATCGATATACTAGTGATACATATTCGGACCCTTGTTTCATGAATATTCTAAATTTGAAATTTTTTTATCTTTTCCGACCGGCGCTTAATTTATTATGGTACCTGGCCAGTACCTACTGTACCGAGTACCATCGAGCTGGTTTGATGATGGAGACAGAAGGTGGCCATAGGAACTCCTAAACTACACATGATAAACCCATCGTGTTTGGGCTCGTTGCATTTGTCTTCACGAGAAATTTACTTTAGACCTAAAAGATTCTCAATTCGACGGTATGTTTTCTTTTTTTGGATGTTTGTTACGCGATTACTCCGTCAATTGTGGGCCGATTTTGAAAATTCTTTTTTTTTTTATTTGAAAGGGGATAACCCTGAGGTTTTTGAAGTGAAAACTTCTTTAGCGGCTCTTGGCACTTTTTTAGGTGGGTAAACATGTATAACTCGCGACATCGCGTCAGCGTCATTTTTAAAATGAAACCTTAAGTCATTGCGTTAAGGGTTAAGTTAGAGTGGCACGGGATCTGCCGGCACTCCCGGAGTGCAACTGTTAAGTAGGGTTCCGTAACACGTTTATGTCTGTCCATTCTACTAAGTTCTGCAAAATGAATGTAGGGTTCCGTAACATATGCATGTCTATCCGTTCTACTAAATTTTACAATTTTCAACCAAGGTCCTCCGACGGTTATTTTATAATAAAAGTAGGCTTCCGTAACACGTTTATGTCTGTCCATTCTACTAAGTTCTGCAACATCACCTACAACGTCCGTGATGTCAGCCCATAACACCAGTGCCATGTCAGTGCTTCCCCCTTTGATCGTGCTGACTACACTGAACTGGTCGGAAAACACAAACTATTTACATAGCCGTTTCGACCGACGTTTAATTCAGTGCGGTGGTACCAACCCGGGAAGGTTAAACCCTACCACCAAGTAAAATTACGAGGGAAGGGACTTACAGTTTTACGAGGAATCCGAACCTTGGTCAGCCTCCAACGGTCAGCGGTCACCCATCTAAGTACTGACCGCACCCAGCGTTGCTTAAAATTCAATAGCGACAGTTGACTGTCTGCACCACTGAGCTATCGAAGCTGACGTGGTCCTATTTTAATTGGGTCAAGATCGGATTGGAAAGCGAGGCGGAATCGCGAGGCCGAAGGCCGAGCGATTCCGCCGAGTACATTAATAGCAAAAAATTACTAAAAAAAACTGTGAAATAAAAAAAAAGTTTTAAAAAACATAAAACCGACTTCCTAAAAAAAGTAAAACTAAAAAACTATTTAAAATAAAAATATAAAAACCGCCTTCAAAAATATATGAAATAAAAACCTAAAAAAAAAAACGAACCCTAGAGTTGAAGGCGGTGCTAAAGCAAGCAAAAATGATGCATGAAAGAAAACATGAGCGGATGATAATATCCTTTGTGATTTGTGTAGCCTTTTTAGCACCGCCTTCAACTCTAGGGTTCGTTTTTTTTTTTAGGTTTTTATTTCATATATTTTTGAAGGCGGTTTTTATATTTTTATTTTAAATAGTTTTTTAGTTTTACTTTTTTTAGGAAGTCGGTTTTATGTTTTTTAAAACTTTTTTTTATTAGTACAATATGTTCTGTGTAGAATTTTGCGTGTGTTAGTGCACACAGTGCCTGTGTAGAACGACGTGTTTTTCCAGTGATTGGTACACACTTAACAGTCCATATTTTGAAAATTAGTGAACCGATTTTGATGAAACTTGTACTGTTCCTTAAGTTGAAGTAAATGTAAGCAAATAAAAAATAATCAAAATAAGCAAAAATGGTCACAATTCGATTAATAGTTTCGGACAAACATACATACATACAAACATTTATACAAACATACATACATAAACTTCTGACATTTCGTACACCTTTTTAGAAGCCCACATAGACTAACATATACGAATATTGTGCAATTCAAACGATATTACATACATACGGGTCGAATTGATAACCTCCTTTTTTGAAGAAGTCGGTTAAATAAAAAAACAAGCGTCCACACGGAATGGCCATCGTCCCCCGGCGCATGGGGAAGTCCGGTGCTGGTGTGGGACGCTAGCTGTGTCGATACTCTGTGCAGCAGCCACGTGTGAGCCTGCTCGAAACGTGCTGGCGCCTCCGCCCGCCGCGGCCACGGGCTCGCCTCAAAGTCCTCAAACACACAAAGTATTAGCCGGTGCCGGTTTATTTACATCGGATTTTCCGTGGAGGCGATGATGGGGGCATGGTCCGAGTAGGCTAAGCTGCTTACTAAAGACACCAGGATGGATTTTTTTTTGGGAAACTGACACGGTTGGCTAATAACCTACAATATCCGTGATGTCAGCGCATAACACCGGGTGAACTTGGTGCCACGTCAGTGCTTCCCTTCGGCCGTGCCGGCTACACTGAACTGGACGGAAAACACAAACTATTTACATAGCCGTTTCGACCTTGTGTGTTGCTCCAGGAGAACCACGCTCGCACGTGTTCCTGAAGCAGCGCATCAGTATGGCCATCCAGAGAGGAACGCCGCTAGCCTACTCGGTGCAGTGCTCACATCGTCTCCCATAAAGGACGATTTCTAGAATAGGTAGTTTAGGTTTTTAAATTTTGATTTAATTTTTAATTACCTTATTAGGCACTTATTTTTTATTAAAATTTTTAATTTCTTTGTATTTTAAGATTTATTTAATTTAATAAAATTTTCTTTTTTGTTATAAATGTGCAACCTTTTTTTAACTAACGGGGCCCATGGACGTTCGGTCGTACGCGGGTGTTGCGTATGCCATGCCGGCTAGACGCCTATTCTATTCACGCCTCTCTTGAAGGATCCGAGACAATACTTGGTTGGGGCGAAATATGTGGGCGGGGAGTAAATAAATAACCTCAGTCAATAAATACATAAAAGACGAAACCAAATTTTTACCTCAACCTCCCCGGATATGAAATTCATTTACCTATTCAGAAAACTGTTTGAAATTCAAGTTTCGGGGGTTCACGTTATCGATCGTTGGGGTCCGTAATTTTGCCAACGCGTTTTCCTCCAGCTTCCGGAGTTGGAAATTTCTGCGGACCCCTGCGGGGTCCCCTGCCGCCCGGGGGAGCGGGCGCTCCCCGCCGACGGTCTAGACAAACAGTGATAAAGGATCTCCATAAGGCATCGGGGAAACGGGCCTTTTTCGACCCTTCCCGTCCCGACCGCGCCCTTGGGCCGTCCCGGAGGTCAGGGCTACATGCGGTGACGTCACGCCGATATAAATACACCCGCCCGCGTGGATCATCTGTTTGTAAACAGATGCGCAGCCCGGCGCGGCGCGGCGCCCGCGCTCGCGCGCTTCGATACTTCACACTTCACTCCCCCTCTCTATGTGTACTTCAGCTTCGAGGTTTTGATGTGCGCATTAATCCTTTATCCTACGGTTGGAGGAGGCGGCCGCTGCTTATCCACTATTTTGTTAACACAGCAAACAGTTGCTCCTGAAGATGATTGGCAACATATTTACTAAGTTTATATATAGCTTACAGAGCTACAGAGCTTTTCCAAACTTTTTCTTTATCGAGACTCTCTTCGCGTGTCTTCGCAACTGGTTTCAGATATATCCGCCCCCTAGTCGTCTAGAAAAGGAAACATTCAGAATAGACTGCGAAATATTTAAAAGATCGCGCTTTTACTTAGAGCAGACCCATTAGAGCACCCGCAAAAATAATGCTCTCGGGAACACGGTAGGCGTGCGTGGTTGTACATTACAACGGCTGTAGCGCGTGGGTAGGCACATATTTCAGGTACGCCGAACTTTCATTTTCATCCGAAATTAAAAGCGGCAGGCTATATTACGAGCCTGAAGCTTGTAGGCAGCGGCGGCGGCAAGGCGGCGGCGGCGGTGCGGTGGCGCGGCGACGGCGACAAGTGTAAAGTGATTGCTTTGAAAAATATAGCCTCGTGGCGTCGCGGCGTCGTCGTCGCGGCGCCCCTTCTCGGGCGGAGTCGACGTCTCGGCGGAAAATGCCGAACAGGGGTTGCAAGAACTCCGTCTCACTTTTCAGTTCGTCTGCGGCGGCCGCGGTGGCGGCGCGGGGGCGGGTTCGCACAAAGGAGTAATTAGATCAGACGGGTTGCGTTCCGAGGAAGTGTTTTGTTTTATTTAACGTGAGATTTGTACGTTTGTAGATTTAGAGTAGCAGAGTTTGTATCTCTGATGCAAATGCGATTTATACATTAGTATACATTCCCTCTTTTCCTTCCGCCTCTGTGCGTGACGATAACGTTTTTGAGGATACATTTCACGATTACAATCGAATGTGACAATTCTTTAAATTTAGAAAATGATGTTTGAATTAGATTGCTTTCCTAATGGTTAACTGTAACCCTTCGCACGGAGCTCGCATCTTCCCGTATCACTCACTTTTTAACGACATGCGAGGTTTAGCGTTATTGCATTTAGGATTAAATGAGCCATACAGAAAAACGCTTTGACCAAAATCGGATCAATGGTATTCTAGTAATAACAGACGTCAGACATTGCATTTGAAAATGGTTAGAGTATGTATGTATGTAGAGATTGATAATCTCATATTATTTGCCATACTGAGTGTTGATTTGTGAATGCCCACCTGTGCCAGCCCGGGTGCATGTGTATAATATTTCTGAAGGTATAAGGAGGGTCGTATTTGGGTTAGGGATTGGGGTAGGCACCCCGGGCTCGCGACGGATCGTCTGCTGCGAGTCTGGGGGTAATCCCCGGACCGCGGGGTAGGTCCCCGACTCGAACTCGCGCCCCACGATACCAGGGGCGGGGCGGAGCGGGGTGGGGCGGGGTGACAGTAATCATGCCTCGGTTGGAGGGGCAGGGGAAAAGGACACATTTCTGTATTTGGGGTGAAAGTCTTAATTTATTTTTTTTGCCGACAATATAGGTATGGAGGCGGTAATTTTGAATAATATGAAATTGGGACGCGTAATAACATACGAGTACATAAATAATGTCACGCCTGTTTCCTAAAGGGGTAGACAGAGACAACGAATCTCCGCGTGTAACGATGCTGGCCTGACTCGTTTTTTTTTTACAAAAACTGACAAGGTTGGCTGCATCACCTACAACATCCGTGATGTCAGCCCATAACATCTCGATGAACTAGGTGTCATGTCAGTACTTCCCTTTGGTCGTGCCAGCTACACTAAACTGGAAGGGAAACACGAACTATTTTTTGACCAACCTCATTCAGTGCGGTGGTATCGAACGACATGCGACCGATCGCAAAACTGAGCTATCGAGGCTGATAAAACTCTGCTGCCTCTTCTCTTCCACTCTCATAATGTTCTTCTTATCTGATTTCGGTTAAGGGTACTACGCACTTGACCCTTTTTGAGCACATGCCCGATCTGGTCTAGGCACGTGCGTTTAGGGCGACCCTGCCCTACTCTTCTACTCACATTCGTGCAATAACACTTTTGTGTTAAATTAATAAATATTGATAGATTATGTCGTAAGCACGTTAACAGATGTGGTTCACACAAGTGACGAGACTGATATTATTAAATTTTGCACACACAGAAAATGCTTTAGAACGAAATCATCAGAATATTTTTACAATTCTACTATAGAAAAAAATCATTAGTAAAACTTGAAAGTGGAAGAACCCTCGGGAATTTACAAAAATACAATTTTCTTGTTTTAAAAATATACTAGCCGTCAATGATATAAAACATTTACGAAATACTGGAATTTTAATCACCAGATCGATATTACAAGGAATCAAATTTATTTACTTTACATACATACCACAGGCTGTGTACCCCGACAATCGGGGTAAGCAGGGTAATCGGAGTTGTGCTGCAGGTACTCTTGTAAATTATATCACGACACCGACCACCACGTTTAGCAAAGTATTCGGACAAGATAACTATCAGATCCAGCGGCGACTCCTGGTCCTGAATATTGGGTTGGCTCTGGCTAAGGAATTTTTTTTCATAATTTCATAACTTAGGTACCTACGCGTTAATTTATTTCTACCACAATGAGTTCAAAAACTGAAAGACGATTACGATATAGATAGTTTATAATATTTAGTTTAAATGATTTATTTTGCTCTCTTACGATTGATTTGTCTGTAGATAGGTACCTACTGGTTGTGTCAAAGCTGTCGAGTTGCAGCCGACAACAGCGACGTCTCCTCTGGCACGACGACGACGAGACAGGCATACAAGCTTCAATTGTTACATTTTATTTGTACATGAAGTCCACTCTTCGTTCCACAGACAAGAAATTTTCGATGACTCGATCGTGAAAATCTTCTTTCTTCCTCAATTTTGTTAGCAACTCCTTTTCCACAGATATGTAAGAGTGCCAAATTACTGAGTCTCTCTTGTCCTTGAGTGCTCCGTAGATAGCTCGGTAGGAGTTTGCCATTATAATTAGGTACCAATAAATCACTTTAAATTTAACAACACTGCACAGGATTCATCCATACAAAGTCCATACCTACATAACGGAATAATATGCAGCTATCAACTCGCTAGCCAATGCGCACACACAGGCGCACACAACACACCTAGCCTAGCTCGCTAGTCGCATCGCATCGCACGTCGCACAGCACAAGAAAACTCGTCGTGTGGACGCAGCGCGCACACACCCGCACACGCAACACACACACCTAGCTCGCTCGCTAGCTCGCTCTACTCGCTACCGCGTCACTAAATGCACTCCCCGCTGCGCCAACTCGAAAGGCTGATCAGCGGGTAGGCGCGGGACGGGGGGGACATCGGTCGCTTCCGCCTTGTATGGAATACGATGGCGCTTCAAAATGTAGCCAACCGGCCAATGAATGCCTTGATGTGTCGTCATTCGTTGTCGCCCGCGTATGACGCGCGCGAAATTTCAAATTATGTAACGGGTACGGGATTGACGTTTTATCTTATTAACATTATATGACATAAATAATATAACTCCGAAATTTTTTCACATTTATTTTAGCCTGATACTTCTGTATTAATGGTGTCATTCATTTTATTTGGTTTGGCGGCGCCAACCTCGCCAACTGAGAGGAGTCGCCGCTGATCAGATCCATCCGCTGCATGACTCGGTAGAAGGACCGTTCCAAGGTGAGAGGTGGCTAGCCTGTCGCCCTTTAGCACGGCATCTTGTCCTTATCCCTTAGTCGCCTTTTACGACATGCACGAGAGAGATGCAGTGGGGCTATTATTTTTAAGTACCGCCCCGACACGGTACACACTTTATACTAATAGAAATAAACTTTTCCCTCCTCCTAACGAGAATAGGACCGAAAGTCTGTACGCATCTCAATAAAGAAGGAAAAAACTGTTACGTATCTGAAATGTGCCCCGACACCGAGATACAAGGCAGTCGTCGCAAACTTCACAGGTTGTTATCCCAGGTATAGACGCTGCCATGCCCTATATCTTCAGTTTTCCTGAACAGAAATGTATGGCACGCTCTCAGACCGGTTTATCTCTTTCAGAAGTATCCATTCTAGGAATATATTTCGATAAGTATCGATTCCATCTTCGGTATCAGACCCGTTCGCGGTTTATAGGTGCTCCAGGCACTTTTATAGCTTCAGTAAGTGAACCAAGTTTTAGGGTTTGCGTTAAGACGGGGTTCTGTATATCACGACTTTTTCTTTATTTACTTTAGACCGCATCTTCGCTAGTGTAAAAATCTGAACAATTTACGCAAGCTCGCTATGTCGGAACCGAATCCAAATTGGTTAAAATGACGTGTAGCTAAGACGTACGATAGGCAAAGAATTGAATAATTGTATTAGATTAGACGTACATAATATTATTGACTGAAGGCCGATTTTACCACCTTCCCCTAAAATGTATCTTCCACTTAACTCATATCAAATATATCAGAAATGTGGCTTTAACCGATCAATTACTTTTAGCTGATACGGCAAAGGAGGTGGTAAAACGACTTATGACATTTTTAAATTCGGACACTTTTAAAGAATATTTCTGAAATTAATGCCATGTCGCCAAGATTTTAGGTTAACAATGAGCTTTCTTCTATATGAGTACATATGCATACATACATACACCACACGCCATATCCCGACAATCGGAGTAAGCAGAGTAATCGGTGTTGTGCCACAAGTATTCTGGTAAATTACAGCACAACACCGACCACCACGCCTAGCAAAGTATCCGGAAAAGATAACTCAGATCAAGCAGCAAGTAATGCATGAAGGCCCACCTGCTGCATGACGCGGTGGAAACACCGTGCCAAGGTGATAAGTGGCTAGCCTGTCGCTCTTATGCACGGCATCTTGTCCTTATCCCTTAGTCGCCTTTTACGACATGCACGGGGAGAGATGCAGTGGGGCTATTCTTTTTAAGTACCGGCCTCACACGGTACTAAATGAGTAATAAATGGAATATTTCTCGCTATGCCTGTGAGATCCTAGAAATTATCTACATATATAAGTACGTGTAACGTAATTTTGTGTCTTATTCGACATGCTCGATTTCTGAAAGTGAATTAGCCTGTGTGAATTGATAAAGTTAATACCCAGATAAAGGCTATCTGTCTCTTGCTTGTTGCCATTATAGCACGGCTCAAGAGTTGTAGAGACTTTCCGAGAGTTCAGTTATTTAAACTTGAAATAATCCCATGTAACGCTTTAGAATTATGTAAGTTTCAAGTTTCGAAATCGTTTCATTGTGTGTGGTTTTGCTGATTCTCACGATTGCAGTAATTGCTTTACTCGCATAGTTGGTTATTTATTGAGAATTCATATGGTACAAAACGCATGCATTCGTTGATCGAACGATGAGTATCGGTTGTTTCGTCGTTTTTGTTTCGAGTTTTTGACTCAAATGACCCAGTATTGTTTTGATGTTAACGTCAAAGCTTCAGCTGTGGTTTAAGTGGAATCCGATTCCGCTATCACCTGCAGTTCGTCATTGCAACCATCTACCTGACTGATGTTACCTTGCTATCCTTAACGCCGACGAGATTTTTCTTTTTAAATCGAATCCAGTAAAATCGGAGAGAATAAGATCTAACAGACGGACAGACAGAAAAGAGAGTGATGCTATAAGGTTCCGTTTTTTTTTCTCTTTTTGAGTTACGGAATCCTAAAAATGGCTCGTATGTTCAACTTTTCCGCGGCGGTGTATACACATTTAAATAAAAACAAAATACAAAAAGACAAAGAAATAACGATATAAAATACATACATTCGAAAAACTTTACCCTCCTTTTTGCTTCGCGCAGCCGGGTAAAAAAGATGAAACGCCATGTCGTCAAAACTAAAAAATATTTGAACATCGAACTCTACCCGAAACCAATAATACTTAATTTATAAATTGTCCAGTATGAAAAACGGCCACTTCATACGTAAATACACATCATACATGCAACATTTGAGACATTCCTAAAAACTATAGTATATTATATTTTCGCACGATGCTGAACATTACTAGTACACGTTATTTCCCTTAAACACCGGTTAGAAGCGTTCTCTTACGTCTTTATCGATTGACCTACATCCCGGGATGGTGCTCGCGACAAGCAGTTTACCCACGCTATAGAAAGATCCTGCCATATTATCTTACAAAAGATGAGTTCATATTATTGACTTACGAGAAAATGTGCACCTACAAATATGTATGTATGTATGCATGTATGGATAACACATTTCTGCGTTGCAAAAGGCGGAATTATTGCAGAAAAAAATATCTTTCAGTTAAATTTGTACACAACACCGCAGCAAATAGGTGGGTTACCTTCATTTTTTCGCGCAGTGCTTTTCGGCTTCGGAGAGATGGGATACAAAAGAAAATAAAAAAAAAATTGCATTTGTACACCTAGAAATTTTGAGGCCACCGACTACCCTAACCACTGGGCTGCGCACCACTTGACTCTGACTGAAATTCGCACTTGTGACCTAAACTTCCTTTTCTTTCTCCCTACCTGTTACATTGCCGAGACCCCTCGGCATACTAGATTGCCCCAACCAGAATTTACCCATTACAACGCCAATCCCAGAGGGTGGGAAGGGGCCGCTACGGGTGACACCAGATGAAGGGTGCCACAGATATCAATGATATTACACTAAACGTTTACGTGTAGGGAGGGTTCACCTGTATGGCAGGAACGCGAGGGGCCATCAGCAGGGGTCAGGTTCAAGGTCTACCCGCAACTGGTGGAGCTGAGGCATGTCCAGAGTTTGTATGCTAACTGATGGAATGTGTCTATCTTTCGCAGGTGCAAATGTTCTAGGACCAGCTCCTTTACTCAACTCCAAGAGGGTGGGAAGGAATCGCAACGGGTGTTGTTTGGTGAAGGGTGCGGCAGATAGCCACATCAATAATGATTAAAAAAATATTTCTGTTTCGTTAATTAAAGGCGTCGGCGGACCGCTAAGGAGATAAAATAAACTCAGTGCTGCGCGCTTCGGGGGACGCGACGTCACCGAGTGAGCAAACCGCTCGCGTGCAGACGCGTGAGGGCATACGTCGTTGACGGTTGTATCGTTGTATCCATTTTGCATTTTTTTCCGAGTAAATTACTTGGGACTTGGATTTGGATGGCTAGTACCTATTCTGTTTTTATTTTATTTCTTAGCGGTCTCCCGACGCCTTTAAGTAACTAAACGGAAATTATGTTTTACTTTTTAATGATTGTTGATGGGTCGGAGGTTCTATTTACTTCTATTAAATGGTACATTTGATCAATCACCAGCGGGTCTATTCTTAGGGCAGTGAGTCGCTGGCGAAAGTTGAAGTCACTCAAAACAGAAATGTGAAAGCGATAAGGCGAGCGTGGGAGTGAATCAAGAGAGAACAGGATTGAAAAAAAAACCTCACCCGAAATTAACTTCGAGTAAATCTTATGAATCGAGTAAAAATAAAATTGTTTTCTTTTCGAAAATCCATAAGCCTTGGAAAAGAGGCAACGGTGCTTTTCCGGGAAACCCTTAATTTCTAGTGTTAATTTCAATCTAATAGATTTATAATGACATCGAATACAGGCACCGAAAATATAAGGTATCGATAAGGATATTGGTAAGTACGTTAATAACTAACTAAACAATAGACACATCACGCACTGCAGCATTTCAGTGAAGTGGAGTGGGCGATAATGACACGAAAAAAGTTGTAGGCAAAGTAACTACCTGCTTACAACTTACGTGCATATACATATAGTTGGATACAAACGAAGAAATATTTCTGTAGAACTTTTTCAAACAGTTCGTAAATAATTCGCCTCAATAAACACAACGCGCGCTAAGTGAGCGCGTTTGGGCGAGCGCACTTGTGTGTTTACAGAGGTATAACATGTTTTAAGCTAAAACCTAAGGAATTCAAATCTTCTGTTTTTTGTTTTCTTCTACAGTTCTTATTTTTTTACGGATAGCGCGACATGTGGCATCGTTTCACCTACAAGTAGATGTCTAATGATGCCCATAGACATTCTGTGATGGACGGGGACTTCAGGAGCCTTTCCACGGCTTTTCTTAATGAATGCAACAATGCTCTGGACGTCAGGATTCTTGCTTTGAAAAAATAAAATGTAATTCTGATACGGCGTGAAGAACTGACATTCAAAGGCAAATTATAAAATAATTACTTGATTACGAAAATAATATTTAAGGACACTAAGACAGGATGACATCAATTATCAGGAAACGCACTAACAATGCGGGTGGACAGTTATACAGAGGGATTATATTTTATCCTGGATAGGCAGGCACCGCGAAATCAATACTGGCGGTGGCGGCGGAGGCGGCGCGCGGAAGCTTCCGTTCAGCCTCCGTAGATATGACTATTGCCGATGTTACGTCGGACATAGAGAGGTTTCTGCTTACAACAATTCATTCAAACGGATAAAAGAGGCAGCAACTGGTCCCGGAGGTGAAAGAAAAGTGCACAAAGACGAATTTACCGATATTATTATGTATGTCTCTGTCGCACTTGTTCACTAACGTATCTTTTTCGTTTCTTCGTCTGATGCAATCGAGTGCATGGCAACCAAATATCGGTATTTGGAGCTGGGCGGGCACTATGTACACCTATATTTATATTTTAAAATTGTTATTCTAAGCGAACTATCAATGTACCCCCTCTTTATTGTGAAATAAACGTTTTAATTTAAATAAGGTAAAATGTATCATCATCATCATCATCCTGTATCGGTCCACTGCTGGACATAGGGCTCTCCTAAAAAAATATGGAATAAAATGTACAAAATGTATGTTCCGAATTACAGGAAAATTAATATATCCCAATGGTAATATATTTTGTTTATAAGACTGAAACTAAAGAATCCCACCTTCAAAATAAAATTTATATTACCTACTTTGTGCCTTCATTATTAATGAATGAGATAGGATCTCATTCATTAATAATGAATGGAACAAATATGTGAAATTGAATAAGTTTTAAATTTAAGGTGAAATCTTGTAACTTCTGCGCATATTTTAGACGCAGTTGTTTTAAAAGGTGTATGTTATTGGTTTGTGTTGATTAATTTTCACAAAAGTAGATATTATCTTGAAACTGAAAACCAATTACTAGAAACACTAGGAAACAATGCGAAATTCTATAGTGTTCACTTTTAGATCTTATTTACTATCAATATCCCTTCCAGTTTAGGAGCATTAACCAAAACCATCCTTCACCTACACCAGGTGGCGCCCGCCCACCTGGTGTAGTTGAAGGTGCTAGAAAAAAAAAATCATTTTGGAAGATTTTTCCATGAAACTTTATGAACTATCGAATGGATTGTATTTACAGATAAATATTCTAGCTATAAATGGTATTTGTTTATATATATTACATATTCTAGGTAACACAATTATTTTGTAAAGTTATTCTATGTGAAAATCGCGAACAAAATACCAGAATAGAGCATACACATATAATACTTATCTTTATCTATGAAGGTAGGATATTAGTATATTTCAGACAGCATAGACAAAATGACGGTGCCTTTCAGTGGGGTGGGCTGTACGTACTGTAACAACATTAACGAAGTTTTGGAAAAGTCCTACCTGCATGCGACCCTGAGTATTACAAGAGCGGAGAGACTGTACTACCTGTATTTTCAACATATAAAAGTGCGGACACATACGCACACCTACTGTTACTAAACGTCACACCAGACTCGCCGCCCCTACGATATACAGGAAGAGTTTCGGTACCCAAAGTTCGAAGTCCTTGGGGCGGCGGCGGGCGTTGCCACGTGCCGTGAAGGGCGCGGGGCGCGGGGCGCGGTGGGGGTGCTCACGCACACATTCACACTTCACTTTCGCCTTTCACTCACACGGACGGAGCGCGGCGAGAGTGTGCGTTCGGATTGGACGTCAAGGTCAACCCACGGTTACACGCAGAGCGCTGACTGTAGGCAGAATGCATGTTCTTGTGTATTTCAGGCTGTGATAAACCTTCGTGGAGGCTGTACTGCGGGTAGAATTTGCTGTAGGTATGTATTCTGGTAGAAATGCCTAGAGTATAATGCTTAGATTAAGTGTTACCTTTTGGCCATATTTATTGCATGTTTCAGAGCATATGTGTAGAGCGTCGAGTAGTCATTCTTCAGAATCGTAGTAATGTGTAGAGGAATTTGCGAAAAGTCTTTGTAAATGTGAAATATGCTAAAAACCGGCGAAGTGCGAGTCGAACTCGCGCACCGACGGTTCCGTATCGCCATGACATGGTCAGCGCCACTCATGCCATCTATGGCATGTTTTATGAAATGCTTCATATTAGTTCAAATTCATGATTAGTTAAAATGCTTCATAATTTTTTAGTTTTTAGTTTCTTGAATTTAAATAAAAAAATCACCCACGTGATTTATTTATTTTTTCTTATTCTTGTTGTTATTTGTTTTTATATCGGCCATAATAATCGATTTCACACAACCTTCGCCCAAATATTCAATATATTCCTAAGTAACCACCTATATAACAAAGCTATAAAACGCTGCAATTTTCAAGAAAAAACGGGCAAAAGTCGCACACGAGAAATTATCTCATGGCTGAAAACACTAGATTACGACGCTACTTAAGACTTACTTGCTGTTTTGTCTTAACATAATGTACTTATACGTTAAATGGATAGCTAGGTAATTAAAATAATTAAATTAAATAATATATAAAACAAAATTAACTAATGCTCAACAAACAACTGAAACACAATACACCAAAGAAAAGTTAATAGAAGAACAAAAAACAACTAACCTTCCTATTACTAAAAACTAACAACATAATGTCTATTCCATTTTAGTCTTAATTATATGAAACTTACTAAACTCAATAAGAGCGGCGCCATAATGTAATAAATAATTATGTACGTGTTATTCAATAAAACAAGTCTTCCTGCAAGACAGAGTTTCTCTTGAGCAGGAGACATGATTACATGTAATATAGGCTTAGAAACTTTTCTAAACAAATAATTTTTCACTTTCATTTTTATTTTCAATAACACATATTCTGTGAAAAGTTTAACTGGCTACCTATTACCTACGGTTCAAGAGATACAAGCCTCGGACAGACGGACCGACAGACAGACAGACGGCGTAGGATTAGTAATATGATTAGTAAAAATTATGAATGAAATACAAGATTCCTTCTATACGCAGTAAAGAAGGAATCTGCCCTTACTTAGAAGTTAAATTCAAATTTACCGAAAAATGTGTGAGTGGAAATCGAAAATCACTATCGTAGGTTTTTATTCTATCTAAAAATGTACCTAGATGCAGATGTTTGAATAATAATATTTATCCATAAAATAACCCATTATGTACTTAATAACCTCTTTCACGCGTAATTTTCGCGATTCTCTGTACAGAGTTTTCGAGCCACAAAATGGCAAACTATATAGGCATAAGTTTAAGTATAAGCATGAATAAACTACGCAATATCACATCAAGGCGTGGGCGGGAACCACGATCGATAGATGCAGGTAGTGAGTCCAACTAAACATCTATATAGCTTGTCTGACGAATGTAATTTGGGCGGGAAATTGATTTTTTATGGCATTAGAGAGCGACGAGAGGGTGTGAGACGGGGGCGGGGGTGAGGAGGCTTTGAGAAGTCGCGGAGATGTTTTATCGCCGTTTTCGCGCTTTTACAGCGTCGCAACCTCGAGCGGCGTAATAGTGTACTATAGGGCGTAAACTATGTGGAAACTTAGGTAATATCACAGGTAATATACATATTTTCATTTTCCCAGCAACAGTGATTTACGTACTACGTGATGATGACATAGCGCTACCGTAAACTGTATATTAAGAAGAGGTATGACACTATAGATCGATATTGGCATAATATTTGTATGTACCAGTATTTCACCTATAGGTTGTAGTTTTCGTTTAATGTTTTTGTTTCGTTTTATATTGCAGGTTTTGAATTAATTTTAATTAACAAATATAAAATAAAATGTTCTAATTAAATACGCAAGTAAGTACACTAAAATAATTATTGTTAGGTATCAACAATATGTAAATAAATAATGCAATAAAGACATAATGTTCGTTTTATAGCTGAATAATTTGTTTATAATTATATTTACTCTATTATAATTACATTCTGTACTCACATAGGTATGAAAAATTGTTGAATTGAAAACAAGAAGCACATTGCATAAATCAATATATTAAAAGTCAAATTACCGATTTAAACGTTTATGTGGTGAATTCAAGTCAGTTTTATTAATTTATTTTTAATGAACGTTCTTGAATGTTCCAGTCTCGGTGTGAGAGGAAGATAAAGTAGGTACTGCCATAGACGTATAAAGCTATGGGTACTACAGACTACTTCGCTTGAGTCCGTTGAAGCTAGTACGCGGAATAAAGGCCTCAATTCTCGGAAAAAGGCTGTGAACGATCTCGGCGTACAAGTTAGAATAAAAGTTCTATAGGAATTATGTATTTACGCGTTTGCTTTATTATTTTTCATGCTTCGTTGGATAGAAACATAGAACACGATTGTGTCAGATACATGGCATGCCTTTTAAGTTCTGTCGTTTACATATTTACCGGCAGCTTTGAATTTGGAACTGTTCGATATTCAAATTTGTTTGAATTTAGAATCTCAAAACAATTGAAAGTATTAGGATTACTGCTATTGTTTAGGTTAGGCATTGCGTCGTTTTGAATCTGTCAAGTCACATACGAAAATGATTGTTATTATGGAAAATGTCCGTGCAATAATTTTCTACAACTTTAAAAGAGGCCTAACACGGCTTCAGTGTTTTGAAGAGCTAACATCTGTGTTCCACGATGAAGTCCCATCTCTGCGGACTGTCGAACGCTGGTATTTAGAATTCCAGCGTGGACATTCCAGTCTTAGTGACAAATCTCGCGAAGGACGTCCAAAATCCGCCTTCACTGAAGAAAACATCATTGCTGTGAGACAACTAATTCTCGAAGATCGTCATGTGACATATCGAGAGATAGAGGCGTTATTAGGCATCTCAGGGACAACCATTCAGAAGATCTTGCATGAGGTGCTTGGTGTGAGAAAGCTAGTTTGCCGTTGGATCCCGCATTTGCTTTCCGACGATCATAAGGGGGCCCGCGTCAGATGGTGCAAGAAAACTCTTCAAAGGTTCAACCCAGGAGAGTCAAATGACGTCTACGACATCATCAGTGGTGACGAATCTTGGATCTATGCCTACGATCCTGATTCCAAACAACAATCTACAGTCTGGGTCTTCCAAGACGAGCCTAAGCCGACTAAAGTAGTTCGCTCTCGAAGCACTTCAATGAAGATGGTGGCCACGTTCGTTGCGAAAACCGGTCATGTTGCGACGATTGCACTTGAAGATCGTAGAAGGGTTAATGCAGAGTGGTATACCACAGTTTGTTTACCACAAGTCATAGTCGAACTTCGGAAATCTAACCCAAAGCGACGCATCATCCTACACCATGACAACGCAAGCTCACACAGCGCTCGTCAAACTATTCAGTATTTGAAGCAGGAAAATGTAGAAATTCTTGACCATCCTCCATACAGTCCTGACCCAAGCCCTAATGATTTCTTTACATTTCCTAAAATTAAGAAAAATCTTCGTGATCAAAGGTTCCAGTCCGGTGAAGAAGCAGTCGACGCTTTCAAGACAGCCACATTGAACGAACACCCCTACTTTGGAGTGGAATAAATGTTTTAATAACTGGTTCGAGCGAATGGAAAAGTGTATTAAACTGCGTGGTGAATACTTTGAAAAACAATAAAAGATACTATAAGGTTCTAGTAGTGTTTTTTTCTTCAAACGACAAAACTTAAAAGGCATCCCTCGTAATAATGAGGGAAGTACAAGAAAATTATAAATTTATTTTTTTACAAATGGGACACGTTTCAGTTAAAATACAATGGATTATGAAAAAATAAGTGTGATGTAATCATACTCCTTAAAATGACTAACTACACAAAAGCCAATATTTAATAGAACAGAGAAAACATATATAAAGATATATACACTAATATTTTATTTTAGCTCACAATAAACCTCTAGGAGGAGTAATGTATGAAACGGCTCAGATAGTTCCACAGCCAGGAAACCGTGAAAACAATCTACACGGAAGCAAATTGAGCGCACCAACACCACCTCACTTGGGGCGGAATAAAATTGCAGAGTCGCGCACACACACAGACAGCACAGCCTTATATACACGTGTATACACATACATCTATAGAGTCGAATCTACAATGAACTGTGCGTAAGTATGTAGAGTCTGTGTGATTTCGGGTGGTATGAGTGAGTGAGAGTGAAAGAGAGGGCTAGTGTGTCACACGAAATTTCACTTTCGTTTTGGCAACGTCGCGCCGCCGCCACCGTTCTCATCCCCCACCCCCTCCGCCGCTCCTTCTTACTTCCCCGCCAGCCCCCGCGCCCGCCTAGCCATCGGCGAGGGCGGGCGCGAATGCAACACCGCCGTCGCTAGCTATAAATAGGCGACCTATCGAGCCTTCGTTCGTGCGGAGCTTTCAGAATTAAGTTTATACTGTAGTTGAAAATTGTTATTTCGAATTTCAGTGTAATGTCTTTAAAATTGGGTTTAATCACAGAGCATCGAATGCGCCCCCTACTAGAGACGCCCTAAGCGATTATATTTGAAACCCAAAAACTACACGAAGTGCTGCTAGCGCTTCGTATGTGTGTGTGTGTGTGCTAGTATCGACACTACACACAAAGAGGAGCAAGTTAGGCACACGCACAAAACAAATGCACACGCACAACACACATATGTAAGTCATAGGCCACGCCCACAGGCTTCAACGGCGTTGTAGGTAAATCGCGCTCAGGGCGCCTCTAGCAGGGGCGCGCGCGGTCGGTATTCGATGCTCTGTGGGTTTAATCAATACAAATGGAATAGGCGGTATCCATGAGGAATAAGACATAAATACAAATCCTGGCTAAACTTTATTTTTTGCTTCGCTTTCGAATCTAGCGCTTCTATCGTTAGAACCATTGAGATTAGAAAGCTAGAGCGTTAGTACTGTATGTACTATTCGTAGTACGATAGGCGAACATATTGCAGCGCTACTCACTTGATTCAAAACCTCGAGCCGCGTCAAAATTAATAAAAACATTCATTTTGCAGGTTTAGACGTAAGTTGAATTCGGAAATACGAAAAACCATATAATTCCATTAAAAAAACGAGGGAGAAAATTGCGTGTTCATTCAAGGTATAGTAATGTGGAGATGATAGATCGTCACGGACAGAACACGCGGGTCCCACGACACAACAGCCGTGCGTATTGTAACGGTGCCGTGTGTAGAGTACCACGCACAGCACATATTATTCACAGAATGTATACACAGTCGCACACGTGCACAACACACACACACACACACGCTGGTAGTTTCTGAGAAGGGTCATCCCTTCCAGACAAGTCTGACTGGCCGGAGAGTACTGTTAGGGCCTAAATTCCAGATACACGTGCGGAACGTTGTCACATAGAGAGCCACTAAAAAGGAGTAATCTCTAATACTCTACTGGGAAATGAGCTGAGATTTTGAAGCAGTTTTTCTTTATTATCAAATTGGAAATGTTAACTTCCACAATAGTAAACATAATTTTGTCTACTCATTCTATCAGCTCGGTGAGAACAAGTAAGGAAAATCGGCTGCACTTTTCCAAATAAGCAGTGGTTCCGTACCGCTTAAGGCCGGGAGGACTGGAGGAAAATTGGAGAGGCGTATATCCAGCAGTGTACGCTTACACGCCGACTGACTGACTTATGTTATTAAATTAATGTCTTTAACATTTTTTTATTGCTTCCGAACTGGGTGGCTGTGCTCGAGGCCGAAGCCTCAGGTCCAGCCAATAGAATGTTGAATAATGTGAAATAGGTGATTTTTGACGTGAATTTGATGAAACGTCTTTATCCTGCTGCCGGAGGTTTTTTACAAAAAGTTGCGTCACGAAAATTGCGACTTAGATCTCGAAAACTATAAGAGTTACAGGAAGATAAGGCATATCGTCCTAAAGGTAGTTCTTCCGACTTGCTAAGACGACATACCCGAGAGTCGTACATAATACATCAAGCCCTTCTATAAATATGGCCCTTAGAAAAAAGGCTTCGAAAATCAATAAATGCTTATAACTCCTGAACTACTGGTCAGATCGCCTTGCAATTTGTTTATTTCCTTGAAAAAATTATTGTTTTTTAAATAGTTGTTTTTTTTTTCAAATCGGTTCAGCCGTTTATGAAAAAAAAACAAAACAGTCTTTGAGAGGGCATATCTCGAAAACTAATGATTTACGACTACACATCCGCTGGAGGAAATGATTAGGCCTCGCCGAGATATTTTTTTTTCTTTTTATTTAATTTAAATATTTTTTTTTATGAAAAGGTTCAAAGGAAGGTGACGCATTCGTCCTAAAGGTAGTTCTTCCGACTTGCTAAGACGACTCGCTAAGAACACTCGCCTTTTTTTTTATCTGACATGTGATGCATAACATGACATGACGTACATTTATAAAACGTTATCTATACATATAATAAAATCGTAAAGGTAAGAAAGTCTGTACATTGGATGTATTCGGAAAAAAACTAACCAGGGTGGCTTAAAATGAGATTCTGAACATGTTAGAACAGTTTTTAAAATTTTTGTTTGTTTGTTTGTTTGTCTGTACGCGCATCACGCAAAAACCACTGAACGGAATTAGACGAAACTTTGTATAGTGGCAGTTTATATGCCGGGTTAACATAATACGTAAAAAAAAATAACAAAAATAAAAAAAAAATTAAACAATTATAAACATTATTGCGCGTTTCAAATCACGTAGTCCAAAGTACATAATTATATCTTGAGAACTGGCAGCAAATACAATTTGAATAAAATATCCATTCGAAATTCAAAAATAAGTAGATACAACGAAAATGACAGTTCTTCTTTTTTATAACTTGAACACAATAGTCTATACATATCTATTCTTTCTATACATATAATAAAATCGTAAATGCAAAAATGCCTACTTGTACGCGCATCTCGCAAAAACCACTGAACGGAATTTGACGAAACTTTTTATAGTGACAGTGGGGATTAACATAATAATTAAAAAATATAATAAAAATCACGTAATCCAAAGTAAAGGTAAAAAACAATTTCAAATGTTATGTTGACAACGGACAACTGTCATCTCGACGTGAGCTGGCCGGTAACAAATTGTTTGATAAATAAATAATAATAATTTTAAGTCTAAGTAATGTCGCTGTCATTGGTGCAATACAATTTATATATCTGTTGCCCGCGACTTCGCTCGCGTGAAATTCGTATTTCAAAAAAAGAAAATAAGTAACTAAAGGCGGGGCCGAAGGCGGATCTGCACTCACGTAAACGATATTCTTTCTCGATGAAAGTAACTAAGGGCGAGGCGGAAGGCGGAGCTGAGTTCAGGAAGAAGAAAAAAAATTCTTGAAGAAAGTAAGTAACTAAGGGCGAGGTCGAAGGCCGAGCTCTATTCTGGAAGACCATAAACCTTCTCGAAGAAAGTAAGTAACTATCGGCGAGGCCGCAGGCCGAGCTGCGTTCAGGAAGAAGCTAAACCATCTTGAAGAAAGTAAGTAACTAAGGCGAAGCCGAAGGCCGAGCTACGTTCTGATAATTGCAAAAAAACCATCTCGAAGAAAGCAAGTAACTATGGGCGAGGCCGAGCTGCGTTCAGGAAGAAGCTAAACCATCTTGAAGAAAGTAAGTAAATACGTTCTGATAATTGAAAAACCATTTCGAAGAAAGCAAGTAACTAAGGGCGAGGCCGAAGGCCGAGCTGCGTTCAGGAAGAAGCTAAACCATCTTCAAGAAAGTAAGTAACTAAGGGCGAGGCCGAAGGCCGTGCTCTATTCGGGAAGACCTTAAACCATCTCGAAGAAAGCAAGTAACTAAGGGCGAGGCCGCAGGCCGAGCTGCGTTCATGAAGAAGGTAAACATTTTTGAAGAAAGTAAGTAACTAATGCGAGGCCGAAGGCCGAGCTACGTTCTTATAAATGATAAACCATCTCGAAGAAAGCAAGTAACTAAGGCCGAGGCCGAAGGCTGAGCTGCGTTCAAGAAGAAGCTAAACCATCTCGAATAAAGTTAATTAATATAGTTAATTTTGAGTTAATTTAATTTAAATTTTATTATAAAGTCCACGTTTCTGACGGCAAATATACCGTGCATCCTAGAACCTCGCGGTTATTCCCGGCTGGATGGCACGAGGCCCGATGCTATCACCTTAGTGCCATGGACTAAGGGTAGTTATTTGATGTGGGACGCCACTTGTGTTCTCACATTGGCTCCAAGTCACGTTAGGACATCTTCTAGAGCGGCTGGCGCGGCCGAGGCCGGGGCGGAGAGCCTCAAACACAACAAATATAGAAATATAATTCAAGATCGAATTTGTTGCGTTTGCGGTTAAAACCATCGGTCCGTGGAGCAGTGAAGCCAAAAGTGGCTTGGGCCTCTGCTGGTTGACGCAACTGGTGTCCCGCCATCAAGGGCTTATGTACTTCATTCAAAGGGTAAGCCTTGCCATCCAGCGGGGTAATGCCGCAAGTGCTCTAGGAACATTTGAAAATGCCCGTTTTGATAGTTATTTTAATGTTTGTTAGGTAGGTTTTAATTCTTTAGTTATTAATATTACTTTTTTATTTTTATGAAATAAATAGATTGAGTAAACGATATTATATTCTGTCGAAGAAAGTAAGTCTTTAAGGGCGACGCCCGAAGGCGGAAGAGGGTTTTTGGTTTACCTGAACGCAGCTCGGCCTTCGGTCTCGCACTTAGTTATTTCCTTTCTTCCAGAAGGTTTATCGTCTTCCTGAACGCAGCTCGGCCTTCGGCCTCGACCTTACTTACTACTTTATTTGAGAAGGTTTATCGTATACCTAAAAGCAGCTCGGCCTTCGGCCTCGCCCTTAGTTAGTTACTTTCTTTGAGAAGGTTTATCGATTACCTGAACGCAGCTCGGCCTTCGGCCTCGCCCTTAGTTACTTACATTCTTCTTTGGAATACGAATTTCACGCGAGCGGAGCCGCGGGCAACAGCTATATGAAATAAATAGATTGAGTAAACGATATTATATTCTATCGAAGAAAGGAAGTCTTTAAGGGCGAGGCCCGAAGGCGAAAGAGGGTTTTTGGTTTACCTGAACGCAGCTCGGCCTTCGGCCTCGCACTTAGTTCCTTCCTTTCTTCCAGAAGGTTTGTCGTCTTCCTGAACGCAGCTCGGCCTTCGGCCTCGCCCTTACTTACTTCCTTTATTTGAGAAAGGTTTATCGTTTACCTGAAAGCAGCTCGGCCTTCGCCCTCGCCCTTAGTTAGTTACTTTCTTTAAGAAGGTTTATCGATTACCTGAACGCAGCTCGGCCTTCGGCCTCGCCCTAAGTTACTTACATTCTTCTTTGGAATACGAATTTCACGCGAGCGGAGCCGCGGGCTCAGCTAGTTTATTTATAAAACGTTGAACTCATTAAAATAAAATGTACTGATGGACACATAACATAATAATATAATATGTAGGTGCGTACTTTAGGGGCAAATGTATGTATAATAAACACACAACCTATCGAAGTTTACAAGGCATAAGTAACATTCGGAAAGGCAGTGTCGTTATTGTGCCCGATCACAATTCGCTCGTTGGTCGGAAAATTTACATAATGGAAAAACACGGCGTAGAACTCACGTATATGTGCCTATACCTACCTAGCAGCGACGTCTGTCCTGCGTGTTGTGTAGATAACAGCGGGTTCAAGGACGCTGTCTGTCTGTCGGCGTAGCCATGAGGGCATTATTTGGGATGCGATTATATTTTGATGTCGATATTTTTAATGACTGACAATTTTGGCAAACCTAATATCATTGTTCAAGATATTTGTTTCTACAACATTTTATTGATTACTAGCTGAGCCCGCGGCTCCGCTCGCGTGAAATTCGTATTCCAAAGAAGAATGTAAGTAACTTAGGGCGAGGCCGAAGGCCGAGCTGCGTTCAGGTAATCGATAAACCTTCTTAAAGAAAGTAACTAACTAAGGGCGAGGGCGAAGGCCGAGCTGCTTTCAGGTAAACGATAAACCTTTCTCAAATAAAGGAAGTAAGTAAGGGCGAGGCCGAAGGCCGAGCTGCGTTCAGGAAGACGACAAACCTTCTGGAAGAAAGGAAGGAACTAAGTGCGAGGCCGAAGGCCGAGCTGCGTTCAGGTAAACCAAAAACCCTCTTTCGCCTTCGGGCCTCGCCCTTAAAGACTTCCTTTCTTCGATAGAATATAATATCGTTTACTCAATCTATTTATTTCATATAGCTGTTGCCCGCGGCTCCGCTCGCGTGAAATTCGTATTCCAAAGAAGAATGTAAGTAACTAAGGGCGAGGCCGAAGGCCGAGCTGCGTTCAGGTAATCGATAAACCTTCTCAAAGAAAGTAACTAACTAAGGGCGAGGCCGAAGGCCGAGCTGCTTTTAGGTATACGATAAACCTTCTCAAATAAAGTAGTAAGTAAGGGCGAGGCCGAAGGCCGAGCTGCGTTCAGGAAGACGATAAACCTTCTGGAAGAAAGGAAATAACTAAGTGCGAGACCGAAGGCCGAGCTGCGTTCAGGTAAACCAAAAACCCTCTTCCGCCTTCGGGCGTCGCCCTTAAAGACTTACTTTCTTCGACAGAATATAATATCGTTTACTCAATCTATTTATTTCATAAAAATAAAAAAGTAATATTAATAACTAAAGAATTAAAACCTACCTAACAAACATTAAAATAACTATCAAAACGGGCATTTTCAAATGTTCCTAGAGCACTTGCGGCATTACCCCGCTGGATGGCAAGGCTTACCCTTTGAATGAAGTACATAAGCCCTTGATGGCGGGACACCAGTTGCGTCAACCAGCAGAGGCCCAAGCCACTTTTGGCTTCACTGCTCCACGGACCGATGGTTTTAACCGCAAACGCAACAAATTCGATCTTGAATTATATTTCTATATTTGTTGTGTTTGAGGCTCTCCGCCCCGGCCTCGGCCGCGCCAGCCGCTCTAGAAGATGTCCTAACGTGACTTGGAGCCAATGTGAGAACACAAGTGGCGTCCCACATCAAATAACTACCCTTAGTCCATGGCACTAAGGTGATAGCATCGGGCCTCGTGCCATCCAGCCGGGAATAACCGCGAGGTTCTAGGATGCACGGTATATTTGCCGTCAGAAACGTGGACTTTATAATAAAATTTAAATTAAATTAACTCAAAATTAACTATATTAATTAACTTTATTCGAGATGGTTTAGCTTCTTCTTGAACGCAGCTCAGCCTTCGGCCTCGGCCTTAGTTACTTGCTTTCTTCGAGATGGTTTATCATTTATAAGAACGTAGCTCGGCCTTCGGCCTCGCATTAGTTACTTACTTTCTTCAAAAATGTTTACCTTCTTCATGAACGCAGCTCGGCCTGCGGCCTCGCCCTTAGTTACTTGCTTTCTTCGAGATGGTTTAAGGTCTTCCCGAATAGAGCACGGCCTTCGGCCTCGCCCTTAGTTACTTACTTTCTTGAAGATGGTTTAGCTTCTTCCTGAACGCAGCTCGGCCTTCGGCCTCGCCCTTAGTTACTTGCTTTCTTCGAAATGGTTTTTCAATTATCAGAACGTATTTACTTACTTTCTTCAAGATGGTTTAGCTTCTTCCTGAACGCAGCTCGGCCTCGCCCATAGTTACTTGCTTTCTTCGAGATGGTTTTTTTGCAATTATCAGAACGTAGCTCGGCCTTCGGCTTCGCCTTAGTTACTTACTTTCTTCAAGATGGTTTAGCTTCTTCCTGAACGCAGCTCGGCCTGCGGCCTCGCCGATAGTTACTTACTTTCTTCGAGAAGGTTTATGGTCTTCCAGAATAGAGCTCGGCCTTCGACCTCGCCCTTAGTTACTTACTTTCTTCAAGAATTTTTTTTCTTCTTCCTGAACTCAGCTCCGCCTTCCGCCTCGCCCTTAGTTACTTTCATCGAGAAAGAATATCGTTTACGTGAGTGCAGATCCGCCTTCGGCCCCGCCTTTAGTTACTTATTTTCTTTTTTTGAAATACGAATTTCACGCGAGCGAAGTCGCGGGCAACAGATATATAAATTGTATTGCACCAATGACAGCGACATTACTTAGACTTAAAATTATTATTATTTATTTATCAAACAATTTGTTACCGGCCAGCTCACGTCGAGATGACAGTTGTCCGTTGTCAACATAACATTTGAAATTGTTTTTTACCTTTACTTTGGATTACGTGATTTTTATTATATTTTTTAATTATTATGTTAATCCCCACTGTCACTATAAAAAGTTTCGTCAAATTCCGTTCAGTGGTTTTTGCGAGATGCGCGTACAAGTAGGCATTTTTGCATTTACGATTTTATTATATGTATAGAAAGAATAGATATGTATAGACTATTGTGTTCAAGTTATAAAAAAGAAGAACTGTCATTTTCGTTGTATCTACTTATTTTTGAATTTCGAATGGATATTTTATTCAAATTGTATTTGCTGCCAGTTCTCAAGATATAATTATGTACTTTGGACTACGTGATTTGAAACGCGCAATAATGTTTATAATTGTTTAATTTTTTTTTTATTTTTGTTATTTTTTTTTACGTATTATGTTAACCCGGCATATAAACTGCCACTATACAAAGTTTCGTCTAATTCCGTTCAGTGGTTTTTGCGTGATGCGCGTACAGACAAACAAACAAACAAACAAAAATTTTAAAAACTGTTCTAACATGTTCAGAATCTCATTTTAAGCCACCCTGGTTAGTTTTTTTCCGAATACATCCAATGTACAGACTTTCTTACCTTTACGATTTTATTATATGTATAGATAACTATCAATATTATCGCAGTTACAATAATATATGGTTGCAAAGATCGTTAAAGGAATTAGGAAGATATACATATCAGACTTTTCACTAGGGTATTCCCCAGGTCATTTGGAGAGAAAAATCTAGATAGCATTTTCTCTCAAATTACTTCTATTTTTCATATAAAATAAAAGATCTAAACAATTAATATTTCAATAAGTATTGGGTGTATTAAAACATTTGTTTACATTTTCGTCTTGAAATAGACTGAGAAGCATGCCGGTGGAACGTCCAAGATACATCTTTATACAATCTGTATAAATACGTCTATTATGTTGTTAGACACAACATATATTGCAATCAAGATATTTACAATACGTTGCAAAGTTCTTTGTGGGTGTAATCGAACCGGATTTTAAATACAAAATATGACAAATTCAAGTGTAGTTTACTACCGACCAAACGAATGATTAATAAAGAATAAATTAGGTCCACCAGAAGAAACGCGTTTGCTTATCATAATGTGTATACGAAATTGTATCGTTATTTGTCTCTGGAGTATCGACATAAGGGTCATTTAATGCGAGCTGAAATAGTGTGCAAAATCTATGTATTTATAATGGATCACTACAATATGGATAAAAATATATTTAATAGAAGATTTATGATTTCATCGATACTAGCGAGTCGTTCCATCCCTAGCCGCATAATGTTCTTACTCGCGGGACGAATGGACCGAAAGCGTTCTGTCTCGTACGGGTAGACTTGAAGGACGTTTATTTTATTTATTTTTAGTTTTCACGAATTACGAGTACCGACACTATCTGCAGTATCACATAAATTGGTCGCTCTTCCAGTTCATTGCACTTTAGGTAATCGGAGGCAAAAATACAAGGGTAGTACCTACGTTTGTACCTCATACATTTTTATATTACCGGTAAAATTAACTTTTCATCCCCACAATTTTGCTAATAAATAAATACGATGGAGGAAAATTACCGTTTTGTCGCACACACTTTATTTTAATGCGGAATACAATTATTATGATATTAGAAAAGAAAATGAATTTTTCATGTTTTCTGTTAAAAAACACACACACATTGGCGCTGATTAGCCAGGTTTTGAACCCCTACCTCTCGCTAATCTCGGATTCTTGGCTTACCCATTGTATTCCACCGCCCTATAGGCTGGAGCCACGTGACTTCCTCACCTATAGAGGTAGAATTAAACGCCTTTAGATGCGGCTTCAAGTTCGAGTTTACAGCACGTATGAGAAGGTGCTGGCCGCAAGCTGGTCGCAGGAACTGTTTTTTTTTTCGTAAAAATCGATTCGTCCTGCGTCCGTCGGTCTGGGTGTTGGGTTTCGATCGGCCGGCAGGATGTAGCGACCGCCGCCGGAAGTCGCCCGGCCGCCATCTTGCCGGCGGCGGAGCTCTATAGTGCGTTAATCAGGTGGACATTGAGGTGCCGGCGCCTTTGTTTTCCGTTTCATTATTGCGGCGACAGTGCCCTTTGATAAATGTCGAGGTTGGACTTGGACTATTATGGCATTTCTATGACAATATTATTTGGTTTGGAATAATTTTTGGCGTGTGCGAGAAGGAATAGCATAGAGATCCTTTTTCTTCTTGTTCATATTGTGTGTGACTTGTCTGTTTCTGTGTAATATGTCACGGGTCGCACAGGAACAAGCGCATCTTAGTTCAATATTGAGGCTGATTGTGGCTGATTCGGTGATAATGTCAGCCGGTGCCAGTCCAAATTACAAATATTGCTAGAACCAATCGTATGGAGATATTTTTTTAATACTCGTTCGATTTTTTGTTAATAATATAATTTAAAAATGATTTATAGTCACCCTTCTAGAGCTAATACGTGCTTTCCTCTATCTGGCCGTTTACCTCTTTTTAATCTGATTTAGAACATCGAAAACATAAAAAATTGACCTAAAACCCTTTTAAAACCGTACAGAGAACCATCAAACCACCCCTGATAGGTGATTCAGACTCTGTATCGATCAGCGGCAGATGCCAAGCCGTGAGTCACGCCGCGCCGCCCGCCGCGCGCCGCGCCGCCGCCGGCGACCTACGCAACCCTGACTGGCGACTTGTTACTAGTGACTAGTGAAGTGACCCGCGCAGGCGCCAGTGAACTAGAAGCGCGCGTTTGTCATGCTGACTAGCTCTTACTGGTGTTGTCTTGTGTAATCCATCAGAATAGTGAGTATCTTAATACCCAAATCGAGAAGAATCTCTATTTTGTCTCTTTATTTCGGCTAAATGAAGAAAACGGCTAATGAAGAAATAAGCTAGCTAAGCTAGCTAAACTAATAAGAAGTACTAAGCATGTACGTGCTTAGTACTTCTAACATAAAAATGTACATACTAACATAAAAAAATAAAAAAATAAAAATAAGAATATCGAAATCTAGATTAACACACATATAATAAGAACAATTTGAGTGAAATTAATGTAGAGAGCTATAATTTTATGACAGGCCTGTCGCTGTGAACCGCACGATCAGGTAAGATGAGATTCTACTAAGTGTATTGTTTGATCTGTGGATTTATAAAAAAAGCTTACGCAGCTTTATTTGCTGAGACAGCCATACGAGAGGCGAGACGCAGGTACCGAGCTTTTGTTCGAATTTCGAACACAAAAGCCACGAAAACCAACGAAAGAGCCGCGCGTCGCGTCGCTTACTCTTGCGCAAGTTATAAAAGCTGTGCGCGCGCACAATGCGTGATAAATTATTTTGCTAATTTTCTTCGGACGGCCCCAAGATTGCACCTGGAGATAGCGCGGTGCTAAAGTTTTATGCATCGTGTAAAGTTTATTCTGTATGTAGCTGTTTAATGTTACTTACTATGAAGCATGTGGTCTAGAACAGCGGTTTGATGGTGTATTTAAGCCTATTCTGCTTTATGGGATTCAGTTATACTATACCTACCTATCTTAAATGCAACTCAGCGTTGTAAAGGATAAATTGGTTCGTCCGGGAAAAACAGTAATTTCGATGATACTCCGACACCCCTACCTAACTATTTAACGCAAAAATCTTCACAGAACTTTTTGTCAGCCTCGGTAGCTCAGTCGTACGGTCAGTCGACTCGCGCCATCCAAGTACTGACTTGGATGGGCCGTTCGATCGTTAGAGGCTGACCGTGGTTCGGATGCCACATTAAACTGTAGTTCCCTTCCCTTCTTACCTTACTAGGGTTTATCTCGGTCGGGTTGATACCAACACACTGAGCGCAACTTCGGTCGAAACGGCTATGTAAATAGTTCGTCTTTTCCGTTCAGTTGAGGTTAGCCGACATGAAATGAAGGGAAGCACTGACATGGCACCTAGTTCACCCGGTGTTATGGGCAACATCACAGATGTTGTAGGTGATGTAGCCAACCGTGTCAGCTTCCATAAAAAAAAATATAAAAAAAAACATAATTTTGGTAGATACCTATTTAATGGTTTTAACACCTACCTAATAACGTGATATTGTACTGTCGTCCTCGCAGAGGCAGACAGGCCGCTTATGCTTACATTTTAAAAGAATTAAAAGAAAATGTGGCATTCGAAACATAGCACGCGTGTTCATGCTCATTCAAATATTTTTCCAACTTCAAGTTTGTTTTCGATAGCGACGGGGTTGGTTGAAAAGGTAGAGGATTGACTTTTGAGCTAGGACACCGAAATTATTAGAACGATATTCGCTTTATGTTATTTTTTTACATGTAAGAGAGAAGAATAAAGTATTGGGGCTGCGAAAAAGTCTTTTAATTGAAGAGATTCTCCGGATAAAGAGCTGCAGGCGAAAGCGGGCAGTTCAATATTATACATGATAATAATGTTAATGAATTTGGGCATAAATTTTTTCCCCTAGGATTATTTATTTACTAACGCTAAAGGTAAGCTTCATCTCCGTTTCTCCGAAAGCATTTCAGCGCATGTGTTACACGAACTTTCCCTTCTACTCCTAGCTGGTTGCATGCATGTAGCGCGTCAGAGCGAACTGATGTGGCAACATAGCAAGAGCGCCTGCAGTCGGTCCCCCGTCTCGAGATCGCCAATAGTCATGCGAAAAATGCAACGTCGCTATTTCACCCCTACCCTCACTAGGGGGTCGTATTCGCGTCGCGCGCTCTTGAACTCGTGCGTTGAAAGCGTACGAAAATTTACGTCGCTGGCACTTGCACTTCGAAACACTCATGTTAATGTGCAAGAAAAGAACGGCGATCTGTACTGAATATGTATTGTATAAATATAATAATTGTGCGTTATTATTTTTTTATATAGAAACTGAAGCGGTTGGCTACATCACCTACAATATCCGTAATGTCAGCCCATAACACCTTAGTGTATTAGGTGCCATGTCAGTGCTTCCCTTAGCTCGTGCCGGATACACTGAACTGGGCGGAAAACACTAACTATTTACATTGCCGTTTCGACCGACTTTCGTTTAGTGCGGTAGTGCGGGCGGGTTAAACCCTATACCCAGTAACGTAAGAAGGGAAGGGACCTACAGTTTTACGTGGAATCCGAACCACGGTAAGCCTCCAACGGTCAAGCGGTCACCCATCCAAGTACTGACCACGCCCAGGTCACCTGGGCCTGGGTGATCATAAGCACACCTGGGCCAGGTACGCTTATGATCACGATGGACAGTCGACCGACCGCACCACTATGGTTAGTTTCGCTGCGTTATTTGCAGCGAAACTAACCATATAAACCGAAAAGACCTCATTTAACATTCTATAATTATTTTATTCTGTGAAAGCACATTTACGCCTTTACATATCTTGAAATTTTACTTAGACACACAACACACTAGGTCAAACTACCTAATAAGGGCAAACGATTCATTATTGTAATTCATCAATGGTTTGCGAGGACAGTAAAACGGAGTGTGGGAAGGCCAGGTAGGACGACATCAACTACGTCGACGAAAAGCAGTGGTTCCGTACCGTGGAAGGCCGGGAGGACTGGAGAAAAATTAAAGAGGCGTATGTTTATCAGTGGACGCTTACGCGCTGAGACTGATGCGAAAGCGTCCGGCCTCGAGAATATAGCCCTGACGCCCTCTGACACTCCCCCGCGCGCCCGCGCCCCCGCACGCCGCGAGAGTGACTCATGTTCACCAGCCTACACCAAGTGGGGCGCGGCGCGGTTCCTAAAATTTTCATCATAGGGAAATCTTCAACATGTTTTCTTTATTTTTTGACATTTTCTCCACTATTATGTTGGTATCACCATATTATAATGGTGTTTGTTTGTTATTCTCGACTCTAGGGAACCAATTTAATTAGTGCCGGGGACTGTAGATGTGATTTCCAGAATGTGCGCGGTTCATTCTGGAAATCATTGTCTTCCCTTCAAACATACAAACTTGTCTTCACTTTTTTTTTATTTTTTTTTTATTGAAACTGACACGGTTGGCTACATCATCTACAACATCCGTGATGTCAGCCCATAACACCGGGTGAACTTGGTGCCACGTCAGTGCTTCCCTTCGGTCGTGCCGGCTACACTGAACTGGACGGAAAACACAAACTATTTACATAGCCGTTTCGGCCGACCTTTCATTCAGTGCGGTGGTACCAACCCGGGCGGGTTAAACCCTACCACCTAGTAATATAAGAAGGGAGTCATATCCCTTAGTCGCCTTTTACGACATGCACGGGGAGAGATGCAGTGGGGCTATTCTTTTATAAAGTACCGGCCCCACACGGTTCACTTCAGTAAAGACAAGTTTGTAGAACTTTAACACACAGGGTGCAGTGTTAGAAGAGGCACACAGTAAGAGGTGTATCTCCTTCCAGTTTAGAACGGAACACAGACAATGTGTAAGATGGAATGGAAACCACCTACTGCATTGTGGAGCCGAACAGAGCAATGTTTCCGTCTTGTTTGATTATTCTTGTTTAATACCACAACAAAGTGGAAGTTTTCTAGTAGAAGTGGTTAAATTAGATTAAAATCATAATGTTATTGTTTTTAATGAATATCTTCTACTTCTTATAAAAGGGAACGTCTTTATTTATATGTATGTTTGAGATAAACTCCGGAACTACTGAACATATTTTGATGCGGTTTCCACCAATGTAAAGAGTATTGTAAGAGTTATTGAGGCTCACTGTAGGCCATATACCATCACGCTAAATAGCAATAGGACTGACTACTGAGCAGTATCAAAGAAAGTATAGTATGAACGGAAGTTATTGTCGAATGCTAGCGAGGGCTTAGGGGGGAGAGTAAGGGAGAGAGAGAGAGAGAATATACAATCGGATTTACTATTAAACCGAGTCTACCGCGAGCGAAGCTGCGGAAAAAACCTAGTTTAAATTATGAAAGTTTGAAAACCTAGACATTGCTCTGCGCCTAGACTCACCAAACATAACTCCGTGCTTTAACCAAAGTAACTACACTGCACAGTGCTATTTAGGACGAAGGAATAAGACCGAATAAGACATAACTGGCACATATTGACAGCTTATTTGCCATTTATGTTCGATCCCGCTCATTATGCTGTCGTACAAACTCATACCATTCGAGTTGGCACGAATTGGGTACGAACGAATAGTTCATCGTTTAGGGGAAGTTTGCGGCGGCGCTAGGAAGCGGGGGGGGGGGGGGGGCGGGGGGGGGGGCTGAGGAATGTGCGTGCACTCACACCCTCGCACAATCACGCACCCAATCATGGTGTGAGCAAGTGAGAGAGAGGGAAGATCTTCTAGGCCTCTGATTACTGAGTGCGTAATGCGACAGTCAGTCACCGCTTCTCAAGTATCGATCGGGATGCGTTGCGGGTGCGTCGAACGAACCTCAGCTTCTACATTGATAGCGGATGTGATAACTTTGACCTCACTTTGATAATAACACGTTAGATTAGAACTCAGTTTAGTGGCCGACAACTTTACCTAAATTATTGCCTTCTTGATTACACGGGTTTTTCGGTTTAACTCTGCCATCAGCAACATTCGGTCTAAACCACTGCAACTTCGTAGGGATCTCGGCTACCTAACCTACATTGTGTTCTATCGCTTATTCCGTGGGGAGTACTCGGAGGAGCTGTTTAACGTGATCCCGCCGTCCCCTTTTCACCTCCGCACCACGCGCACAATGGGCGGGGATGCATCCCTACCCTACACGCTAAACTTACCGCGGACGCGTATCAATCGGTTCTGTAGATCTTGAACGCTCTCCCTGCCCATATATGTATAGGTACAGTCTCGGGTCCTTCAAGAGGGCGTGAATAGGCACCTGTCAGGCCGGCATGGCATTCGCAATGCCCGCATATGACCGAATATCCATGGGCGTCGTTAGACAGACACCTTATGGGTGGATAGGCACCACATGTCGCGCTTTCAATAAAAAAAAAATCGTATTTATTGCTCACGAAATATTATAAGCCGGGTTAAAAACTATCAATACATAACGCGTAATGATTCGCAGTTGCGAGTGTCATCCTCGCTGGGAATAGCACAACTGTCACTAAATTACAAAACTCAACGCAACACAATTGTGCGGTTCGAACCAAAACATTATCGCCCGCAACGCCGCCGACGCTCGAGGCGCACAACGTTGTGTTGGGTATCGCGCATACATGCGTGTATGGTAGTTTAATTATTTTCGAGAATTTCACAGTCACGCTGCTGCATTGTGGGAATTGGTAATTTATTGGACATATTCACCATCTGTTGGTCGAGACAGTTGGATGGATTTTGTTCATGTGTTACCTTTGCAAAGATCGTTCCTGGAGGTCATCGTCGGTAGGAGCTCGGAATGAAGTTGAAACATACCTGGAACAATATATATTATGAGGTAAGTACGTGGAATTATTCGAATCTATCTATTTATTAATTTACTTTCCTTAATTTTTTTATTTATATTTTTATTTTTATATATTAGTACTAAGCATGTACCCGCTTTATATTTCTTCATTATACGGGTGTTTCAGGATAGGGTTTCGTAACTTCAGGGAAGACGAAAAGCTCTGAAACTATTCCCAAATTCGGTCATTTTATAGTACTTTTTGGTGAAATAGTTAAAATAGTACTATGGTGGACGGTTAACGTCCACCGTTATTAAATATACAATTCCAAACACTTAAATTTGAATTACATCAAAAGAAAATGGGACTGTTTAGTTTATTGCACTCCCTAGACCTAGACAGCACTGTTGCCAAATCTCACTGTCCATCGAGTTTTTATTACAATTTTCAATTTTTGTATGAAAAAAAATACGGAATTTCGATTTGAGTGATAAGGATTTTTTTCTTCTAATAATGAGTACTTTCTATTCCTGAAGTTTCTCAAGCCTATCCTGAAACATCCTATATATTTTTTTTTTTATACTAAGCGCGACATGTGGCGTCGAGTCACCCATAAGGTGTCTAGCGACGCCCATGGACATTCGGACACAGCGTGAACTAGATGCCATGTCAGCGCTTACCTTCGTTTCGATGCAACGGTTTGAGATTTAGAGGGAAACGTCTTCGGCCCGATGGCGAAATAGTAACGCGCTGGCAGAATAGCTCATCTGTGCTGGCGGCTCAAGCCAGGTTCCAGGTTCGAATCCTGGTCGAGAAGTCTGGGTGTTTTTATTTCACTTGTGATATTAGTATTTTGAGAAGAGGTCTACCGAATGATTAATCTAGACATGTCCCGCTCTTGATATAATGCTGATCAAAATTGTTATGAAATCGATAACAATGAAAAAAATATTACAAGTAGGTTGTTAGTTATCTTTGAACAATTATTGTTATGTGCACTTATTGTAGACTGATTAAAATAATGTCAATATCGTGCTCGCGGAAGCACTAACAATAACTTTTTGGTGGATAAGTGTATACTTACTCTAAGTAAGTGTATATTTAATAAATATTTAATTGTAGGCGTAATATTTGGTAAAAGAAATATAAATTATATATTATGTAAAATTATGTATTATGTATTGTAGACGAGGTACGCCACAAAGCTTCTTGCGAAAAAGAATCAAGTGCCTGGCTAAATGCGGTACCTTCTAAAAATCTTGGCACGCTTTTGGATGACAACACCATGAGGATCGCTGTCGCTCTTAGATTAGGCTGTAACCTTGTGCAGCCCCACAAGTGTGTTTGCGGGGCACAAGTGCAGTCTAATGGTCTCCATGGGCTTCGGTGCAAAAAGAGCGCCGGCAGACACGCAGATCACGCTCTAAACGAAATTCTAAATCGCGCATTTAGCTCAGCCAATGTGCCATCATTGTTGGAGCCCTGCGGTCTCAGCAGAGATGACGGTAAGCGCCCAGACGGGATGACCTTGGTGCCTTGGTCGCGCGGTCAGGCTCTCGTCTGGGACGCCACTTGCGTCGACACGCTAGCTGATAGCTACGTTGTGTCAACAGCAAGAAAAGCTGGTGCCGCTGCTGAGGCTGCAGCGCTAGTGAAGCATAATCATTATATTGTTATAGCACACAATTATGAAATGATTGCTTTCGCTGTGGAAACATTAGGCCCCTGGTCAGCTGAAGCAAAGTCTCTCTGCAAGGATTTAGGCAGTCGACTGATAGAAGTGTCCGGGGAGGCCCGAGCTGGGGCCTACTCTCTCAGCGCATTAGTCTGGACATACAGAGGGCTAATGCGCTGAGTGTCTTGGGAACTTTCCCTGGATCGGTCGGTATGGATGAGATTTTTTATTTATCAACCTGATTTACAGATCTCATTCATATCACTGGTCCGGGGTTGTTCTTTTTTCTTTTATATGTATAGTTTAATGAAATCACTCTGTATACTTCTAAAATCATATTGCAATAAAGACTCTTCCTTTAAAAAAAAAAATATAAAAAAAAAATTAAATGACTATGAAATGATGAACGGCATGAAAACATGGGATTTCCGAATTTTCGAGAGCATGCTTTACGATTTTTTTTCTATCGAGTCAAGTAGATTCAATTGCGTTTTAAGCAACTTGGTGAGAAGCAGTATATTTTTTTTTTTTTTTTTTTTTTTATGGAAACTGACACGATTGGCTACATCACCTACAACATCCGTGATGTCAGCCCATAACACCGGGTGAACTTGGTGCCACGTCAGTGCTTCCCTTCGGTCGTGCCGGCTACACTGAACTGGACGGAAAACACAAACTATTTACATAGCCGTTTCGACCGACCTTTCATTCAGTGCGGTGGTACCAACCCGGGCGGGTTAAACCCTACCACCTAGTAATATAAGAAGGGAGTCATATCCCTTAGTCGCCTTTTACGACATACACGGGGAGAGATGCAGTGGGGCTATTCTTTTAAAGTACCGGCCCCACACGGACCATATATTTTTAGAGTTCCGTATCAGGTACGGGACCCTATTACTAAGCCTGCACCATCTGTCTGTCTGTCTGTCCGTCCGTCCGTCTGTCTGTCCGTCCGTCCGTCTGTTCGAGGGCTGTATCTCTTGAACCGTAATAGGTAGCCCGTTGAAATTTTCACAAAAAATGTGTTATTAAGAAACCAAAAAGTGTATGCGCGGGCGCCATCTACCGAATAGATTATGAAGCATGACATTAAATGAAGCATTTCATAACACGCCATCTAGATGGCGTGAGTAGCGTTAGCGGTGACATGGCGATTCGGTCCCGTATCGCCATGTCGAGTTCGACTCGCACTTGGCCGGTTTTTTTCTAACATCAAATTGACAGTGATTTACCTACTACGAGAAACATCAATCTGGAGAAACCGATTTTTTGTACTGCTCGAACGGCTTGGATAGCTCAAAATGATAAGTACGTACAAAAACCGAAATGAACCGAACTAATTGAATGAAACAAACGAAACAATAAACCTACCCATCCGGCCGCGCGTCGCGTCGCGTCGCGTCGCCAGCTGCGCGCGCATAGACAACGTCGAACTGCTTCGTAAAAACAATTTCTTTCTCCGACTGACATATGCTACTTCCTGAAAAAGGTTGGCCTTACCTGTGAACGCAGCTGTCTTCGCTCGCGCTCATTCGCGTTGGATTGTAACATAATGTGAATAAGTACAAAAGAGATAAATATGACCCATCCCAACTGACCTTTCGTGTGATTGATCGAGAAGCAAATGCATTTATTTGATACCTGCAGGTTTTGAATGTCTATTCAAAATCTACATCGGGTTTCAGTCAGTAACAACTTCGTATAGGTATTACATTAGTAGAGAAATAAAAAAAATCTGCTCGTCAATAGGGGCCCAAAGGAACTGTTCAATAAGCTAATATTTTTGAGTTCAGTATACCTATGGACCGTTGAATATCGTTAGGAATATGAATATAGAAATATATTAAAATACTTTAATAAGAGTATTATTGTACGTAAAGTTTTTATTTTCATTTCGTTCGCATTGTTAAAGATTTTAAAAATCCTACGGGGAACATATTGGAAATCAAGTATATTATATTTTGGTTCATCAAAAAAAATCTGATGAAGCTCCCAATGTGGATAGAGGAGCGGAACAACTTCCTCTGGATGGAGCTTCTACCTGAATTTGAGAACCCGAAAAAATGAGGTCGTCGAACTTTGAATGTGGAACAGCTGCCATTTGGGATCCAAGATGGCCGTCGCGCCGCCGCACCGCGCCGCCCCGGGCCATTGTCAAAAAATAATAAATGCGTCGAATCGAAACTCTGGCTTGATGCATTACACATAACATGTACATAGGTTAGATTAAACTATTACGACGGATTATTTTATTTTACAAATTTTAGTAAATTATACACGGAAAGAATTGATATAGTTCGTGTTTTCCGTCCAGTTCAGTGTAGCCGACATGAAATGAAGGGAAGCACTGACATGGCACCAAGTTAACCTGGTGTTAGGGGTTGACATCACGGGTGTTGTAGGTGATGTAGGCAACCGTCAGTTTCCATAAAAAAAAGTTTATAATACACTAATTGCAAGAACATATTTTTATTAGGTTCATCATGTAGGCAAGTATGTATACCTACCCATGTAAGTAAGTATGTATTTACTCGTATTCTCTAATCCAGTGCAGTCCCTTCTCTTGTTCAAAGGATGATAAATATTTCACAAAATTTAAATTGAAATATAACACGGCGTTACAAATTGTTATTCCGACAACACATGACGTTAGGTGGGGTGTTGCATCGTGCTATTAAGTATAAAACCATGCATTTATTATATTATTACATTGGATATATCGAATTCACACGTGCACCTAATTTAGACTTAGGAATAAAAAACATTATATAAGTTTAACACTTGAAATGAAAATGTATTGTATGTATTACTCATTGTCATTACGATTTCCATATTCTCATTACGAGTAATGGAAAAATAATTGAGTACTCAAAAAAAAGATCACAGATTTTACTCCAGTTTACTCTAGGAGATAGGACATCTATGTTTCCTTCTATTTTTTAAAAGTCCCAACTTCGTCTACGCGTAGTATTACTACCCGAATCGATAATACAAACAAAGGTGTGTAATGTTTCAATGTTTGATCACCGAGGTAGAGTAGCAACGCAGCGGACGCGGGACGGGGTGGTGGGACAGTAGGAGAAGGGGGGAGGGGGCGGGTGATGGGAACTCGCACCGGAAACGAACATTTTCGAAAATCAACGTAAAATATGAGAGGACTCCAAATTGAACGTAAAATATGAGAGATGCCGCGACATCTGCGCTTCGGGTCCTTTTACAAAGCGCGGAGTGATTTACTTGACTGTGCGATCGTACGGAGTTGAAACGTCCCACATTCCCTCCATTTCACACTATGCTCTAATTAAGAGATCATATGGATGTGTTGGTGAAGCCCACTGAAGTAGAATTCTGGAAAACTACTTTTCGGAAAGATATGTTTTGTCTGCTTGCTACTTAGGCGGCATAAAGATTACCTAAACATTGTTAAGCACATTTAATTGTTATTTGTATAATCTTTAAGATACAATTTATGAATTCTTATTTTGAGATTAAACGCGCACATTATACATACATGTTACCATGTGAAGAGGTGAAAAATAGCATGCTCTGATAAAAAGTAACACCCCTTTAAAAGATTCTAGCGAGGACAAAATTACTTTGAACGATATATTATGTTGCCTCTTCACTTTCACTGCAAGAGTGAAACCTCCACGTCTCGGCGATAAGAACTCAGGCTCTCGCCTCCCGACGCGCCGCCCGCCCACGCGCCGCCCACCCAGCTCATTTCCTCCCACTTAAGAAGAGATAAAACTTAAAAGGCCGCTGGAGCTAGCTCCTCTATTGCCTCCTGGATTAATAAATCTTTCACTCGGCGAGCTCTTATTAAAAGTGCGCCTCAGCTCCGCATCGCGATAGAACCTGATAATAATCTCGTCCACCCCCCTATCCCTCCTAACCACCCCTTCACTCCCTCCCCGCAAGCCTACCGCATTCGCGCGTATTAAAGAGCCTGGTCACACAGGCGACTTTCATATATGTGCACAGTGCACTGTGCGTGAGCGCGCGCGTGCGCAGTGGCCAGTGATCAGCTACTCGTGCCTCGCTCGTGCCGTGCACACTGCACACATTTACTAAACGCTAGAATATAGAGATTATCCTGTCTTTGAACGAAAATATTAATTTTTAAGAATTAATGGGTAAATATAATTTATAAGTATCTTTATTTATTACATTTTATATTTATCGTTTATTTATTTCTAAGATTATTATAATTGTACATTGTTTACTTAAGTTAGATTAACTTAGTTTTAGATTAAAATAATAAGTAAAGAAGAATAAACGACGTCAAATAATATATTAATATAAATCTACGCTGTACGCTTGTCTAAATCTGACGTGGTCTTTTAAAAAGTCTGAAGAGCAGACTTTAAAAGACCACGTTGAACGAAGTTTAAACGAACAAGAGCAGTGTAAAGGTTATCTTTGGACTCGGGAGGCCATTATTATCGCCATTTGAAAATGCCATAACTCCTCGACATTTAATAAGCCCGACCTTTATACAACGTGATAGATTACTTCTGCTCTTATCCGCCGAAAGCGGAAAGTAGAAAGCAGGCGTTTTTTAGAAAATTTTCACTGCATGTAATTATAAGCTTGTCTTACGTTGGTTTAAAAAGTAACGAACGCTTTTATATTTTTCGAGATCAGAGTACTTAAACAAGTCAAGAAATCGTCGAATTGTATGGACCGACGCGTTCGCAACGCACGGAGCAATCGAAATAATTAATATGAGACATATTTAGTGACAAAATATTGTTACTAATTTATGTACATATGACTCCGTACCTCCTTTCATAAAACATTATTTCTCGCTGAATAAACGAAAACGTTTACGGCAACCAGTTCACACGAGTTCTAACGTAAGGTACCTACAGATTTAACAGAAAAGAATATCTCATAAATACGTGTGCGTAACGAGCTCACGTAGACAGGTGGCATGGCAGGGTAGGCATAGTGACGTGAGGCGCAGGGCCCGAGGCGCGTGCGGAACTGCGGGCGGACCCACCGCCGCGCCCCGCCCCCGCCCCCGCCCCCGCCCCGCCGAGCGCGCCTCGTATTGATGAGATGAGGAACTGGGGCGCGCTGACGCACTAGCTTCGCGAAACGAGGACGCGGAAAACGCATCCCAGCTACACTCACATAAACTAGCGATGTGCCTGAACGGAATCCCAGAATGTCAGTTTTTTTTTCCTCAAGACGATGTCCGTGCGAGTATTCTACAACTGCAAATGATAATATTGTTATACGACAAAACCATAAAGTTCTTCTCATAAATTTTATGTAAATATTCAAACAATTTCTTGTGTGTGTGTGTGTATTATGTATTTAGGGTATTTATGAATTAAACGTTTTCAACTGTAGTTTGATATCGCTGAAAAGCTCGCGTTATGCACAATACATAGTTACGAAAGAAAATAATTAATATTTGGGCCATGTTCATTACCAAATCATTGTAAGTGCGATTACTTAATTTGTGAAATTTCGGGACTCCCTCATCCCTCGTGTATTAGGGAGCCATCACATACATACCTATTTACGTTCCCATGATGATTAACAGGCTTGTGGAAAGAGAGCTATGGTACTCAGATCAGTTTCGAATAGTTAAGAGTTAAGTAGTGCACATTATTGTCTTCGTCCCTGTTTTCTTTCATCGCTATATAGTGTCTAACGACGGTCATGGACGTCGGTTGTATCCGAGGATTGCGAATACCATGCCGGCCTGGCAGGACGTGCCTTTACACGCCCCTCTTGAAAGACCATGACTGTACTTGGAAGAAAATATATGGGCAGGTAGAGACAATACTTCGAATCTATTTGCAAAAAAAAATATATTGGCCGCACCTAACGCTACACGTAACTGGGCATAAATAAATAAACACACAATTAAAATATAAATGAATATTATAAAATTTGGGAACAAAATACTTGATTTTGTATGAAAAGAGTTCAACGCACTGTTGAAAATGTATCAACAGTTTCCTTTTTAAAACTAAACCAACAGCTTGACTGTACCCCCAGGGTGTGCAGTAATTTATAGGTTACGCGTTGCTAAGAGCCTCGGAAGGGTCGGACGGAAAATCTACCCCCTCCGCTACCCCCAAGCTACCCCGGGCTACCCAGTGCATGTGGAGCTCTTGCCTAGTGCTACTACAGGCTTAGTGCTCGCAATGCATTCCAGTTGCACGCACGGATCCATTGTCCTCATAGAGATCTTACTGCCAGGAGGAGCTCGAGTGTGTTGTGTTATGGTTACGTAACCGTAACCGTAACCGTAACGTAACCGTGTGGGGCCGGTACTTAAAAAGAATAACCCCACTGCATCTCTTCTCGTGCATGTCGTAAAAGGCGATTAAGCGATCAGGACGAGATGCCGTGCTAAAGGGCGACAGGTTAGCCACCTCTCACCTCGGCACGGTCCTTCCATCGAGTCATAAAGCAGGTGGGCCTTCGTGCCTTACTAAATTATCTTGCTTAATAGTTATCTTGTCCGAATGCTTTGCTGGACGTGGTGATCGGTGTTGTACTGTATTTACCAGACTTTATGCAGCACAACACCGATTACTCTGCTTACCCCGATTTTCGGGATATAGCGTGTGGTATGTATGTATGTAACAAAAACGAGAAGATAGTAATAATTTATGCGATATTGTTATGTATGCAGGAATTAACTGTTGCTCGGGCTCATGCATTATACAAACACTGAAACAACACAAGTGTGTCATAGTTTCGTATCAGATTAGGTGGATATAAAATGCATTTCTATATAGAACATGTCTGGAAATAGATATTTTTGGTATTTGGAATGAAGCCATATTTTTTCGTTCTAGAATATTATGAAAACTTAAATCTCTATGCTCATAGCCGCCATACACCGGATTACTGCCGCGTCGATAGGTACGAAAAGTAATTAAACCACCGGCATTGAGGTAGGCAATTTTCTCCCGATTGCAAAACACGACCCCATCGTTCTTTAGAGAGCCCACGGCCTGAGTGCGCGAGGGCGGAAGCGCTGTGGGCGGGCGGGGGCGGTGGCGGGGCGCGGGGCTGGAGGCTTCGCCGCTCCACTAGCTGTGTTAGTAGGGAAGTGTGTGTCGTGTAATCAACCGATATACGAACGGTTCGCGAACGACACTCGATATAGCCTATATCTAGAAGGCTGTGTATGAGAAATGCGTCGCTATTGGGTGATTAGGTCGCTATGTGCGCGGTGATACGTTGTAAGCGGGTTCTGTACAGAGCTCTAAAGCTGTGCAAAGGTAGAGGAATATAAGAACCTACGCCAGGCTGGTACGAATGAGAAAAGCGGGCGCGTTTGCTACTGCCGTACTGCCATCACATATAAAGAAAACATACAGAAGTAGCAAGGAAGTAAAGTAACTGTTATATATGGGGATATAATGTTATATAAGGGATATGACTCCCTTCTTATATTACTAGGTGGTAGGGTGTAACCCGCCCGGGTTCGTACCACCGCACTGAATGAAAGGTCGGTCGAAACGGCTATGTAAATAGTTTGTGTTTTTCGTCCAGTTCAGTGTAACCGGCACGACCGAAGGGAAGGACTGACGTGGCACCAAGTACACCCGGTATTATGGGCTGACATCAGGGATGTTGTAGGTGATGTAGGCAAACGTGCGAGTTTCCATAAAAAAAATATTGGTACATATAATATGTATATACCTGTAAAGATTTTCTAATAAATATGTCTACTTAATTATTGCAGAATAAAAAGGAACTTGAAAGGTACCACTGTCATTTAATGATTTTAAAATGAATCACTTTTCGCAACTAACACTTAACACAAAGTGTAATAGTGTAGATTGAATAAGTCGGTAATAAGTAACTGTAATCAGACCAAGTAGTTGTATACAATAGAAAATGCAAAGGCAAAGGCGAGTGCAGGTGCTCGTCTCAAAACAGACTCAACTATCCAATTAAGGCGTCCTTGAGTTTACAAAAATTACTTCTAATTACGCCGCAGTGCTGCGAGCCGACTGCTACGTGATCTTGGCTGCCGTTCTTTGTCCCCCCGGATAGAGGCCGCGAGCAGTGCAGTTAGCGCTATTCCAAGTTGTGTTGAGGAAACGTTGACTCTCGTGAACGTCCTGTCGCAGACAACAATGCACTGTTCCCTAGCAGCTAAATTAGTACGTATTTATTGGTCATACCGACCATGTATGTCCGTGGGGGCTCCGCGTACATACAATGTGTCCCAAAACTCAACGTCAAGCGGGAACCAGGGAGTAGGCCAGTTTATGACTACCCAGGGAAAAATACGAAAATAAATCGGAGTCATTTGTTTTTATGATATGAGCATTTTTTGGAAAACGTTGAAAATTTCTCGCACATCATTTTTAGGTAGGTACTACGACTATAAATTTGAAAATAAAATTGTTAAACAATTTTTATTGGTAGCCCAAATAACTCTGCTATTGATTCAATGATTTTTTTGCAAATATTTTCGATGTACAGACACGCAAAGTTTACAAGTGTTATATGTATTGATTTAGCATTCATTGGTTACTGCCATACCACTACTCTCGAACTTGTCAACACGCTGTCTTTAGGATAGGTATACGCATGAAGAGTAAACGAGTAGGGAGATCCAATATTGCGTCGTGCCGAGCTTGGAATATAGCTGCAGGTGGGTGACTCTTAATTGCAGTGGTTCAACAATCTGAAGCGCGGCTAACAAATAGAGGAACTGAGACAAAGCTCGTAGCGGTGCTACGCCGCCGCCGCCGCCGTGCCATCCGCCCGCCCGACCGCGCCCGCGCCGCCTCCGCGCCGACGATGCCCCCGGCGCGTTCGCGTAGCGACGCTACGTCGCGCATCGAAGTCGCTAACTAATACGCGAACTCGCTTCCAATTGTTCCATTCGCGCGCATTCAATTATAAAGTACTGAGTAAAATTACTTTTATCATTCAGAGCGGTTTTTAAAGTGTATCTATACAGGGATGCTCGGCATTTTGGCCACATAGTGAATGATTTGTATAGCATGTGGTATACCGTTGGAAAGGGCGTAAAGCAGCAAACTTTTTAAAAGAAAACGAAGCTCTCAATTTCTGTCAGTTTTTTATTTAATGAATTAAGAAAATTAATATTAAAATTAAATTAAGATTCCGTCATATTTTTACTCGTTCTCGGGACTTTGGAAGTTCATAAGTCCTTTTAATGGTATTAACTTCATCAAATAATATTTTTTTCGAACAAGGATACATTGTAAAATCCAATAAATTTTATTTCATGCTGATAGAATCATAAAAAAAAAGTTATAAGGGTTCAAAGCTGGGGTTTTGGTAATTTTCAAAAATAAAAAATAAAATCGTATCTCGATATCACGTGACACCACATAAAAGATATCATGGGTCAAAACGTTGCAAATGACCCACCCAACTTACCTTCAAACAAATTTTTTCGGTCGATGTGCCAAACACGCTGTATACTCAAAACACTTTAATTTCTGATCAGGAATTTATTTTTGAAGAAACCTTTATTGAGATGATCATGGTGCGGTATGACTAATTGTAAAATATTTTAACCATTATCATTACACGAAATATATTTAAAAGGATTGGCGCATGCATAGCTCAACCGACAGATTTAACCAAAGAAAAGATGACACGTTAGATAAAATGAAAATAATCAGCAACAAGGCTAATTACCATAATGTATGCATGCAAATTACTTTAGGACTGTAACGGTTGGTACAACTATTGATTGCCATGCAAGGAGAGCATCACCGGTGAATATCTTATCTGCACGCATTAATATAACGTCACGTTTTAATTAATTATTTTGAATAAGTTCTTATCGCCATTATAGTTGCATTAATTAAAGCAGTGCAAGGCTGAGCCAAAATTAACGATATTTCGTTTCAAAATGACATTTTTCATAACAACTGTCTAGCGTTGAACATGTATCTAAGATTGCTTAACATTTCTGAAATTGTACTGACAATTTGTGTTTATATTCTGCCTCAATAGAGCAGTTATTTCTATTAAATAAATAAATAACGTGTATAAGCGAGTACGATGCTGCTGTTGCGAGGAAAAATCCTCATTTCTTAAAATGAAAACGCCTCAGCAAGTCTTCATTAATTAAAGGTACAAGTGCAGTTTCGCCCCAAGCGAAGCGCGAGAGTGTGTCGCTATAAAACAACAATTTTATACTGTCGCGTGCCGAAGTAGAGGCAGCTATTGGTTGGGTATGAAACTTCCAACGAGTTGGATGACTAAGTAAATTTGTTGGCGTACACTGAATCGTATGCACGCACACGCTGCGGGTGCACTCACGCATAAACTGCCCTAACGGTGCATTCCGGCAACGACGCACCCCTCTACACACACACACATACATTCCTAGTGCGCGCACACACGCGTACATCATTTCGTATACGTACAATTGTGCGTAGCGATCGTGTAAAGACACTTAGCGCGCTCTACCGCTGCTGTTACGGCGGTTACTATTCCAAGTAGGAGTCAAAGTTGAATCTACCATTAGTACCTACAGCATATAAAACGTGTATTTCTGCGTCCCTGCAGCGCAGTTTGTACTTAGATTTAGTTGTATACGTACACGGTACGAATAGATGAATAGAGGGGGATGCTATACGTACGTATAGATACATCTCCATGATCTAGCTAGATCGGTCGGTATAGAGGCCGACAGCAGAGCGTGTGTAGGTAGGTACGTAGATAAGTATTCTGCGTAGAAAAAGTATTGATCTGCTGTTCTGGAGCTGCAGCGCGCTGCGTTATGCGTGGAGGGCGGAGGGAGGGAGTAAAAGAGATGGATATAATACTATGAAATGTTGTGTAAGGTCTATTTCTTGAAGGAGCTTTTACGAGCAAGCAATTGCAAAGCACTGCTGCAGAAGTAAACGTGAAGGTTTTCGTTCGTATCGATTTTCATTCTGTAATTTTCAGTTTCAAAGAATTGTGTAATGAACTGAAATGAAATTATTTATTTATTCGTCACACAGCAACATCAATAATACCTAATAATAAATCTGGAAGGGATGGTCATGGAGTAAGTTACTTTGTTTTATGAGATACTGCGTTTGTAGACGCTATGTATGATACTAAAATAAATTGACGATTTTTAGAAATCTTTTATGTAGGTATATATACATGTTCCTCCATACCTCTTAAACCGATGATCCGAATTCCATGAAACTTAGTACAACCACATTTTAGTATACGGGACACAGGATAGGCTAAATAAAATTCAGTTCCGGTTACCCTAAGTAAGATGTGGCTCTCATACCAACCGAATTGTTCCGCGCGCCGAAATAAAGGTACGGTAGTGGGCTTACTTACTTTCTTCTTTTTAAATACGAATTTCATGCGAGCGAAGCCGCGGACAAAAGCTAGCAACAACAACAACAACATAAATGATATACAACAATATAAATGAACACTTCCATGTGACGAAAAGGTGTATACCTTCATACGTATACACATTTTAGCGCATACATAGATATCGAATCAATAGTTCTTTAAAAATTGAATCGACTTGAAAGTTCTACAGAAGGACAGGTTTGAAAGAAAATTCATTAAATTGTCGCCCGTTTCAGGTCGTCGTTATAAGTTTTAAAGGCCAGGTTTCCGCGAAAGAGGAGGCAACAGCAAGTTTAGCTCAACCTATACGAGTTCTCGAAAAGTAAGCGAAATTTGCGAGTTACGTCCAAAGTAAGAGTTTATTGAGCAATTTATCTTACCAAATCCCTTGGCACTATAAAATTGTATTTGAAGAAAAAATCTTCCCCTGTCGAGAAATGGAGTTGCCGAAAAAGTAAATGTAAGTTTGGATCTTTGAAGTATTTTTTCGGAGTGATGTTTTTTGCTATTGTAATAATTATGTTCGTAAATATTCAAATATTGAAGATGGAAATAATTAAAATAGACAAAAGGTTAAATTGCATTTACTATACTTACTTCCTGGTGAGGAATAATTACGCAGCGAGTTTGCATTATTACTGCGGACTACTTGTTAATGAAAATGAGGCAGATGTTACAGGTGGTCCGGTGGTCTGGTGGTCTGGTGGTCTGGTGGTTGGTGGTCTGGTGGTCTGGTGGTCTGGTGGTCCGGTGGTCTGGTGGTGGTGCATTCTAGATATTCGTTTGAGTCTTTTAGAGCAATTGGTATTTGTAGTTAATTATAAAATACTGTTTTATTAATTAACTTTCTATTCGGTTTATCTAATTCGCCATATGCGCCGCAGGAGAACCGTGCGAATAAGGGATATTGAACTATTACATATATATTTCTAGCTAACGTACCGCCATCTGTACAGAATTATTGTGCGTATACACTACTGAACCATAGCCACAAAATAATAATATTATTTAGCTCCTAACTACTATAAACGCGTGGATTAATTCAATCTGAAAAGAACCGGTTTTGTGTTCGTCGTCTATACTGTTCGTACTTACACTAGACGACATACTGTAGGCTCTGGCATTGTGCGACGATAAAAAGAATATACGGGCAGTGTTTGAATAAGTTGTATGTATGTAAATTTAACCGAAGCCGCGAGGATAACTTGATGTACAAAATCCAGACAGCTTTAATATGGGTATGCTCCAGAACACGTTTTGTATTCATAAATTAATATTTTACTGGATCTCGGTGTTTATTCATATGTCGGAGGTATATAGCTACGTATAATAGGGACTCACGTTCATTATGCATTTGTTCAAGATTGATCACAGAAAAGTAGTTTCTTTTTACAGAATTGGTTAATAAGTTTACGTTTTTGAATGCCATACCCATACTAGTGGCCAGGGTAGGTAATTAGTTGGTAATTAGATCATCGTAACGACTTTTGAAGTACTCGTACCTACTCCATCGGTCGCGCTCCGTGATGACGAAGTGAAACTTTATAATTGCTTTCGGAGACAGGCAAAAAATTTTTAAATTCACAAAAACAAAATTTCAAACTCATCAACAAGTTACAGATCGCTACGCAATGTGCTGGAGTCACGGAAGTACAAACCTAGAAGCGGCATTAACTTGTCGAGGAGACATACACGTGTACACGGTACATAACCGAAATTACACATTTATTAAAAACTAGCTTTTTCCCGCGGCTTCGCTCGCGTGAGATTCCTATTTAAAAAGAAGAAGTAAGTAAGCCTGCTACCGTACCTTTATTTCGGTACGCGGAACAATTCGGTTTGTATAAGAGCCACATCTTAGCCTAACCCGAACTAAATTTTATTTAGCGCATCATGTATCTCGTATAGTTAAATGTGCTTGTACGAAGTTTCATCGAATTCAGATGATCGGTTTAAGAGTTATGGTGGACCATACATACATACAGAAAAGATTTCTAAAAATCGTCAATTTAGCTTAAGTATCATACATAGAGGCTACAAACTCAGTATTTCATAAAACAAAGTAACTTACTAGATGACCACTACAGATTTATTATTAGTATTGATGATTGATGATATTGATTGATTGATGATGATGATATACAAATATATTTACATATTGTTTGTCTCCATATCATATAGAATTTTAAGCGAATTGATATGTGTAACTCTGTTACACGTGTTTCTTCTTGTATCTCCTGCAAATCAGCGACCAACCAGCCAACTGCTAGTGTTGAGGCCATTGATTTTATAACCTTATCGGGTTGAGGCTAAATACATGTAAAGTGTAACAATGCCTTGCCTGGATATTTGCATCCATGGCAGGAATACTATTTTTAAATGGTATCAAAGCCTGAAGAGCTCGGTGTTGTTTGAATTTTTACCGAGTTTCGTGATTTCGGCATGACTAACACGACGCCGGGCTTTATTTAAACAGCCAACTGGAGCACAAACTTTTTAGAAATGTCATCACTTGCTGATCTAATTGCAACTTTACTGTGATACATTTATGGTGGTAATTTTTTTGTCTTTGTTCGCAATTACTAATTTAAAATTCTAACTCTTTTTGAAAGTATTGTTTCATATATACCTACATATAGCATGAAATTTCTCGTTCTACGTATATGCTATACTGCATTTTACATTTCACCTATTAGTATAGTTAGGATAGTATAGTACTGTGTAGGGCCGGCACTTTTACAAGAATAGCCTCACTCACTGCATTTCTCCCCGCGCATGTCATAAAAGGCGACTAAGGTATAAGGACAAGGTGTCGTGCTAAAGAGCGACAGGGTAGCCACCTGTCACCTTGGCACGGTCCTTCCACCGAGTCATGCAGATGGTGGGTCTTCGTGCCCTACTTGCTGCTTGATAGTTATCTTGTCCTAATACATTGCTAAACGTGTTGTTGATCGGTGTTGTGCTGTAATTTATAAGAGTACTTGCAGCACAACACCGATCACTCTGCTTACCTCGATTGTAGGGGTAGTATTATGTATTTAAAATATTTAGACTAAAATTAACCGGTTTGCGCGCGTTCGTTAAACCAGTGTGCTAGGCGGCTGTAGTAATTTATCATAGCTATGAGTACAACCATCAGTTTGATGACACACGACTGCCAAGAAGTGAGTAGACGGCGGCGGCGGCGCGGCAGTGCGCAGCTGTCGCGTGACCCGCACCTAACTTCACTGCAGTGACTGCATGGTACTACTTCAGAACAATAATATATTATGTAATTTTATACCGAGTAGAAACTTAAAGGAACAGACATTCCTGTTAATATTTAATAAAGAAAACATGGTTTTATAAGTTTTAGAAGATAGAACAGTGCTAATGTTTTATGTAGGTAGCTCGGCAAAAATATTAAATGTTAAACGTAATGAAACAGTCCGGGTCCTGGTTGCATGCTATACCCTCGCCAACAACGGGCATGCTCCTGGATCCGCACTCCATCCGCATAGCCATCTCCCTGCGTCTTGGCGCTAAAACAAATGCTCTCCACAGGTGTGTATGTGGCGATACTGCTGACGAATTCGGGCACCACGGGTTATGCTGCCAGAAGAGCGCGGGTAGAATCCCACGTCACCATATGCTCAACGACATATTAAAAAGATCACTCGTATCAGCCGGCTTTCCCTCAACTCTGGAGCCAGTGGGCCTATTCCGGGACGATGGTAAGCGTCCAGATGGCATGACCATCATCCCGTGGCGTGAGGGAAAGTCACTGGTGTGGGATGCTACCTGCGCCGATACTCTGTGCAGCAGTCACGTTAAGGCATGCTCGAAGCGCGCCGGCGCAGCCGCTGAAACTGCAGCCCGCCACAAGCACACCAAATACAGTTCGGTGGCACACCAGCACATCTTCGCCGCATTTTCGGTGGAGACGATGGGGGCATGGTCTGAGGAGGCAAAGCGGCTCGCGAAAGACATCGGGATGTCCCTGTACGCTGCTTCAGGAGAACAACGTTCGCTCGAGTTCCTGAGGCAGCGTATCAGTGTGGCCATCCAGCGAGGCAACGCCGCTAGCGTCCTCGGTACAGTGCCCACATCGTCACACCTGGAGGAGGGTTATTAAGTTTTGTATTGGTTATAGGTTTATATTTTATTTTGTAGTTAAGTTTTTTAGTTTTTAGTAGTTTTTAGTTATAGTTTTTTATTTTATTTGATAGTTAGTTTAAGTTTATTTAATAATTTTAATTTATTACTCTTATAAGATGTATACTAAATTTTTGAATAATAAAAATCTAAAGTTTAAAAAATTAAATAAATGAAACATTAAGGTTAATAAACTTGAACTGCCAGCTTTTAGCTGTTGTAAAGTTTAATTTTTAAGCGTCTCGTCGCTTGCTGGCCGTTATTTATGAGGTTTCATGGAAACGGATGTGCAGTAAGCCATCTGTCATCTGAAGCAATATGTATAGCGCCGCTTGGAGATCCGAGTCGTGTCGGTCTCTGTATGCATAGCTTCAGTATTACTATACTATAGGTATTATTATACTATACATACATAGGTACCTAGAATACTATAGTTAGGTTACATTAGGTTATGTATCATAATCATGGTTAGGTTGGATTAGATAGGCGTTAACCTAATCCAAACTAACCTAACACGACCTAACAATTACAATTAACTGATTAGTATGTGTACAACGTGTCCCAAAACTTAACGTCAAGCGGGAACCAGGGAGTAGGCCAGCTTATGAGTACCCAGGGAAAAATAAGAAAACAAAATCGGAGTAATTTGTTTTTTAAGATATGAGCATTTTTTGAAAAACGTTGAAAATTGACATTTTAGGTACTACGACTATAATATAATTGTTCAAATTTTTATATTGGAAGCCTAAATAACTCTGCTATTGATAACTATCCCAAATAAGACCAGAATGCCTGTAGTTTTACCAAAAAAAATATTCAGTAAATTTTTTTTCTAAAAAAATAAATGACTCAGATTTTTTTTTCCCCTGGGTGGTCAAAAACTGGCCTACTCCCTGGTTCCCGCTTGATGTTTAGTTTTGGGACACGTTGTATAATATTTTACACCTCGTCGCCTAGGTGTGTTGTAAGTTTCCTAAACTAAATATGTATATAATCTGAAAGGATTTGACATTGACATTTGAAAGATCCAAACTTACAACACAATACAATCATTCACCGACATACCTGCATGATATTTATGTACATAGCTACTAGTATGTATGTACTCGTACTTATGTAAACAGTCGAGCGTCTGCACCACATCCTGACTTTTTGCCCCGGCGCGGCAGCGGCGGCGGCGGCGGCGGCGCTCGGGCCTTCCTGCGTTCCGGCCACATTACCACCACTCGCTGAGAACTGGGTGAATGCAGTTTGAGTGTGGTTGGTAATAGAGTAATCGGCTCTCGTGTGGGCGAAAGCTTGTCCGAAGCTTTATGTTTTAAATTAATTAATATGCTCGTATCGCTAAAACATTTTTGAGTTACGTAGGAGCGAAAAAAATATTCAAGAAAAATTTAATAAATCCGATCGATAGATTTCTAACAATCAACGAGCGTCAAACATAAAGCAGCATCGGGCCCGTATCGTATCAGAAATCGTGAATAAGCTTAAAATTGTACTAGCAGCCCGTTACATCAGCTGATAGCGCAAAAAATAAGCCCCGTAAGAAAAAAAAATGTATCACATCTGCCGGTCCGTGAATCACCCACGATCGACAATGCCGGCGCGTGCCCGAAAAAAAAAAGAAAAAAATCCAAAGTGTAAACTCCTGCCGACCGTTATAATCGGGAGTTGTCCGGGTGAGGAGGGAGGGGGCTGTGGGGCGCGCAGGCGTACTACAGATGGACCGATACTTTCGTTCGACCACTTTGTTTTGTCCGGCAGCACGTACCATTTTGTGTGTTTGAAATTTAAATTATTTTTCAGTGATAATAACTTACGAACTGCATAGGGGATACATATGTATGTATGTATAATAGTTAAGTAGATACCGATTATGTACTCTAATAAAAATTAAGAGCGGCACGAAGGAATCACAAGCGAGCAAAGCCTAGATTATCCCAACACGTATTTTAGCCAAAAGCTCTGTAACTGTGAAACTGAAATGTATGTTCTGAAATCTCGCAAGTTGTGCAAGATTTATGAGCATACAGAATAATGCTTTGATTTACGGTCAGTGGGTGTTTTCTTTCTTATTAATTTGTTTACGTGTTTGTGTGAATCAGACGAACCGCTCTGCGAAAACACATAAATTTCCTGAAATTACTGAGTGCGTTTAGTCTTCTTGCAACTACTTATATCTAGAGAGAGAAACATTCTATGATGAATTGAATATTCGATAACGATTCAAAACATAACGTTATTAAATGATAGAGCTAAATTTACTGAAATATATATAGCACTTTCTAATACCTACATAATATCTGTGTTATCCAAATGTGACGTTTGTTTCTTTTTACCCGACTGCCGACCTTTCGTTTATTGCTGATTATTATATTTCATTGGTTCGTTCGAATGTTGGTTCGAAGTTACAAAGATATCACTTACATATTTGCCGTTTTTGATAAAGTAGAAAAAAAATATTTGCCGTTGGCGTGGTCTATCAAAAGGTATAGGTACTCGTATTATGTAGATAACGGAATAATATATAAATAAGTATTATAAGAGCTACATTTACAAAATATTTCCTATTCTTAAAATTACTTTGAGCGTTCAATAAACTATCAAATTGTCTACCTATTTATCTAGTTAAAGCTCGAGTGTATCCAATCGGGGGCGGTTATTCCGCGGAGCCACATTCGGTTTTCAAACGGTGCGCTGCGATTGGAAGTTCGGGCGCGGGCTGCGCGCGCAGCTGTCGACTCGAGCTGAGACGCGCGTGCGCTGATAATGGAGTACACGCGGAAATAAATACCTAGAAGCCTCCTCAACTTTTACAAAGATGTGGAATGGGCTTACGGGGAACATCTTTCCCTACTTCTACAAACCTACGGATCTTCAAATCGAGGGTTTCTAACCTTTCCCCAGCGGCTTTAGCCCCCCTGGAAGACGGACCGGCACCTTCTCGGGGCTGAAATTGGCTCTGACTTCGAGCACCGCCAAGTTAGGGTGAAATAAAAAAAACTTCTCGAGAAGGTAATAAATAACTGCAAAGAAGCATTATTACAATTCTATTATACGGGATAAAACAAAAACCGGCCAAGTGCGAGTCGAACTCGCGCACCGAGGGTCCCGTATCGCCATGTCACGGCTAACGCTACTCACGCCATCTAGATGGCGTGTTATGAAATGCTTCATATTAGTTAATGTCATGCCTCATAATCTATTCGGTAGATGGCGCGCGCGCATACACTTTTTAGTTTCTTCTATGGGAACCCCCGTGAATTTTTTACTTTTTCTTATTTTTATTATTTGTTGTTATATCGGCCATAATAACACATTTTTTCATAATAACACAGACGGACGGACAGACAGACAGACAGACAGACGGACGGACGGACGGACGGACGGACGGACGGACGGACGGACGGACGGACGGACGGACGGACGGACGGACGGACGGACAGATAGACAGACAGACAGACGGCGTAGGCTTAGTAATAGGGTCTCGTACCTGATACGGAACCCTAAAAAACTTCCCGAGAAGGTAATAATTAAGTGCAAAGAAGCAATATTACAATTCTATTTCTTTCAAATTTGAATGTAGTGCATGCCGACCAATTGCTACTATCGAGGTAAAATATACGCAGTGTACTACAATGCTGTGTTTAGGCATGCATTTCCACGCGACCGACACATGCAACGTACACACACATGCGCAGGAGCAATGTGGGTATGAACTTTAAGCATAGAACTGGTATTAGACTAAAAACTCGTCCGGCTGGGGTAAAAGCGCTAAAGGTGTGCGACACCTGTGGGACTCTACAGTCTACATACATACACACGTACATACTTGCCGGTATTACATAGGGCACACTAAAAGTTTCCGGAATTGGCCACTTACATAAACAATATTTAAAAAGTAATTACAACATTTGAAAATGGAACTCTTTGGCTGTAGAATGCAGTTTGTTTCATCTGACTGTCAATTGTTTTTACATTGTGGCTCCATTTTAAAAATTTCGTGTCTACATTAACATGGATTTAACCCGGGAAAATTTTCGTAGTATGATTTTCTACGATTTTAAGTGTAATTTGACAGCTCATCAGAGCCTCGCTCGGCTTCAATCTGCTTTTGGCGATGAAGCACCATGCAAGACGACTATTTATTGCTGGTTTGCAGAATTCAAGCGCGGTCGTGTCAATCTCAGTGACGAATCTCGCGATGATCGCCCGTCCACCGCTGTGAACAACAAAAACATCGATGCTGTGCGCCGTATGATCGAAACAGACAGGCATGTGACCTACCATGAGATTCGGGCATCCTTAGACATAGGCATGAGTCAAATACAATCAATCCTACACAAACATTTGGGTGTGAGAAAGCTGTGCTCGCGGTGGATCCCACACAATTTGACCGAGGCTCAAAAAACGCACCGCGTCACTTGGTGCAATGCCATGCTTACCAGATTCAACAAAGGCGCTTCAAATTTGGTGTGGGACATAGTAACAGGTGACGGCACCTTGTGACTTCTTTTTTCTGTTCCCAAACATTAAGAACCAATTACGCGGTCAACGATATTCATCACCAGAAGAGGCTGTCGAAGAATATGAAAAACACGTTTCTGAGGTCACCACGGAGGAGTGGCACAAAAGTTTTCAAAATTGGTTTAATCGTATGAAAAAGTGCATTTACGCAAAGGGAGAATATTTTGAGAAACAATAAATTAATTTTTGACCTTTAATAGTATTTTATTCCTATTAATTCCGGAAACTTTTAGTGTGCCCCACGTATATATTGTTGTGCCAGGCGCACGGTTGTGTTGTGTGTGTCTAAATAATAATTTTAATGAAGTATCCGTAGAACATGCAACATTGCCAAAGGTTTTAGTTAGACAGAAATAGAATTGTGTGTGTAATTAAAAAAAAAACTATTGCGTCTGAACGGTTTTATTTTTATTTTTATTGAAACTGACACGGTTGGCTACGTTAAACTGAACTGGACGGACATATGGTACATACGGTGCGGGCATATCACGGAGTGCAGCGTGCGTTCGGTCTAAAAAATAATATTACAATTACAGTGAAATTATAATTTAAAAAAAAACCCGGACACACCAAAAAAAAAACCTGAAAAAATAAAAAATAATTTTCGCTTAGTTAATTAAAGACGTTGGGGAACCGAGTTGATTTTTTTATTTAGTGGTCCCCCGACGTCTCTAATTAACTGTGCGGAAATTATTTATTGCTTTTTGAGTTTGTTGAATACAACAATATTTGATTTAATTTGATTTGACATTGTACAAAGGGACGCGAAGCTCACGTGTCTTTGTGGACGCCATACCAACCAATGCGGGCGGATGAGCTTGAACGAGCATAAAGTCTGGCTACCTCTAAGATATTCTTCCTAACCCTAACAGACGGAGTGTCCTCGGAAGCCCCGCTGAAGGGGCTTAGGGAAAGTTCCTCACATAATTAAAGGTAATTGCGGAATGAATCAAGACTCGCGCCTAATTAATAGATGGCCGCTAAAACCGACATTCAAAGCTCCGAAGCCATAAATCGCCGATTTGTCGGCCGTTTCCTTTAAGGAAAGACAAAAAGTCCCGAAAATCGTGAATAAGATAGGTAGCGCGGGGGGTGGGCGGGACGCCGCGGGGCGGGGGTGGAGGGGTGTCTGATTGGCCGGCGAGCTCCGCTAAGCCGCTTTACTGCCATTGTTTTAAAACTAATTTGGAAAAGTTACTCGTCTAACGTTAACTTATAATCGTAAATTAGACCCCCTCTCTTTTTCCACCTAACTTGTGCCCCCCACTACTGACCTCCGCCCCCCGCGCCGCCGCCGCCTCGCCCGCAGACGTGCAGGGCCTTCTAATAAGCTCGGCGCCGCCAGCTCGTAACTCGGCGCCGATGTAGGTGAGTTTTTTTTATTCAAATGAAATTAGTTGGAGTTTGTGGGTATTGTGAAATTTATTTCGGGAGCCCGCGAACATTTTGTCTGGAAGCCGGTAATTGAGTAAAGGCGGCGGCGCGGCGAGCGGTGCGGTGACGAGACGTCGCGCCCGCCCAGGTTCATGTTCCTCGAAAGTCCGTTTGCAAAATTTTGCAGGTCGCCCGATAAACAAATAATGTAATTACATGGTTATAATATCGAAGGCTGAGGACATTTATCAACATTTGACATTCGCTAGCTGTAAGCTTTCTCTTTATTTTGCTAATGACTACGAGTATCTATCTCTAAAGACGTCGACGTGATCGCCTTCACCTAATCGTGCCGCGGCCGGACGGATGAACCGCCCCGCGGCCCCGCCCGCGCGCGAGCCTCCCCCACCGCCTCCTACTCATCCAGTTATTCAAATCGTGGTTAAAAAAGCATTAGCACACATTTCTCTTTGTCTTAATTCTCGCCTTGCCAATTCAGCTCCACGATTTTCTACAAAAAAAATCTTTCTTTTGATGTCACTTCGTTTTCGGCGAAAATTTTAATGGCGTCCGAGAGGGACGAGGCGAGGAGGGATGTGCGGAGCGCGAGAGAGAGGCGACGACGCCGACGGCGACGCCCGTCGCTTCATGGACAATTAAATGTACTTGTATTGCCAGTTCATTACTATTTTATGCAAATAGATACCGCCGGCGGCCGTATCCTGATTTACTGAAATATTTTTCACAATTTCACTAAAGCTCTCGCTTAATCCCGAAGAAAAACTTCGCGAGCCCGAATAAATTTAATAAATACTTCATTGTCTTGCCGACGGTATAATAAGCAGACATCGTAGCCAGAATACTAGATCCAGGTCTAGCTAGCGCTACCGAAGCGTCGCGACGCGATTTATCTACTAAAGCTTTACTTTCCATTATAGGATAAATTCGAGTAGATCAATTAATGGAGTAGAGTTGAAAGAGAACAGGCGCTAGTCCTCGACACGTCTACGACATCCATATTGTCCTCCTGCGCTTGTGGAAAAATCCATTTAGTATCAAAGTAATTTTCCAAATTATTCGATTATTCTGTACCAGCCATTCTACTCGAAAGTTCAAGGTATAGCGCAGCTCCTTTTCGCTTCGATTTAGATAATTAAGTCACGAACCATCGAATAATAGTCATCGCGGTGTACTATTAGCATATTAGGTAGTATTTCGAACCTCCCTCTTTCCACTGCCTAGCCCAACACGCACCTAGTTAAATGCGCATTTAAATATATACTCGTATTATGTACCTTCAAAATATCACAACACTTTCACTGGCGTGTCTGCCCGCACGTACCCCTCCACACGCGTGGGCGACACGTGTAGCCAACCGTACGGAAGTGTAAACAAACCCTACACGTATTATGTGTATATATATTATGTATACTCGTACGTACAGTTATGTGTGTGACTGTAAAAGCTCACGTATTGAAATGTGTCGTACGTAGCGTAGTCAGTGATTGATACGCTATGACAATGAAGCTACTGTGACGATTTGGCTTTTGATGAGTGAGCGAAGTTGTACATGCATAAGGATTGTACATGAAAAGGAAAGTACGTCTAACTGAAATCCAGCGCTGCTGGTTCTTATTTTTCCTCTCACGTTTTTATTGACGTTTTCTTAAATATGTTTCTAGAAGGAAATAAGCACAACACCAATTACTCTGCTTACCCCGTCTGTCGGGATACAGCGTGTGGTATGTAGGTAGGTAGTTAAGAAAATATATAGAATTAATGTCATTTAATTTCATAGGGAATGCAATGGTAAAGTTTTCACTTCTTTTTAAATGTTAAAAGTTATTTGTTTTAAGGTTTCTTCAAAATGTGTCTGCAGTTTATTAAATACGAGTATTACTTTCATTGTGACTTTCAATCTGTGCTGCACGTCCCTCCGACATTCCATGTCGGAGGGACGTGCAGCACAGATATAGGTTTTTACCTTCAAACATATTTCGTTTCGTTAATGCAATATTTGTTATGTGTATCTGCGTTTCTTCTGTGTGAAGTTTAACCTGAAATTTCAGCAAACTTACAGAACCTCCTATAGTGCCATCTAAAATGTTTATATTCGACTGTTCGTTTCCAAAAGTACTGCAATGAACGAGGTGGTCGATAGAAGTGGTAGTTAGTTCAGTAGATGCAGACGGTTTACACGTGGTTCTTCAGCACCCCGCCCCGCAAGTCGCGTCACGACTCCCCCCGCCCACAGCTTCCACTCCCGCCCGCCTCAGTAATGCACCCCCACATAATGTTCTTCACGTGCAGGCGATTCCGTTTGCGATTTTTAAAGACAACACAAGCATCATCAAACATTGCTCGTTTTAGATTCGACAAAGCAAGGAAAATGACGAATCGCACGAATAAAAGTCAAAAATTGGTAAAGAAAGCATGTAAGCTGAAAAGCGATCATCTGACCCTTTTGGCCAGAAGAAGAAAGTATATGACAGTTGGGATTCTCCAATTTAATCCAATAAAGTGATTATATATTATGCACTGAATAAATTGGTTCATTATTTGTATACACAATAGCTCAATTCTACGAAAGTAACTTACAAAAAATTCTCAATAATTACAGACTGGCACTGTCAACTATTAGATGGAAAATAACTACATACCATACTTTCCGGTAGTGGTGCGGAACAATCGCCTGCTCTGCATACAAGTATAGCTAGTAGCTACCGACCAAAGCGGGGAGACCGCGCCGCGCCTCACCACCGTGTTGCGAATGTGGTTGGGAATTAAATAATTCATGTAATTTTACTGGCCGACCAGATGGTGGCGGCCGCGGCGGGCTGGAACCGTTATTATTATCATCTGCATAACATATTTTCATATCTAGAATCAACAACCAGCAAACGACAACCCCGGCTCATGGAACTCCTGTGCTGAGTGGTCCTACGATCCTCGACTATCTATCTATCTAGCTAAACTATTAGCCGCATAGAAGATACATTTTGTTCTGAAGGTGAGAGCAAAGAATGCGTTCCTTATAATGCAGGTCCCATCGAAGACAGAGGAACTGGCGACGTCTTGGAGAAGGCAGTAATGTTTGAGAGGGACATGACACCTGCAAGCGATGCTACGAAGTTGGAATCACTTGCGAATTTTCTCAAGATCCCTACTATCTCTTTATGTTTCCCTAACTAACAGAAGCTTGTGGACATTAACGTTTCCAGATATGTTCCCTCACGATAGTTTATTTGGCTGTAGCAGCGGATATGATGGACTAACATAGTTTTATTTTGAAAAACTAATAGCAAAGTTTGAAAGCCAGTAGATAACTCGTCCAAAAAGGCTAGAGTATTACCAGGAAAAGGAACTATTAAAATAGTTATTTTTCCACGACTATGGGCACAACGATCAATCTACGGGCTACTTGTCGGTTACCTCTTGAGGCAGATCTTAGTATTTCAACATCTTGTCTTTTTATTTTTATGCCTCTCCAGTTTACTTCTAAAAACAAAATTATCTTACCACTGTGAAGTTTAAATTACAGAAGCTCCTATAGTGCCATCTCAAATGTTCATGGTTCACGTCATGTTTTGCCATATTATGTTGGTCTAGATATTCATATTTATAGACTATTTCCAAAAGTCTCAATGAATGAGGTGGCCAATAGGAGTTACAGTTAGTTCAGTAGGTACAGACGGTTCTGAAAGTTGTCTTTACAGTAGTGACGTGTTGGTGATACCTATGTATGTATGTATGTCCGAAAGCGTGATAACTGACCTTTTTCTCGGTGAGTTTTTCGCATCGGCGCTGCTTGCAGATCTGATGGGACTTGTCGTTGCGGCAGGGCGCGCAGTCTCCGCAGTTGTCCTTGCGCTGGCAACCGATGCACTCGCCGCATCGCTTGCGCTTCTTCTTTGTCTGCGAAACGATCAGTATTGTTGGTTATTGTATTCTACTATATTATCTACTTCTGTGGTGCACCGTCCTCTGTGGCATCGTGTATAGCAGCGATCATTGCCAAAATAAAAATAATCACTTGGTCTGAGCTTATATGCACCAGTTATTTATTGTCATAGCCATAGTGGCTTGTTGTGGTAATCGCTAATATACATTAACCTAGGCGACTCTACTCTGAAGGTGAACTGTCCAAATAAAATAAGAGGTTGATCTTGCATTTGATCATGTGCAATTTGAAGTATACAGGAACTACAGTTAGACGAGGGTGAAGATAATGTTATATTTACTTGGCAGTTTATATATTATGCAGAATTACTTCTAACTCTACCTGCCCCTAAATATTCACCTTTTTCTTCCCCTGTATTCTTCATTTGGAAGCAGATATTTTTAAACACTCGAACGGTCACGAAAAAACGGGAACAGGAATCTAAACACTGACGAATGTCGTCTCATTTCCCATTCAGATTTACCGCGAACGGTATCTCCAGTTGCAATTTGAGTTAATCGTGTGCAAATGTCCTCGTTCCCGCGCTCTTTCGGCGCAAAACACGAGCGATAACATCGACACGGCGGCGGCGGCGGCGGCGTCGGGAGCGAACGGTAAAAATGTATAGCATTTCTCGGAAAGCTGAGCGGGACCGAACCAAATTGCCGCCAGCGACAGCCCCTTATTAAACAATTATTGCACTAACAACAAAGATATCGCTACACCAGTACCTACATAATGTACTCCTACAGACATTCGCATTGTATAAAGTGGGAAAGCGGCGTTTCTTTTTGCGGGCTCCGAAGATTCGAAGAAACGAATTAAATAAATATTGCAAGTGAAATTGTCTCTAGTCTCAAGATTTATTAACGTAGTAAATTGTTTCATAATAAGTATGTGTACCTATTGTACTCAATGTTATGGTTTTCAGTGGCTTTAAAATAAGTTTTTTTAGGATTCCGTACCCTGTACTGAAGTCTATTACTAAGCATTTAACGTCTATCTGTCTATCTGTCTGTCTGTCCGATGGTTGTATCTTTGAAACCGTAATAGCTAGCCGGTAGAAATGTTCACAGAATGTGTTATTTTGGCGGATATAATAAGAAATTGAAAATGTTAAAAAATAAGCGGGGTCCCCATACAAGAAAAGTGTTTTTTTTTTGTGGTTTGGAAACCTCGGTCCGCGAGTACGACACGCACTTGGCCGTTTTTTTTTTTTTTGAGAAACCTGATATGGCTGGTCACCTCATCAGACTCATGATGTGCAGATAACGAAACTGCACATACATATATTGAGGTCACAATTATGTAGGTGGCATGTCGGTGCATACTACGCACCATCATGAGTATCCTACTAAATAATTAAAATTATTTTCAACACAAAATAACATATATATAACATATTTATTAGTTACAACTAAATCGTGTATTTCTATATGGCACTCATGTAAACTATACCTGTACCTACCTGTTTCTGTAAAATGTGTTTCACAAAAAGCTATGAAGCATTTTTCTACCTATTATGGTTTTATGAACGAAATCAGCCGGTGTTGAAAATACACAAGTAAGTACAGGAAGGTGAAAGGCCCGGGGCCAATTTGAAGCATGCAACAGCAACTTATCTGACGTCAATCAGGGCTGTATCGCGGGCTGCCGAAATCGGTGATTATTTTTATGAAAATGTTCTCCACGGTGCGGTGGTGGCGCGGCGGCGCGGTGGCGCTGGTGGTGGAACCGTTTAGCATTTTGTAAGCGGGTGCTACGGGCGAGGCTACGAGCCGACAGCTGCTCCTAACCACCGTTAGGAATGTTTCGTTTAGTTAATTAATCGTACATGCTATTCCTGCGAACTTAACCAACTTTTTAACATGCATCTAAATATTTAAGTTGTCAATATTCCGGGTTCTTTTACTGGACTACGGCGAAGCCGTAGGAGGGTTACGATTTTGGCAGCGTATGTATGTATGTAGGTAGAGATATCAGGCATGTATGTATTTATTATATTTTACAGGTAGCCCGACTACAGCATTTCCGATTAACTTTTCTTGTTATTTACTTCGCTTGTCGTAGTCGGGGTTTAGGCAATTTTTATTTATTTTTAAGTGAATAGTTTCATAATGTGTTCCTGAAGTGAAAAAAAAGAGCTTAATGTTTTTAATTAGACACGTAGTCCATAGGTAGTTCTGTAATTTTGATTTATGTAAAAACATGTGAAAAGAATATAAGAATTTCAATTACGATTCATATTTTGAAACGCTCAATTAAAAATACTAGGTTTATTTATTTCATTACACATTTTGGTGAATATTTTTATTTCACCGTCATACTTGTTGAATAAATCGAAAAAAATTACAAATAAATTATAGATTATAGTGTGATCATTCACTTTTTATATCAATGGTTGTGCACAGCCAAGCAAAATAACGCTACTAGCTATATACTCTTATAAATATATATGTACTGTGCCTACCTATATTTCAGTAATGGCCGGGGTCAAGGGAACGAGAGTTTTTTCCAGCGATTCAGGGAAATGGACGAAAATTCGGAGGTCGTGACTCATGTTTTCCCTGAAAACGAGGAGAACTCATTCTTCCATTTTGATTCATCGGACATTCCGTTGACGTCATGCTGTCACTGTGTCTGTTGCTATTTTCGTGTTATTTCTCAGAATATTTCTGTTGGTTAGAACAATTGGAAATATCGGGGTGATTTTGGCATAGAGATAACCTTGTATGTATTTACCCACGTATACTGTACATACTTTGAAAGTAATGATTATGAAAGTTCTGCATATATTTGGCTGATTTACAGTGTGTAGGTACCTATATATAATAGTTATCAATAGTTTTTTGAAGTGAAAACTTCTTTAGCGGCGCTTGGGTAAAAAATTTTAAACTCGCGTCATCGCGTCCTCGTCAGTCTCGAAAAGCGAAATGTAACCTTAAGTCATTGCATTAAGGGTTAAGTTACAGTGGCACGGGATCAATTCTGTTCGCGACACCGCGACAGCGTCATTATTATTTAAAATGTAACCTTAAGTCATTGCATTAAGGGTTAAGTTACGATGGGCACGGGATCTGCCGGCACTCCCGGATTGCAACTGTTAAGTAGGGTTCCGTAACACGTTTATGTCTGTCCATTCTAGTAAGTTCTGCAAAATGAATGTAGGGTTCCGTAACAAATGCATGTCTGTCCGTTCTACTAAATTTAACATTTATTTCAAAATGAATGAAGGGTTCCGTGACAAATGCATGTCTGCCCGTTCTACTAAATATTACAATTTTCAACCAGTGTCCTCCGACGGTTATTTTATAATAAAAGTAGGGTTCCGTAACACGTTTATGTCTGTCCATTCTACTAAGTTCTGCAAAATGAATGTAGGGTTCCTTAACAAATGCATGTCTGTCCGTTCTACTAAATTTAACATTTATTTCAAAATGAATGTAGGGTTCCGTAACAAATGCATGTCTGTCCGTTCTACTAGATTTAACATAAATTTTTTTTATGTTTTTTTTTAAGCAATGTTACGGTGTTGTTTTCACTTCTGCCGGCACGCCCGGAGTGCAACTGTTTTTAAACTGTCATTTACGAAGCGAGTTCTATGAAACATTGTAGCTTTTTTTAATATTAATTACCTATCGCGCGCCGGAGAGATATCGGGCTAAAACGGCGCTTAACATAAAAACAACAATCTGTTTAAACATTGCACCTAAATAATTAAATTTGCAAATTAATTTATCAATTTGAACGTTCTATTTTACTATATTTTTTATTATAATTTTTTTAACCTTACTGGTTGGCTATGTCATCTACTGCACAATACCCGTGAGGTCAATCTTGGTGGACTAGCTGCAAAGTCAGTGCTTCCCCTTGGTCGTACCAGCTACACTGAGCTGAACTGAAAACACGAACTACCTGCATATTTACGTAGCCGTTTCGAATGATCTTTCATTCAGGGTGGTGGGTGGCAAAATTCCGGACGCGTTAACGGGAACCTAGCAAGGTAAGAAGGAAGGGACCTATAGTTTTACGTGAAATCCGAAAAACGGTCTGATCTGACTGCGCCCGGGTGTGTTTATCTTCACGATCGGATGTCGATCCATCGCACCACCGAGCTACAGAGGCTGGGTGAACTAAACTTTATCATCTAGCTAGGTGTATATTCTCTTTCTTTTTGAATGTAAATTCGACTTCAACTTGAACTATACCGCCACCTACAAATATGATACAGACATACAAGCGAAACACAGTTTTTTTTTCAGTAAGTGCAAGTAGCGGGCAGCGAGAGCCGTCCTGTAAGCGAACTCCGTGCGAATGCTTCGTCATACACACGCCTTGTTATAATTACTTTAGTACTGGCTGCGTGTTCATGTAATTTATATTATAAAAGTCAATACGATAACTAAGAGGCAGCTGGAATTAAGATATTGTAAACTACAGACGCTAATTTGAAAGCTGCACTGCAAGGTACTGCAATAATCCACGGGCAGTTACATACACACACATAAGTTTCATCTAAACAATTTGGTATGAAAAGTAAATGCGTAAATATAAAAATTTGGATATTTTTGATTTTGTTTAAGGATAAAATGTCTAGGAATGATATGATGATAAACAATGATTAAAAAAAAAATGATTGTTTAAATGTATGTGTGTGGCTGAAAACGTTCAATAGATTCAAACGAAGATGACTGGTTTCGTCCCGAACTATTACTAGAGAACTCTAGCCGTCTGTAAGTGGTCGCGTGCCTACCTAATGGCAACAATGTCTGCCTATGTCTATCTATAAAATATAAGTCTGTCTGTCCGTCTGTCAAAGAAGATGGCGATTGGCGGCTGAGTGCTTGTGTTTGGCGCGCCGCTAATCAAAATTATTTTTGCGTTTATCATGATTACGAGAAGAATTACAACAGACGAGAAATTGATAACAGAAGAGGCTGTATGGTTGCAAGTGTTGCAACCATAATCATTTATCATGATAAATGACCTTTGCCTATCCCGAAAAGGGACAAGTTTAACAAACTATAAAATTTAATCTATGGATTCTGTCTGTTTTTCGATGTTCTCCGTTCTCAGTACACGTCTCCTCCAAATCTCAGAGTTTTATACATTTCACGACCACCATACCGTCCACACATCGAGCCCCCGGCGCGCCGGCAAAGACTCACTATGCCCTGTATGTATATTATCACTGATCACACCATTGTCAAGTATACACGAACAGACAGGAAAACATAAAAAAACGGCCAAGTGCGAGTCAAACTCGCGCAACTAGGGTTCCGTATCGCCATGTCATGGTGAGCGCCACTCACGCCATCTATGTATTAGTTAAAATGCTTCATACTCTTTTCGGTAGATGGCGCGCGATTTTTTTACTTTTGCTTATTTTTATTATTTGTTGTTATATCGGCTATAGTAACACATATTCTGTGAAAATTTCAACGGGCTATCTTTTACGGTTCAAGAGATACAGCCCTCGGACAGACAGACAGACAGACAGACGGCATAGGCTTAGTAATAGGGTCCAGTACGACGGATACGGAACCCTAAAAACAGATATAAGTTGGCATACGTAGGCTGATGAGGCTGCACTCGATACTACATAAAGTTTATCCAGGAGTGAGAAGGATGAAAGCCAAAAGGTTTATTCACAGGCTTTCAAAACACAATCCCAAAACTCCTCATTCCCACGTCCGGCACAAGCAGTGAATTGTGCGAGATAATTGCGGGGTGTGACGCGATGAGAGGATAGACCCGAGGAGGGGGGTGCGAAAGAGATGAAGCGAGAGTGCACAAACCGCCAAACCGCTTTTGATGTCGTCGTCGCCGCGTTTGGGCGACTTGCGTGAGTAAGGATGGACCAGCCAATTTATGTAGTTCACAACAAAGAATTCATAATTATTATAGAACTAACAATATCATACATTGCATTGCATACAACTTACTTAGTCGTCTATAAATGCACACAATTTAAAGGTACGTGAATACACAAGTGTGACAGCGATTGACAGACATATTTTGTAACTAAGCTTTTATGCACATAATTTATAAAGACTTCTCGCCAGCTGGATGAGTCGATGCCTCTTCTAATTCTTTAGAATTGTTGGGCAATGCTGAGAGGACGGTCGAAGCTTCGATAGGTACCTTTTTTCTTTTTTTTTTTTTTATGGAAACTGACACGGTTTTGACGTTTCATTCAGTGCGGTGGTACCAACCCGGGCGGGTTAAACCCTACCATCAAGTAAGATTAGGAGGGAAGGGACCTACAGTTTTACGAGGAATCCGAACCTCGGTCAGCCTCCAACGGTCAGCGGTCACCCATCCAAGTACTGACCGCACCCAGCGTTGCTTAACATTCAATAGCGACAGTTGACTGTCTGCACCACTGAGCTACATACCTACAAAGTTAGACGATGCTCCAGAAGTGTTGTAAGAGGAGAATAACCACACAAAAAAAACATGTTTTGAGACAGCATCGCCTAGAGTTTCGTATTATACGAGTATTCACTAGATTTTACCAGAAGCTTCGCTCGTGTGACATTTGGAACCTACTTATTGCCTAAGACGGAATATCAATCATCCATATTTAAACCTGCAAGTGGTCAAGTCAAGGTGCCGATAGTGCGTTTATAAGAGCAAAAAATATACGACAGACGGACAGACAGATACATGTATATATATAGTAAAGATATAAAGTGACTTGTCTAAGGCAGCAATGTTATAACGTCACACCTGCACTTAGCGGCCGATTTATGCTAAAAATCCTACTCATTGGTCAAGAAATAAAATATAAAGTTCTTAAATATCTACAACGTCCACATGTGTCTAGATAATAATCAAAAGGAACAGCTGGGATTAAATAATGATGACGTCCGTCTGTGGCTCCGTCTGTCACTCGCGAGCCACACAATAAAGGCAGCTGCAAGACTAGAGGATCAATCTTATTTGAGCGATAGTGAACTCTATCTATTACAGAATATTTATTAATTATTATTGATCATTATCCTTTACTCAAAGTGACTCTAGGATTATATTTGTCATTTCAGTGCTTAATAAAACTATGAATTACTATTGAATATACCTGAATAGGAAGATAACCACTTGATAGAAACTAAATATATTATTTTATTTCGTAAAACTATAGGCATATTTGAATAAATTCATTAGGGAGTGCCATGGGCAAAACAACAAAACTAAAGGATCGCATTAAAAGCCATCTCATGTTCATGCGCTAATGCTCCTCACTCGTGTCGCATAAGCGGACATAAGACGATAAAGTGTGAACTCAGTTTATGCGAATTGGTCGCAGACATGTTTTTCGGGAATCATATATGAGAAAGGTTCATCTAGTACTGTAGGTCAGTGCATTTAATAATTCAACCATTATTATCATTGACTATGAGTTCGGTTCTTTTTGCTTCTATGCTCGCTCTGTTTTACAGGGTTCTCTTCACGCGCACTTACGCGCATTTACGCGTACTTTAAAGGCACGCACTTGTTCACTGTCAGGTAACATGTTTCATCGAGCTTTGACTCTTCTAGTATTTAGTTCGGTGACTAAATGTCGATCGTCAAATTTGAAAAAAATATAAATAATAAAAATAACAGCCCGAGCAACTTGCACATACGGCTTAATGACTTAACGTTGGAAAATTTCGCACACACTTCCAAACGAATCAGTTAAGACGAACCCCCGCGTAAACTCGAACGTGTCACTGACTGAGCAAGTACGCACAAGCACTGAACAGGACCTGTCACTGTAATTAGTCATAATAAAGTGAGTGTTGAGCCGCACCTGCCTGCTGCCTACCTGCCGAGTCCAAGCTGCGAGTATTATTAGACGGGAAGCATCCTGCCTGACATTTAGTCGTCGATAGCTATGCGCTAGCTACCGAGGATGCCTTGTAGTCCAGTACGAGGTCGCTAGTCATTATTGAACAATTCTGACGTAATTTTCAAAGTTCAATGAATGACACAAGCCTCCATGGTTAGATGCGTCCTGTGGCCCATTCGGCTTCCGGGAGTTGGTGTACCTATTTAGATAAATTCCCTTGTGCAAATGGGAAATAAGTAAAGCATGTAGCGGGCGTAACATGAAAGATTAGAAAAATATTCCATATATTAATAATAGATATTATATACGATTTATTAATTTTTCTATTCTATCTTAATAAAACGGAAAATCTGAAATGCACCGTCAACGATTCTATGGTCATTTATAAGCCGAGAATTACTTAATCAATTCACACGTGGTTTTCACTAAAGTTTTCTAGCACATCTAAGAATGATTTTATGATATTTTGCCGTGAAGCGAAGCTGCGATAACAGCTAGTAATATAATTTTCCATATAAGCATCTATATCCTACTCATAAAATTTCGTAAGTTAGTCTGTCTAGCTAGACTCCTCAATAATAAACAGAACTATATGCAGGGAATACCTGGGATACCTCACAATATCCAGTTTGATTAAAACAAAAATTCTTTGGAAACGAAAATTCATTATTTCCAGAGGAAAAAATAGTTAATTTAAGGGCGGAAGCGGTGGATCGGCTAACTATAAAATTTATTGCGTCGACAGCGGGCGGAACGTCGCGCGCGCTACGTCGCCGCTCCCCCTCCCCCTACGCCGCGTGCCGCTCTGCCGAGCCGCTCTCCTTAGAGCCATTTCTCTCCAAGTTCGCGAGCGCAAATAAAAACTGCTACCGCCACAATAAAAGGTAAAATTACGAGGAAACTTACTCGTAGCTTCGCCCCGAATCTTCATCCCGCGCAAGTTTCACTTTCGCTCGTTCCAAATTTACAACTGGAGATTCCAGGAATTCTAACAAGCCGCTCCTGCGGGCGGGGCGTCCTCGCCTTGCTGCCGAACTTTACGTCGGTCGGTCGGCTTTGTTTGTAAACTTGATTTAGTTTCGAAATTGGCCGGATTGTGTAACGGATACTCGGGGCCATTTCAAAACAACGCCGAGTATTTCGTTACCGTTGAAACTCGGCCCGGGTGGGGTCGAAGAAATACCAAACTTTAATGATCGTTCAAATTTGTTTACTGAAACGGTTAAGAATCGCAAAGATGAAGACTGACCTGCTTCTCGCTGGAGATGTCGTCGAGGTCCATGGGGTGCACGCCGGGGCCTCCGTGGCCGGCGTGCACGCCGCCGCCGCCGTGCAGCGGCGACTTGAAGCCGGCCGTGGAGGAGACGGCGGCGACCTGTCCGCTGCTCTCCGAGCCGACCTCCATGCTCGACCCGTCCGACTCGGAGCTGTTAGCGCGCATTTTTCTTCTCTCCTTCTTGCGGAAGTCGCTCCGCGTCGGCGACGTGCCGTTGGGGAAGCCGTTCGTCTTCTTGTCGAAGACATTGTCGATTACCATCGGGTTCTGGAAGCCGCCGTGCAGGCCGTTCGGGGTGTACTTGTCCTGCAGCTTCATCTCGAACGGCTCGTTCTTGAGCACGTGCACGACCGTCGGACTCTGCACGTTCTGGATGAGGCTCCCGTTCTGGTGCAGTATGGTGCCATTCTGATGAAGCAGGCCGTTCTGCGCTGGGAACGCGTTGATTGTCGCTATGTTCGGCTGGTAAAGCTGTATGTGGCGGTCATCGATGTATGTCTGTGGCGCCGGTGCGAGGTCGCGCGGCTGCAGGGGCGCCGGCACTATCGGGTAGCTTCGCGCGTTAACCGCGGTCAGCGTGTGGAATGTGGCGTTCACCGGCGACAGCGTCGTCAGCGTTGAGGATAGCGGCGTCACCTGTGTGAGCGTGGTGAGGTGGCCCGTCGCCGCACTGCCGACCGCCGCCGGTGTCGTCAGCTGCGTGAGCTGCGTGAGGCGGCCGGGGCTCGAGCTCGGAGCGGACGCCGACACCGGCACGGGCGTCACGCTCGGCAGCCCCGTCTCTGGGATGACGTTCGTCTCGGGAAAACTCTGGAACTGGCTCTGGAAGGACGGGAGCTTGTTGGGTACCGGCTGCAGAGCTGTGATCGGTTGAAACGCATCCCCGAGCCCCGCCGCGAAGCCTGCGCGCAGGATCGCGTCCTTGCCGCCGATGCCGAGCGGCATCGGCTCCCACGGCCGGTACTGCGGCTGGCTGGCGACCACCGAGATGGGGTCGCCGTGGCGGTCGTAGTAGTCCCACGAGGAGATGTCGAGGAGGCGCGCGTCGGTCGCGAGCAGTCGGTGCTCGGACTCGGCCATGTCGCCTACGAAGGTGGAGAAGGGCGGGAGGTTGGAGTCGGCGCCGCCCGCGCCGCCCCCGCCGCCGGGCTGCTGGTGCGCCGCGGCCGCGTAGTAGCGCGCCTCCGCGGCGCCCACCTGCCCGGCCTCCGCTCCCAGCGTCTCGCTCATCGCGCCACCGTCACGCGACGGCGCCACGCCCGCATGTTGGCGTGCACTATCCACTATCCACTCCCCACTATGCACTGCGCGCACCACTCTGTCCGTCCGTGTCCGCCCACAACGCCAGTCAAGGCACTGCTCGCACTCACTCTCACTCCGGTCCCTTCTCTTACCGTCTACTCTATCTATCGCTAGCACTACCGAGTCTAGTTAAACTGTGTATCACTGGAACTATTACGTAAACTGCTTTGTACTCTGCGGACCTGGATCAGTTGCGTTTAGAATGCGTATCTTAAATAAATTCTTCGTTGCGACTTAGTGACTACAGCTTAGTATTACGGATATACGGCACACCGGTTTACGCTAATCTACAGCTAGCTAATTTACTTTTTGAATGACTAACTTTTATTAGTAAAAATATGTAAAAACATTAGCGCGAGGAGGCGAGAGTACGCGCGATCGTCTCGCCGAATTTATAAATCTTTGGCTGTCGTTCACACAATTAATTTTGATCGAATGCTTTCTAATAATAAAATATTTGTGCACTTGTTTTAACGATTAGTTTTATATTTTGGAACGTTTTAAATACTGGTCGTTGATCGTTTGCGTCGAGCAGTCGCCGCTCGGTAGTGTGTATAGTCGCTCGTTACGAAGGCTCGTTTTATTGTAAATACCGCTCGCTTCAGACTTACATTAATTTGTACTGTTTGGGAGTTAGCGTATACTATCGCGAATTATTTGTATTTGTATCGTTAAAAGGTTTAAAAAATAGCACTATATTTAATAATTAAAGGAAAGATATGACTGGTGGCTTTGGTAGTGTGATGTGGGTGGGGGTGTGGGGTGGTGGTGCGCAGCGCTCCGGGGTGTCGCCGTTGTCGCCGCTGCCGCCGCCGCCGCCGCTACTGCCGCTGCCGCCGGCCGCCGCGCTCGCAGCTCGCCCGCGCAGCCTCATCTGCAACAACACACACGACACATTCACTACACTACACCCAAACACATGCTACGTACCGTGTGGGCCCGGTACTTTAAAATAATAGCCCCACTGCATCTCTCCCCGTGTATGTCGTAAAAGGCGACTAAGGGATATGACTCCCTTCTTATATTACTAGGTGGTAGGGTTTAACCCGCCCGGGTTGGTACCACCGCACTGAATGAAAGGTCAGTCGAAACGGCTATGTAAATAGTTTGTGTTTTCCGTCCAGTTCAGTGTAGCCGGCACGACCGAAGGGAAGCACTGACGTGGCACCAAGTTCACCCGGTGTTATGGGCTGACATCACAGATGTTGTAGGTGATGTATCCAACCGTGTCAGTTTCCATAAAAAAAACCCACATACGCTCTATCAAGTCTAACTTGCTCGCTAACAGAGTGGAAAAGGGTTGCTTTTCCATACCAGTTCCAAACTGTGTGAAAGCGTCTCGTCGCTCGCATCGTCGTCTTCAGCAATAGACCGCGCAACTCAATCAGGGGAATAATGGCTTGATCTTGCCTAGAACTAAAAATATTGAACAAAAAAAAAAACAAGAATATTATGACTGGAGCAGAAAACGCGCGAACAATCGTTCAATGAGACCTCGCAAGATGACAATGTCAAAGTTCTTACCCTCAAATAAATAGTGCTTACAAATAAAAATGCACTGTCATTTGTAGGTGTAATGAATAGAATAACTCCTTCTTAATTTAAAATCTTGCTTAAATCTTTCAATTATTCATTGTTATGTACGTTAAATGTCTACAGTTTCGCCGCCTGAGCTACCTTACCGCCGGAGCCTCGTGGCGCGTGTGCGCTGGGCGGGCGGCGCGGAGGCGGGGCGGCGCGGCGGAGCGGGGCTCGGCTCGCGGTGTAGGCGCGACGGAGGCGCGGAGGATGGCGCGTGGTCGGCATACATATTTCTCTTCCGAGTGCGCGCGACTGCGGGCGAAAATTGCCTCGAGGAGAAAAGTAAAGCTCTTCATCGTAAAGCGTTTATAATATTTTGTTTGATGACGCTTTCCAGATTACATAATGTGTGTGTCTGTCTGTGGCATCGTAGCTCCCAAACGGATGGACCGATTTGGACGCGGTGTTTTTTATTAGGAAGCTTGTTTAATCGGGATGGTTGTTAGCTATGTTTGTAATCAAGTAATTATGTAATAAAAAAATATTATCTTAAAAAGTGGTTCGATTTACATGCGGTTTTTTTTAAAAAGCTCTAAACAAATGTTTATTTACTTAGCGGTCTCCTTTAATTAAAAGTAAATTATTTTTGAAATTTTAAGGGTCGGGGGTTTTAAGTAATTTGATTCGAATTGAGTTATGTAGTTACATTATTGATAGAAGTGCTCATAGGAGATCATTCTTTCAGATTGCCTTTCGTAACGATATTAATACAGTAATTTAAAATCACTACAAAATAATATTAAAACTTAATATTTTTGACTGAAGTAAAATTACTTTAACTATTATAGATATATTTATTATATAGGTATATATATTTTAATATATATTATATATTTCTCAACGTTATAGGTAATGCAAATTTTATGTTTTATAAGTTAAAATTTTAACAAGCTGTTGTTTCCGCGTTTATTTACAACATCCAATATTTCCGCTCCGCAGAGAGCGACACCGCACCGCCCGCCCCCGCACCCGGCACCCCTGTCAGCTTAGGTACTCCCGGTTGGTGGTGCTGTATGTCGGGCTCGGTAGCTCGTGGCGGCGCGTGTTCATGACGTGCAGGGAGGTATATTCCAAGAAACGGCATTGCCTTACCTCGTTATAGGTAAATGCTATGTGTAAAGTGGATATTTCTGTAAGTATAGTAGTTAATGGCATATATGGCGTTCTACTGAAACATTCTCATTGTACAGAAGTCATTGTAATTTTAGCGAGCACAGATTCATAAATCGAAGCCTGTAAGAATATAATGATTTGTTCTGTAGTGTCGACATTTTAACACTAGTTTATGTCAATTAAAAAACTCTGTTATAATATAATATAATACCATAGGTAATTTGACTCACTTTCTCAAGAATTTTCTAAATCGCAATGTTTTTCTATTAGTTTTTTTTTCGTTCAATAAATATTGTTTCCTTTCTTTTCCAAATTTAAACAAATGTATACATTTCATATATTGTTCTATATATATTACGTATAAGTTTTGTTGATATTATTAATTTGTAGAATTAAAATCAAATTGTAGAAACTTTACTGGTTTAGGTGTTAGACTAGAGTTAATTTTCTATGTATTAATATTGTAACTGTTTCTCTAAAAGTTTAAAATAAAAATAAAAATAGTGCAGATGGCAAAAAATCAAGGCAGTGGCGCACTAGCGACAAAACTGTTGTCCGACTACATTTGTTTAGTTGCGCCACTACACTCTGAAAAATCTCCACTCGTGGTTTTACATATACGCACTTATACTCGATATGTATGCACATCGTGTTGAGCAGACAGACGGTAAACAATAAATAAACAATTGAGTTAGATAGACAACATTATTTTGTAATCTCGTCTTTGCGCTTCTCTTTCACCTTCTCGACAAGCTAATGATCATTCTAGGTATTTATTACCATGACGACGTGCAAAAGAGCGGGAAGCTCGGGTGGTTGGACGCATGCGCGCGTCTTCTTGTTTTGCTCGCGGCGGAGGAGGGAGCGGAGGCGACGGTGGAGTGGGCGGGTGAATCGATGCGACCGCGAGCCGGAACTCACCTTTGCAATAGCAACTTCGCGAAGCATGGAAAGTAAGAAAAGAACCAGAGTTTGGTTCTATATAATTTGTTTTTAGAAATATCTAAAAACGCGACATATGCATTATAAAAAGTCGGTAGAAAGATAATAAATAACAGACCCTTTTGGCGCTGAGAATAGTTTTCTTCTTTCTTGATTTATATCAGTAGAACTAACTCTACGGTTAAATGCAGTCCTGCCCAGTCTCGTTGAAATTCACAAAGAGAATATGACCTGGAAATTCACACTTTTGTGTTGTGTCATGTGTCGCATGACACGAATTGACAGCGCAGAGTGCAGAGCTAGAAACAATCAAGCTCGCGCTCTTTCTAGTGATTATTGTATTTACGTCACTGGCGCTCTAATTAGTGAGAACGGTAGTGGTATAGATAACATAGATAAGCGGTATTACCTGATTCGAAAATATGATTTACTTTACGTGAGGGGAGGAGGAATATATCGAATGTTTTAATTGCAGATGTGCGATTTCTTACCTTTTAAGTACTGCGTGGGGCCGGTACTTAAAAGGTACCGCGTGGGGCAGGTACTTAAAAAGAATAGACCCACTGCATAAAAAAAAAATTATAAATAAATCAATCAATAAAAAATGGAGAGTTGACGTTATGTGCACGTGGAATTTATTACGCTTTGGTGGTTTCTTTTGAAAACCAATTTGATCCGCCATGTTTTCCAAGATATGTATTGTTGTATTTTCATGAAGAATTTCTGACTATTTCACTGGACATTGGCAGCAATGATTGTTCGGCAATTTACGACCGATTATAAGAAGAAGAAGTGTACTAAATAATTACATGATTAGATGGTTTGATGACAAGGTACCTATGTAAAAATAATAAAAAGTTTATAGATTTGCCTTAGAAAATTATTTCAACGTTCCCGTACGCCTCCTTCCAGATTTTGTGAAAAGGGTTGCGGCCGTTGTCAACATAATGCGTACGATGCCAGCAAGAAAAAGATCGAATCATTCACAGGGTTCTAGGGATGCCAAAAAATTGAGGGCGATTAGGTCACAAGAATCCGATGTCGATCCTGAGGAGCGCATAACCGCTGAACGTGAACGTCGCGCTGTGTCTCGCGTGCGAGGTATATTTAATCGCCGAATAAATCTTTAAATAATCTGAAAATAATCTAAATAATATATGTAAATAAATATTTTCAGTGCATAATCAATTTTACTGTTTTCTTTTTAGGATTTAGTATCAGAAATGATTCAATTTCATGTGATTCTGAAAGAATAATTTGTCATGTTCAGTTATGCATACGGACGAGGTCACGGGCAACAGCTAGTAATAAATATTTAAACCAATGCATGATGGTAAATTTAGGGTGCCTGAAATGCAAGGCAAAGCGAAACCATTTCCCTACGTGTAAACATTATAAAACACACAACACACATAAAACAACAACATTAAACGACCTTGACTCTATCCAAACTCAATTCAGTTCAACTTCAGGCAACGCTTCAGCTAAATTTACCCGCTGTTAAACTCCTTATTATTAGCCGCTTTCGTACGAGACAGGACGAAAAGGAAACTAAGGAGACAGGCGGGTAGGAAAGGGTGGGGAAGAGAGGAGGAGCGGGGGATCTTCCTTGTAGACTGGGCCAGGCTATTTATAGACGTTTGTTTACGGTTCGGCATAAATTGATATCGTACGCCAAAATACCAAACGACCAAACGTTCTGTCTGTGTACCGGCTTAGCCCACCATCCACCGCGCACACCGCACACCCGCCAGAGGGTACCGTGTCACGAAAGGAGGCGTGAGGCTTCACGTATAATGAGGGTGTACTCGTATTTGTCGGTGTAATATTTTTGTCTCTGTTCGCGATTACCGAATTGATATTTTTTACGAAGAATATATTTTCGATTTCGGATTATACAATATTGTCATGCTATAGTGCGACAGACGTTTGAGAAACGGAAATCACTTATGAAATAAAGTGGAGACGGGATGGAATTTAGTTTAGTGTTCACAGCTGACAGGAGCGTCACCGCTCGACGTTATTCTACGTTAAATTTCGATAATGTTATAAATAAAACCGAAGGGAAGCACTGACATGGCACCTAATTCACCCGGTGGTGTTATGGGCTGATATCACGGATGTTGTAGGTAATGTAGCCTACCGTGTCAGTTTCCATAAAAAAAAACTAACACATCCCGTCTTTTTATTTTTTTAATGTGCTTGTTTTATTTGCTATAGATCGCAATGCAACACCTTGGTTCAGCCAGCTTATCCTAACTAGTACCCACGTATCTGGCTCGAAGGACCATCACCATAATAAAACATAACACATATAGCCGTCTATATCACACATTGACAGAATGCCATGGGATGGGATGAATCTATCCAACAAATTGTATTCGCAGATGATCTCAAAAGATCATACGAAAGTGATTTTTTTTTCGTGTTTATCTCCGTCTGTGCATTGCATATGAAAACGCATAATGAAGTATTTTCGTTTACCTGAAACCTTCGGGATTGTATAATCTATTAATCTCCGGACGACGACGTTTGCGTTGAATACGAGTAAAGTCTATCCACGCTCCGGCCGCGTGAAAATAGGTTTCGTCTAATTTATAAGTCTAATAGAATACCTATATGAAGTATGAACTCTGGGTTCTAAGGTGTAGAAGGTTACGGGACTGACATAAACATAATATGATGTAAGTAATATTATTTCAAGCTCCGAAATGAAACCATCTAAATAAAAAAAAAAAATTATAACGAACCATATTGAAAATGAATTTGTGGCCATGAATTTTTTTTTTTTTTGTACTCCGGTATGGGTGGCTGAGTTGGAGGGGCCAAAGCGCATGCTCCGACCAGCCAATATCACCTCCGAGAAGGTAGGTGCCATACCGGAGACTTCCCTGGATTGCTGGCTATACTGGACTAGAGGAGAACACAACCGAGGTTGCTATGCGGCCATCTTACATCCAGTACGGTGGTACCAACCCAGAATTGTTAATATTGTGTGATCTCTATCGTGAAATGCAAATAATTGAATTTTAATCTGTATTGTCGTAAACAAAGGTTTCTTTCATACTTTACGTACTCAGTGAAGTTATTTTAAGTTTATTCTAACAATTTTTCTACCCTTACACAATTCTTGATTTCTTGATGACATACATTAATTAAATGTAATAATCTATGTACAAGGACTCGCGGAAGGCATTCACGTAGCTCGTGTGAGTGAGTCTCCATTTTCTCACTTTTCCTTGCGATCAGACGAAGCACGCGTCGCTTAAGAATTTATATAATTTATTAAAAGTAACGCTTATTCGTTTAAGTCTCACAAATTACTAAATTGCCTCTTATGGAAGCCTTTTAGAATAAGTGAATTAATATGCACTTAACGCTACGTATTATATAGATACGTATTTCAGAACATACACGTAATTGCCCGACTACGGAAAACAAAAAGGAGGGTAATTTGTTCAGTATTTACGTAAATATGGGCCATACGTTTGGCCCGAAACTGCGAGCCACACAGCTGCACAAAGACCAAGTCTATAATAATTTGGTTTTAGATATGGAAAATAGTTATGATGAAAAAATTTTTCATTTTGATCCCGCGAATCAACTATTTAGCAAAGTAAAGGTTGTAGAGCATGAAAATGGCGCGTTCATTCATTAAATTTTATCTACAGAAGCAGGCTCAATAAACGTAGTGGCAGACTGGATTTGTCAGGTATATTAATGTATCCTTATCCTTACCTATAATAAAATCCAACGTCTGCTTTCTGTCTGAGTGTCTGAGTGTATGTCTGTCTGTCCGCTTATAACTCCAGAACCACTGAACCGAATTTTATAAAACAAAATTCTACGGATAGCTTGATTCTTCCCATCAAATATAGGCTACTTACTATTACGCTAAATAGCTTATGAGCTTAGCAGTGAAGTGAAATATGAGAGCGGGCGGAGCCGCGGGCACAGCTTGTAATACATAAGTAAGGGATGGTCATGGATTAAGTTACTTTGTTTTATGAGGTATTGCGGTTGTAGACTCTATGTATGATACTAAAACTAAATTTACGATTTTAGAAATATTTTCTGTACATAAGTATGTTCCTCCATAACTCTTAGACCGATGATCAGAATTCGATGAAACTTAGTAAAAGCAAATTGAGCTATACGAGACACAGGATAGGCTAAATAAAATTCAGTTCCGGTTACGCTAAGCTGTGGCTCTCATACAAACCGAATTGTTTCGCGCGCCGAAATAAAGGTCCGGTAGCGGGCTTACTTACTTCCTTCTTTTCAAATACGAATTTCACGCGAGCGAAGCCGCGGGCAAAAGCTACTATTAAATAGAAATACGTAACTATCTATTGTTCAAAGGTATTTACTCAAGCGCGCGCGAAGCGAGTGCTCTTCGCTTGGGCACGTAGTCACGTGGTCAGCCGCCCAGCCGCCCGCGCGGAAGGTTCTATTTTCAGGCTAGTGGATGGCGGGGGTGTGAGGAAGGCTGTGTCACCTGCACAGATACGTAGTGTTGCGCCGCGACTGCCGCGAGCCATGACGTCAAACTATCCGACACAGTTCTAGCGCAGTGCTGGAAAATAGCCTCACTTGTCATATGAAGGTCTCCAGTGTATTTATGTCTTATGAGCTGCAGTACCTGCGACCTTCTGTCTGAACGGTTAGTGGTCGGAGAAAGGACATATCCAAACTCTTCAATTTGGGGATATCTGCTTACCCGTAGCTATGCAACTTTTTAGGGCTCCGTATCCGTCGTACGGGACCCTATTACTAAGCCTACGCCGTTGTCTGTCTGTCTGTCTGTCTGTCTATCCGAGGGCTGTATCTATGGAACCGTAGCCCGTTGGATTTTTACAGAATATGTGTTATTATGACCGATATAACAACAAATAATAAAAATAAGAAAAAGTAAAAAATTTACGGGGGTCCCCATACTTGGCCGGTTTTTTTGTCAGCTAACTAACGCGATGACACCTAAGTATTCTATGAATAGTTTTCGAGTTTTTAATAAAAGTGCGTCGTGTTCTCTGTTTATAATTTGTCGTATCAATTAATTAAATATTATAACTTGTTATTGAAACACATACATACCATATGGCCAGAATAGTTTTAGGTCCATGAATCTGGATACCTTGAGTCTAATTTCTATTTTTCTACATAATAAATGAATGTAGATATTTTTTCATTCTAGCTCACAGGATGCCTAGTAGCGACACCCCCGACGACTCGCCTCCCTGAACAGGGGACGACCAAACAGAAAAACACAAAGAGCGCGAAACTAAATCGTAAATTATTTACACGTAGAGTCGCACGAAATTACTAAGCGCTCCTGTATTTATACATTCCGCTTGTATCTCGCTCGACGCACAAAGAACTCCGAAACCCGCACGTTCAGAATGTCTCAAACGCACTTCAAACGAACCCACCACTTCAGTTCAGTCGTGTGCGGGGACCGTCTCATCGCTTACTTCTCCCTTGTGTCCTGCGTGTGACACTAGTTGGTTTCAGACGTTCCGCACTAATACACTCTCAGCCTGCACATGCCTTAGTTATGTATACACATAGATGTATGTTATGTATACAACGACGTTTCATGCACACACGCACACGTTCGCAGTGCGCGAAACGCACGCGATGGGGCATGTGTATGTGTGTGTGTGCGTGGAGCAGCGTGATATTATCTGGGTTTCGGTTGTCAAGGGCAACGCGGCGCGGCGCGGTGTGTGTACTACGCTCTACGGCTACGATATGGCTGGGAGTGGCGGGGAAGCGGAGAGTCGCGGAGCTTGCACCGCCGAAAGCTCGCGGCACGCGGCGCGTCGAGCGTCGAACATCCACTACAAATGTACAAACGACCGTATATGTACGCATCGAAAGTGACCCATTCTACGCGTAACCACGATTATACGCACTCGTTGAATCGTTGAAAGAGATCAAAAGCAGGAACTATGTAGACGGAAACACAATAGAGCTTACAATATTCGCCGCCATCGGAATATTCCTTACTAGATTGGGTGCAATAATAAAAGCCTCGTTCTCACTCTTTGCTGACGACACCAAGTTTGTCGCCGATCCAATCCCCGCTCACTATGAAATTCAGAACACACTTGATATACTCGATGGACGAATACATGGTTACTACCTCTCAATGGCACATAATTCACTGTACTAGGTACACGTTGGAGCTAACAACCCACATAAGCAATATTTCAGTGATGGAAGCATGGTGCAGGCAAGGCATCGCAACGGGACCTCTGAGTGATAATATTTTCGGAAAACTTCAAGTGGGAAACTCACGTCGTGGGAGTTGTCAAGAGTGCCAACTCGTTCCTCTACTTGATAAGGCAGGCGTTCTCCTAAATCAGCGCAGTTAAGTATTTTTCTCAGGCTATATACAAAACGTACGTCAGTCCCCTCCTGAAGTACTATTACCAGGTTTGGACTTGGTACTGCTTACTTCGACTGTGTCCTTCTCCCCTGGAGAGAGTGCACCGACCGCGACGGACTACCAAGATGGTGCCAGCCCTGAGAAATAGACCCTATGAAAATCGCTTAGAAGCACTCGGCCTGACTAGTGACTACACTTGAGGAGAGTAGAGAGAGAGGAGATTTCATCGAAACTTTTAAAATACTAAATGCCAACTATGCCATGCCTAAGCTTCATCGCTGTACAGTGTACACCGATGTTAGTATTCATTGTGTACACTGTAAACAATGAATACTAATATGGCACTTTGTGATCATTCGCTAAAACTCAACCAAACTAGTTTGAATTCAAACCAAAAGAAGTACTTACTTTCTTTCTAACCGAGTAGTGGGCTCGTGGAATGCTATCTCAGTGAACGGTTTTAAAGTACTTTATTTATAATAAAAACAAAAAAGTTAAAATTAAACCAACTAGTGAAAAAAAAAATTACATATACGTCGTGGTCAACTATCTCCATAAAAATGCAATTGTGAATTTTGTTTTGTTTTTTCAATTAATTTAAAAATAATTTGTTATTTATTTAGTCTAAGTAATGTTAGACATTTAAGGGTTCGTTTTTTTAAAACAATAATATCTCCTTGAACAATAAAACTCTTTAAATTTTCACTAATACAATAATACAGTGGTATATGTTCTCACAATATGGACTGGTCGTTTAATTAGGGACACTGGTAATTTGTATTCGATTTTCAAAATTTAAAAATAAATAATTGACATTTTCTTATTCCCATTAGTGCGGCATAGTTTTGGCGGCAATCTGGTTTTTAATTTTACTGTCGTTTTAATTATTTTATTTACAAATAAAGATGGGCGGAAATAAAAGCTGCGATGCAAAACAACGAAAAGTTATTATAAATTTTTCCTAGCATGGGTGGTCATATCGAAAGATTGCTTAATATTTAAATTGTTCATAAACTATGGTGTCAAATTCTGTGCAACATTTCAAATGCAATAACAATACTTTAAATGTGCCCAGAAAAAAGATCAAGAAAAACAACTACCGAAGAAGGCGGAACGATGACCAGGTTAGCCAAGAAAGATCCTTTTTTAGCCTCTGTTTTAATTTAAACATGAAGTTTTTGGAGCAGATCTAAAAGCTGGGGTATCTGCGAGGACCATTCGACGACGTCTGGTAGAACGGGGGTTGTTCGGAAGAGTGGCTCGTAAAGTACCATTGTTTAAGAGAGAACATCGACATGCACGTTTAGCATTTGCACGTAAATATGGACATTGGACCTACGCCCAGTGGCAACATGTGCTGTTTTCTGACGAGACGACGGTTAATTTGATTTCTTCAGATGGAAGACCATACGTACGGCGTCCTGCAAAGGCAGAAATGAATCCGAGATTTACAAAAAATCAGGTGAAACACGGCGCAGGAAACATAAAAATTTTGGGCTCATTTTCTGGACGTGGAGCCTACTCAACTACCTGTGAGGAAAATTCGAGGCAATTTACACCAATACCAATACAAGGCGATATTAGAAAAAACTATGCTTCCCTATCTATGCTGAAGAACATCTTCCTATTATATGGACGTTTCAGCATGATAACGACCCAAAACATAGCGCTCGATCAGTCAAGTCGTTTCACATCAGTCAGTCAGTCTCAATGCTAGATTAGGAGGAAGTAGCCCAGGAAATAGCCCGAACCTTAATCCTATCGAGCATCTTTGGCACGAAATCAAGAACTAAGTTGCAACGTATCGTACCACAACTTTAGATGAACTTTATGAAGCTTTTTATGAGGCTTGGACAAACATTCCTGTGGAAACATGTCAGAAATTGATATCATCAATGCCACATCGTTGTCAAGCAGTAATTAAAAACAAAGTTTTTGCTACTGGATATTGATTTTCCCAGCAATAGAGCCGGGATGCTCTAAGGAGCATACCCTGTTTTAAGGTTTGTAAAAAAAAAAATTCTTCAGTTTCTTAATATAATTTTACTTTGCCGTCCCTAATTACATGTCCAGCTAAAGAATACCTTACGTTTAATACATATTTTAGCTTTGAAATCAAATACATTTCCTGCTGCTTTTTATATTACATTCACACCGATTTATGATAATAATAATTAAAGCCTATGACTTTGATAATAGGATTTGATAAATCAATAGGATTTTGTATTAATAAGCCCAAAATCGTGTTATATCCTTTGTTTTCCTTAATGCCCCTAATTAGTTGCCCACGACTGTATATAAATTAATAATAAATATGTTTGTGGAAATTCGGTGAACTCGAAAGGCCGCCACGGCCTAAGCTGTTGCAAAAGCGCAGGTAGGTTCTGTCGGCACGCCGCACTGAATGAAATTATAAAAAGAGCCTTCAATTCAATTCATGTTCCATCTATTCGAGAACCTGTTGGCCTAAGTAGGGAAGACGGGAAGAGGCCAGACGGAATGTCTTATCTATCTATTATTATATTATAGAAAAATATTATCTATATTTCTATGAGGGTCTTGTATTGAAACAATTTATGCTTCTCAAGATAATTTAACTAGAATGTACAATTTTCCTACTTTTCGTTATTTTTTGGAGATTTATTTAACACCTTTCCAAAGTAGTAAAATTCAATTCAAAGATCAATACATAACATATATTTTTACAGAAATCTTTTTATCTTTACTAATAGTTTTTTTTTTTATGGAAACTGACACGGTTGGCTACATCACCTACAACATCCGTGATGTCAGCCCATAACACCGGATGAACTTGGTGCCACGTCAGTGCTTCCCTTCGGTCGTGCCGGCTACACTGAACTGGACGGAAAACACAAACTATTTACATAGCCGTTTCGACCGACCTTTCATTCAGTGCGGTGGTACCAACCCGGGCGGGTTAAACCCTACCACCTAGTAATATAAGAAGGGAGCTCAATAATTTCCTTTAAAGTTTACTTTTTGACCCTTATTCAACGACCGCAACTTTTCTTCTACGTTCCTTCCATGTGTCCCAGTAGATATATTCTTGTTTGCAAGAAAAAAGTTATTACTTAATTTTTTATGGTCAACGATTTTTAAACATAATGTAGACGAAAAAATATAAAATACGAGACGTAAAAATAATGTAAACTGACACGGTTGGCTACATCACCACACATCCCATTATACCGATACAATAACGAATCGCACGCTTTTCTATGAGGTGTAATTTTTCTTCGTTCCGTGGGCGAGAATGTGTGGACGATAAGTTTGCATACCTACTAATACTTTTATTTATTTAATGGCAGTCAACAAACATGTTCGGTATTATTCGGCTTTACATCGCGCAACACAAATTCACTAGGTACACTTGCCTCCATCAAGCCCGGCGGCAGAGACAAACAGCCACATAGCTGGCCACCTACGCTTGTCCGCTCTGGCACAGCATATATATGGCTAAAGATATTAGCCATATATATGCTGTGGCTCTGGTCGCCAAGCAACGGGCGACAGAGAGTTGTTGTTGACGAGTTCTGCAAACCCGGAACGGAGCGGTGTACATAATTAGAATTACGTACGAAAACCTAACGAAAACTTTTACCAAGATCGTGGTGTGGACTGGGCTATCGAAGGAGCGGACGGCGCGGCGATTTCACAAGGTAGGAGGCCACAACCACACACACACTACGATTCAAAACACTTTATAGAATAGGTAAATTAGAAAAAAGCTTACGATAAATTACGTGAATATACACTGCTGACTACATTTTTTATTTAGGAATTATACATTTGACAATATTCTTGAAACGGATTATGTTATAAAAGAATTCAAATCAAATCAAAAGCTATGGTGTCAAATAATATGATTCCAGCAGCGGCGGCAAGTTCTGTACGAACGAGTGCTTCCGGCGGCGTGTAGGTAAAATACTTGTGTGTACTCTTCACAAAGTTGTCGAGCGACCGGATGCCGATATCGTAGTGATTACTATCTGGATATTATTCAGATAAGTTCTAGTCAAGACGAAGGCGAATATAACTGTGGCGAGCATTTATTTGAATTTGAGTAGGTAGTGAAATCTTTAAAAATCTGTTGCGCTCGAATGTTTTTTCACGTGCAGAGGGTTCCGTATTAATTTCCTTCTTGAACTCATAGCGTTGCGACTAGCGAGTGCGCGGTCGCTCCGTCCGTCCGTGCCCCGCGCCGCGCGTCGTCCGTTCGCGTCGTCGCCGCTGTGCACAAGGACAATGCTATTTTATTTATCTATATTAATGATTTTATACTTCTGTTTTCCTCGCGTTCCTGAATAAAATTGATATACTTGTACGATTGTATAATTTTTTTCGGTTATGCGGTATGATTAAAGCGACTCACTTTTACTAGTCGACGTTTCGACCCTCGCTCCGGGGACATCGTCAGGACTCGCGGAACTGCGACGGCCTGGAGGACACCCGACACATCGTCCAGTCAGATGTCAACTGCCGGTCGCCGCTGACGTAGATTGTAGCGATGCGAGGGTACTTCGGCCGATGCGGGTAGGTAAAAGTGAGTCGCTTTAATCATACCGTATAACCGAAAAAATGTATACAATGTCTAATAGCGGTAAAAGCCTAAACGAACATAATACTTGTACGAGTTTATAAGGATCCCTGCCAGAATAGCTGGATAAGGAAGGCTTTGGGGAAGCTCATTATCGCAAAATTATAAGGAGTTTACGTAAGGACGAACCGACGCTAACAAGATCGCGGCCGGCAAGCAGCGGAGTGGTGCCACTTACTGATCTGAGGGTTGCAACCATAGAGGTTCCATCCTCTATGGTCGCAACCTGCAGCAGAAAGTTTATGTACAATGTATGTTCAGTAACACGTATGTAGCTTTTAGATGAAATCAGCATATTGAAATAAAAATGACTGTGATGATAGATTGACAAAACAAGTCTTCTCATCAAATTCTACGTTACTACGAGTATGTGATTCAATAATATGTATATATTTTTTTACTTTAACTTTGCATACTAATTCCTAAGTGCGAGTAATTTAGATGAATTATTCATATTTAAAAAAAAACTGCTTTTTATTTCTCTGTGAATTTTACTTTCCTTTATGTAGTTGGCTAAAGCTGTGTTTGAAAATTTAATAAGTAATTTGTTTAGTTTAGTCAGCTATGTGGTCGGCGAAACTTAAGAACTAAGACTTAGACAAATTATTGAGCACCGTTAGTCAGGCCCGGATTCGCTCGCATTATCTTCGACTTCAATCGCTTCCAACCTGCTGCTAACTAAGGCCCACTTGCACCAACACGAATTTAAGATATAAACCAGTTTAACTCGTTAAGCTAGCACCCGTTGACTGTGGGAACCGCGTTTAAATCCATAACTCGCTACTTAACTCTAAACTCGTGTTGGTGCAAGTGGGCCTAAGACCCTATTAACAATAGCGTGATGTTTAGCTTGAAGTTAAAATCAAACCTTCCCAATAAATAATATTTGCCATATTCCACCACGATACTGCATGCAAATCGGGCCAGCTGCTTTCGAGTTTACCCGTACACCGTACAGACCGGTGGGTAGGCACACGTTACATTGTGTTATAATATTTAGAGATAAAAAATAATCTACGATTTTAAATATCTCCATCAATATAATCAACAACCCAAGATCATTTCATCGCAGCATCCCGCTTACATTGTGCGGCGCGCGGAGGCAGCGCGGGGTGCGGCGCGGCGGAGCGGCGGCGGCGCGCAGGCGCGGTGGATGAATAGCTCCGCGGCTCCCATGCAGATGTTGGAGTTTTTTTTTTCAATATTTTTTTCTCAATCCACGCACGGATGGAGGTTTTTGTGACACTTTTTCTTTCCCAGTTTAATACTTTTGTGATGTCTCGACTTTTTGCTGCGTGTGACTGTCGGATGTGACATCGGAAATTTGAGAAAAAGTGCTTTGTGTTTTATTTATTATAGTGCGCTTGCGCAATAAGCGCGACATGTTTTGTTATGTATGCGCATTAACATAAGATAACCGGACATTAGAATACTGTTACAGTTTAGCATTGAGCTTAGCGGGAGAACCATTCTTCTTTCGGAAGCTCATCTGATCAAATCAGATTGCTATATTGTATGTATGATATATAAATAAATATGCGTATGTATGTATGTAGGCAAGCAAGTATAACGAGAAATATCTCCCTCCAAACTGACAATAATGTCGAAACGTTTCTAAAATAATAAAACATTTTCATCAACAATTTGAAAAAAAAAAGGTTGATTACCGCAAAATTAATGCAAATGAAGGACCAATGTAATGCAATGGGTGTAGTATAGGTGAAGGATGGTGTTTACATTATTATGATTATTTATCGAGGCGCACTTAATGTTGGATGAATCCATCCGGTGGCGCGGCGCGGCGATATAGCTCACTCACAGTTCTCACGAATTCAAGCCAGAGCAGGGGCGCTCAACCCTTGTATGTACCACCTACTACACTACATACATTAACACCTGGCGTCTCTTTCTTTTTTTTTTTTTTATGGAAGCTGACAAGGTTGGCTACATCGCCTACTACATCCGTGATATCAGCCTATAACATCTTGGTGACAGGTCAGTGCTTCCCTTCGGTCGTGCCGGCTACACTGAACTGGACGGAAAACATGAACTATTTACATAGCCGCTTCAACCGATCTTTCATTCAATGCGGTGATACCAAGCCGGGCGGGTTTTAACCCGCCCGGCTTGGAACAGACTATAAGTGCTTTAGCACTTATAGTCTGTTCATCGAGTCGACCTAGTACTGGAAATGTGGCCTTGCACGTGATTGATGCATAGCCCTCGTGAATCCAATCATGTACATGCATGCGCCTGTGGGCGGGGCGTTCTCATTTTTCGTCCTTATCATTTGTATGCCAATGTGGGACAGAGAGAGCGCCATACTAGGTCGACTCGGTGAACAGGGTATAAGTAAGGTAAGAAGGGAAGGACCTACAGTTTTACGTGGAATCCGAACCACGTTCTTTCTGTAGTATTTCTAGCTAAAAGCTGGGATATCTCTTGTGACAAACTAATCCTATTCAAATCCGATTGACATTTGATTTACGTATTTAGTAGATATTCAAATTTCAATATACGTAGGTTATAGATTAGTCACCTATATGTAGATTGGCAATTCAATTAGTTTTATAATAATTATTTGTAGTTTCATTATAACTAACTTCTACTTTCAATAAAAAATTATATATTCTTTGAAAGTAGGTACGTAACAGACCGTCATTAATAATACAGTTTTGAATTGTTGGCCAAGAGAAAGAAATATTACTATTTAGTGTTTTCAAATTACAGATCAAATAGGTAACTCAGTGAGCGTTCCAAAATACAATAGTCACAATATTGTAACACTGCATGAAAATGCATACGCAAAGTATGTCGCATGTTTTTTTTTTTTTTGAGAATCACATCAACGTTTTGAATTTAACAAATTTTGGGCCTTCGTCGTCGTCATAAGTACGCGTGAACAAAATATTCCTCTATCAATATCGCCGAAAGTCCTGTCGAAGAATCGCAAACAAAGCGCCGACGTCCTCGAGCGTTCACCCTGCTCCGCGCCCTCGGCAGGCGGCGGCGTAGGTGGCGGCGTAGGTGGCGGCGGGGGTCTTGTCTGCTAGAACCACAGACAACGCAGCAGAAACACACCAACCAATTTGATGTTCCACTGACTGTTTAATTCGCCGTGATGTGCCGACCTGTCTCATTCGTAGCCTGACCCACTTAGAAGAATGTGGCTGGTCGGTCCATGCATGCATAGGTCTCTTTGTTATAGTTTTCCATACAGTGCTTGCTAAGTATCTCTTCCTTTCCTGCTTGTGTAACGTCTACTAGACGTAGTCTAGTAAAGCCAATCGCGTTGCATTAATCAATGTAATGTAGGATTTACTTAGGTACGCATTATTTTCGGTTTCGAACCATTAGGGAACACTTTGAAAGTCCCACCTATTAAAATTCCCGTTAGGGAACACTTCTATTTATTTTCACACAATCTTTTGTGGTGCGCGGGCGCCTGGACAGCGCGGAGCTGCTGGCGTAGCGGAGGTGGGGCTCAAGGTGCCGCGCTGCCTCCGCACGCGCCACACTGCTCACATCCACGAGCCCGCACGCCGCACCAATTACACACAAACTCATTCTGTCTTTTCTAGAATTGTTCATGGCTTTAATTGCTTATTCTACGAGACAGATACATTTAATATATCTAGCTAGACCAATGATTAAAAAAGAAATTACTGCAGCAATAAGAGGAGCACACGATGCCAAATGAAATAGTCAACACACACACACACACCCTCACACATACATACTTAACAAACCACATAATCACCCTCCTCCTTCCTCAAACCCCCCCCCCCCCCCCCCCCCCCCAACCCATACACGCACCCTCTCATCTCCACTTTTCATCATAAACTATATCCTCGTTTTGTAATTTTTCTTTTCTTTTGCTATTAATAATTATGTTATTTATGCCTTGTTGCAAATAGGTTTATAATTTTGTTATTATTTCACTTCATTATGTTCCATTTTTCATACCGACGTATTTACTCTCTGGGAAAGTTTAAGACTTTTATGTATATTACAACTAGATTCTAAAATATATTATAATATTAGATAACATTCGTGGAAATATGTTTATAGGCGAAATATTTAACTGCTTAAGATATTGTTTTACAGGCTGACTAAAGTAAATAAAAATAAATAAATAAGCAATGCTCCAAGCGTTTTTTAAGCTTCAACTTCATAAATAGGTAATTATTTCAGGCCTAGCTAGAATCAAATGTTCTCTAATATAAACATCACATGAAATACAAATTATTGCGCTAGGTGAGGTTGCAACCTAAATAGGGTTCGCCGATGTAACCCCAAAAGAATAAGTGCGAAATGAGAGTTCTGTGAGTTGTTCGTCTGTGGTAGACTCCGGACAGAAGAGAAGCTCTTGATATTGAAGGCGAGACTCGGCGAGCCTTTCAATAAGGAGAGGATTATCAACCTTCAGTTGCTTTACTTACCTATCTACCTAAGCACGGACTCGCTCGACGCGTATACGTCTGCAGTGAGGGACACCGAGACCGACGAATATGAATTTAAGTACAAAGCGCTCGTATTCAAAAAGTTTGCTTAGTCCTTCTTGGGATCTTTGCACACGTATGCGTCGGTAAGTAGGTTTACTTTATTCACAATTCTCGAGATTTAAGTTTTCTCTCAAATATCCTTAGATTGAGACTGAGAGACACTTCGTGTGACGCTAGTGAAATCAAAACATACCTAAAATATAGAAAGTGTACTCAGACTGGGACCGGAGCTCGGAGAAGTTCATTAAAAGTTTGCGAAGTGTTGGATTTTCTTCTTCTCGAATTTCGTAGTTTTTTCTGTAAAAAAATTACCTTTTCTTCTTATTTGTTTACCTCCACCAGAATTCGTTCGCCATTCGACTTTCCGAGAGCCATTTACATTTTTCAAGATTTAGAGCCAGACTTCGATGAGTACATAGTTAGCTAGTTTGTTTTGGCTCGTGAAACGTGATCCGTTTAAATTGGTCGGCATTATACAATGTTTATCCAAGACAGAACTCTAGATATTATGCCAACTAACTAGCAAATTTAGACAGGCAACCTTGGTTGATGATGTTAGTCTTTTTAATTGACGTTTTTTTACAATATGGAAAGGTTAAAATTTTAAATGTTTTATATTCAGATATATCTTGGAATTCTTTTTTCGTTTGCACAACTATTATTTTAATTGTGTTTGTTATGTTATGTTCCACCATTGTATTGAATCCTTTTCTGGATCTATTAATGCTTAAGTAGTACTCATACAATGTACCTAGGTAATATTAATATGTTGTAATAAGACGGACGTTAGCTAGCGAATGAGCATGAACATTTAACGCTATTCTTAAGACGTGCCACGAAGTTAACTTTCTCCATACAATATCGTCTTTCGGCATTTATGTTTTTACCCCCCTAAACGTTATCCGATTTTTACAATTATTTTATTTATAGTTGTTGTATATATAAATTATTTTAAAATTAAGCACTTTAGTTCAGCTTTTCTGCAGCCATATGCCCCTCTATTCTTTATTCTTTATTCATCATCCATAGACAGTAGGTACACTGCACTCGGATTCGTCATATTTTAACATTTAACATTTTGCGAGCTCGATTATCACAGCGAAGAAGAACTGGCAAGAAACTTCTCTGAATACTTTTTTTTACCTCCACTTAGTCTACATTTACAAATAATGTTTGCCACTGCCTACATAGTACGAGTCATCACTATTTCTAATAATTTATAATAATTTAATTATATTGTAACAAGGACAGTCGGATCTATATTCCTGTCTTTTTATTTGTTTAATAAAGTGATGACTCAATAAAGCTTAAAGAACTTCATGAACTTTGTCAGCCTCGATAGCTCAGTGGTGCAGACAGTCAACTGTCGCTATTGAATGTTAAGCAACGCTGGGTGCGGTCAGTACTTGGATGGGTGACCGCTGACCGTTGGAGGCTGACCGAGGTTCGGATTCCTCGTAAAACTGTAGGTCCCTTCCCTCCTAATCTTACTTGGTGGTAGGGTTTAACCCGCCCGGGTTGGTACCACCGCACTGAATGAAACGTCGGTTGAAACGGCTATGTAAATAGTTTGTGTTTTCCGACCAGTTCAGTGTAGCCGGCACGATCAAAGGGGGAAGCACTGACATGGCACCTAGTTCACCTGGTGTTATGGGCTGACATCACGGACGTTGTAGGTGATATAGCCAACCGTGTAAGTTTCCATAAAAAAAAAAAAAAAAAAAATGACATCAAAAAATAAAAAATTCAAATGTTTTCAGTAGAAATAATTTTTTTTAGCCCCGGTGTTGTAGGTATATTTCATGTAGACAAAAGAATAATGGGAACGTAGATTGGACTGTCCTTAAGACAAGAAAAAAATAATTTAAAAATCGGATAAGGTCTTGGGGACTAGGAAACATAAATGCCGAAAGTGTCGTCTTAATTCCAGTCTCTGGATTGTAAAAGGAGCGCTGACAGAAAAAAGTTGAACAACTCCTGCTGCTGCTCGGTGTCAGTGGCTATACTAGGAGTGTGTGTTCCACTACCAGTAACCACTGACGTGTCGAGCGAAATTGGCCAATTTGTTTTTATTTGTTTTCATTAAGGCTCTGCTTGTTTGTGTTCGAACTTGACTGTCGCTGCGGCCGCGTTCTGTCCGCAGCCCATTATCGCATTTGCGCCAGAAGGAAACGCGTTATGATTTATTGGATAATATAATATGTGTGTATGTAATTCTGTGTAGGTATATAGTCCGTGGGACTGGGACGAGCCGCGCCTCGCCCGCTCGCCTTGCACGCGTGTTACGTTGGCGATTCGGGATATTTACTTAAAATTCAAGATAATGCAAGAATGGAGTCATAATAGAAGTGGGGAAAAACATTTGTATCTTTTCTAATAATCTTCTGTTTCTATTTCTATTTTTTATGAATTTTTTTTATAATTATTTCGTCTACATTATTTCACATGACACATAAAACAACATTATACATAAAACCGAATAGAGCAAATCGTATGAACAGTAACTCAATAATTTTACTCACTCAAGGATTCTTCTCTAATTGAAAGACGATGTTTTTTTAAATTTAATTTTACCTATTTGTTATTTATATATTAATTAGTTTAACAGTATTTTTCATCCATTAGAAATAAAAGAAGAGCAAATAGAATTGCAAATATAGTTTAATACCTACCTACCCATATCAAAAGCAAATCAAACTTGAAATGTCGGATTTTGTTCCCAAAGAGTCCCTACCAAAAATGGGGTCGCATTGAGAACTTTTTTTTTTTAATCATTTACATTACAAAAATTGTGCTGATGGTTACTCAAGATACAAATAACTGACGATTTAAAGTCCAAACAAAATATTTGTACAGCACCGTGCGCGATACACACGCTCTCTACATCGACATTAACGAACATTCGGCAACAATGTTGAATGAAATTCTCGTATAGAAACACGTCGCTGTGTTACATACATTTAGGTAGTGCGAGCGAGAGATATCATAGCGATCGATACGAGTGGCGTCACAGCACAGAATAAGTGCATTATAGTCGCTTGCATCGATTCACGCGAGAACGAAAGCTTCGATAACCTCTGGGAAAGCGTTCGCGCGATATCTCGAACTCGATCCACTATCTATAACGAGCGAAGGCCTTCCTTCAGTCTGTCACTTCTGATTGAGACTTCCAATAACAAGCATGACAATTCAGTAACAGGGGCTGACTACTATTGGAAAGAACAAACGACGACCCCGTTTGTTGCCATCCGCCAAAACACAATCTCTACATAGTCAAAGCTCAAGAACATACAAGAGACAATTTGGCCAATGAATACTGCTAACAAAGTTCTAGGTACACTAGAAACACGTTAACACTCCTAAAACGCTTCAAAGTTCTTACAGTGAAATGTTACTTACTGAAAACGGTAAAGATTAAAATAACGGAGAATAAAATAATGAACAAAGTCTTGCTAGAGCTTTAGCGAGTCGGTAATGCAGAGCGGAAGTGGACGTAGGTAGGTAGACGCGTGTTTATATAGGACGCGGGGTCGCTCATGCGTGCAGCGAAACCTTACCAAACTTTTCGAACGTTCGCAACTCCTTTACCTTTTCTCCTTCGCGGATCCATCCGCGTCGCCTCGCCAAACAAAACACAAGAAAGCACGCCGCACTGCGTCTCTCGAGGACGACAAAATAAAAGATTGAGAGTTCGCGACGAACGACGACGCGACCGCGCTGCTGCGTTCGTCCCGCGCGCGCAGTCACGCCCGCGAGCAGAAAGCGTCGTGCGACAACTGGCGTGCGAGCGAGCGATTGCTTGCAAGCGGCGGCGGAGGCGGCGTGCGGGCGGCGCGGTGGTGGCGCGGCGAAGCGGCGCGGCGGTGGTGGCGGTACGCTCGCGCCGCACATCTGCCGCCGGCGCCGCCAATAGCGGAGCCGCGGCGCGGTCACGTGACGCGGTAGAGCGGGACAGGTAGAGCCTTGTTTACAAATAATAATAATACTACCTCGCTGCGGAGAACGAAAAGCTTCGCGCGAAGAGCTTTCGCTCGGGCGGCCCGCCCGCGCCTCGCCGTGCCCGCTTCGCGCATCTGCCGCGCGGCCACACCGCACCGTCGCCGCACCGCCGCCGCTCCGCCGCGAGTCGTTTGGCGGGATTCGAACTAGCTTACAAATTGTTTACGCGCCTGTAACTTAATTGGACCTGTAATATGCTCTAACTATTAACATCTTCTAAATCACTAGGACGTATTTATTCTGTTTCGCTAGCTTTCGCAAAAACTCAGCACCTACGTCGTTTAAGTTTTCAGAAAGTATTGATTTTTTTAACTTTATAGCTTGAAATTCAAGTAATGTCATGTAATTCCGCCCGAGTACGCGGAACTCATCGACCACGTGGTCCGTGGCGGACTGCGCGGTAGTGGAGTCCGAATATGGTTGAGGATCGGATTATTTTTATTTATTTTGAAAGAGTTCACGCATTTCATATGTACTTACTTACGACAAAGTTACATCTTTCATTCTTTGGTATGGTTTTCCTTGACTGGTCAAACCAGGCTTTTTTTAGATTTCGAGGAATTATCGACAAAGTTGATTACCTCCGATCATTCTCGGAACAGAGTGGTTCGGTCCGTATTTTTGCGGGATCTTTCAGTCAAAAGAGATTGAGAAAACTAAATACATCCAGTTTTGTAGCTCACAAGCGAAAGATATTAAGCTGAACATAGAATATAATGGTGAATGTATCGAGGAAGTCAAGAATACTAGATTCTTGGTTATAATGCTGGATCGACACTGTAACTGGAAGGAACACATTCAAATTCTAAGTGGTAAACTAAGCCGGTTTGTGTTCGCCCTGAGAAAAATAACCCAGTTATCATGCGAGCAATCAGCCTTAACTGCTTATCATGGATACGTTTCGTCGAACTTAAGGTATGGGCTAATATTTTGGGGAAATTCAACAGATGTAGAAGTAATATTTAGATTACAAAAAAAGTGTATTAGAGCTATTTGTCAGGCTCAAACGACGGACAGCTGCAGACCACTTTTTAAGAGACTGAATATATTAACGGTTGCTTCCTTATACATATTTGAAGTCTGCATTTTTGTTAAAAAGAACCCAGAATATTTTAGAACAATAGGTAGTACACATAAATATAACACTAGAGGAAAAGAAAATTTATGTGCTGAACAACCGCATACGACATTATTTCTTAAAAGTGTGTATTACATGGCAATAAAAATATTTAATGAAATTCCAATTAACATTAAAGAGTAGTATTTTATTGTATTAGGTTATTTTGTTTAATTTAAATTAAAGAGTTGGTATTTAATAATTTTAAAATGGAATTATATAAATGGTTAGTTGACAAATGTTTTTATAAAATCAATGACTTTCTATCTATTAAGAATTAGTTTTAGTTTTTTTATTAGAATTTTATGAATTATTTATTACATTTAATTAATTTGGTAATTTTATGATTGGAACGATTTTAATTTGGGATTTTATGATTTTATAACTTTGAACCTCTATTGTGTAATAATTTTGTCAATTGAAGATAATAATTAAGAATGAGTGTGATTATAACAAGACGGTTTATACTAACAAAATTTGTGTGTGCTTGCACAGCTTTTTGAAGGAGGGCTGTGACTGGCAGGCGCTGTTGCACGCCTACCCGGGCAATTTGTAGAAGGAACTTATTAACCTATTTATATATATGGCACTGTTATTATACCACTACAAATACGCAATAAATTATATTGATTGATTGATTGATTGAACCTAGATTGGTGAAAGTGAGACGTATGCGTGTGTGTGTGTGTGAAAAGGGGGAGACTAACCTGTTAGATCTCTGCAATATGCTCTGCGAACCCCACTCTAACTAACATTACGTATACCTATCTCCTCAGCGGTAGCGGCAGGTCACTACTGTACTGCTGGCTGGGCTAGCGACTAGCGAGCGACTAAGGCAAACAATTGAAAAGATAGACGGGGCATTATCTCGTCGAGTACAACATTTCAAAATAATATACTTGGTTTTACGGAACCTGATATGCTTGGCTAAGTCTCCTACCGGACTCGTCTTGTCAGCCCATAACACCTTGTTGAACTAGTAGGTGCCATGTCTGTACTTCCCATTGGCCATGGCGACCCAACTGAACTGGACAGAAAACACGAACTATTTGTATATATCCGCTTCGATGCAGCTCCGCCTTCGGCCTCGCTATTAGTTACTTACTTTCTTCGAGAAGAATATTGCTTTCGCTTGCACATCATCGTCCCTAATGAAGTAGATCTGTAATAATGTGTATTCGGCGTCGGGAACTTGCAAAAGTGATCCTACGCGATGATGATTTGATATACTTTAAAAATTCAAGAAGTTGGCATATATACAGGATGTTTCAGGATAGGGTTTCGTAACTTCAGGGTTCGAAAGGGGTCCTTATTTGAAAACTAAAAGCTCTGAAACTTTTTCCCAGATTCGGTCATTTTATAGTACTTTTTGGTGAAAATCGTTTCATAGAGATTTGGTGGACGGTTAACATCCGCCTTTATTAAATAAAAATGAAATCTTAACTGCATGTAGGTAAATTCTAAACACTTAAATTTAAATAACATCAAAAGATAAAGGGGACTGGACTAGGTCATTCCACTACCTAGATAGACAGCACCTCCCCATGCTCACTGTACATCGAGCTTTTATAACAATTTCCAATTTTTGTGATATGGATTTTTTTCTTCTAATAATGAGTACTTTCTATTCCTGAAGTTTCTCAAGCCTATCCTGAAACACCCTGTATATTGGTCTTACGAGTATAATACTTTCTCGGCTCCAATGGATATCATTTGAAAATTGTATTTTTGAATTTTTTGTAAAAAGTTCTCCGAATCGGCTGAGTTGCCCGAAAACATTGACAACAGTGGTTCAGGTGGTGGGTGCAAAGTCGGAAATTTGGCGTTGCCATTTGCACTTATTTAGTCGTAGTTACTATTTCCATAAGATTTCAATGCAACTTTCTCCTACTGGAAGTATAAATACATACACACTATTATTTGTTTTCGCTACAAGTAGATCTTTCAATACTCGAAGCAGTTAGTAGTGAGGCCAAGTTATAAAAAAATCGGTCAAGTGCGAGTTTCATTCACGAACGGAGGGTTCCGTACCTGTCAAGAAACCATCTCCGTCTATAATTTTTAACCGATTTCTTCAAATAAAAAAGGAGGTTATCAATTCGACCCGTATGTATGTAATAAATATCGTTGGAATTGCACAATATTCGTATATTATGTTAGTCTATGTTGGCTTCTATACAGGTGTGCCAAATTTCATGTATGTTTGTCCACGAATTTCTCGGAAACTAGAAATCGAATTTCCATAATTCTTTTTTTATTGGATTAAGTATCTTCCAACTTAGGGAATAGTGCAAGTTTCATAAAAATCGGTTCAGTAGTTTCAAGATATGGACTGTGAAGTTTGTACCAATGACTGGAAAAACACGTTGTCGGTTTAAAGCCCAATTATACGCACTGTTTTAAAAAAGATTGAAACGACTTAAAAAAAACTAGAACTTAAAAGTGTTAAATAATATTTTTATTCATATTCGGACCCTTGAGTTGAAGGCGGTACAAAAGCACACCTGAAAATTGAAAGATGGACTCCTTTTGTGCTTTTGTACCGCCTTCAACGCAAGGGTTCGAATTTTTAAAACATTCAACGAGGTTCAATGTTTTTAAAACATTTTTTTCCGTCTGCAATTCAAAGTACCTGTGGCGCCATTTATTATTTAGTAGCGCCAATATCTACTATGATCGGTTCTTAGCACGTTTCTTGTATGGGGACCCCTTAAATATTAACGTTTTTTTTATTATTTTGTTGGTATGTCCACCATAATAAATATTACACATATTTTGAAACAATTTCAACCGACTACCTATTACGGTTCAAGCAGTAGGACGGACAGACACACGGCTTAGGCTTAGTAATAGGCTTCCGTACGGATATGGAACCCTAAAAAAGAAGAATTTTCGAAAAGAAGAAGAAAATAAGTTGTATCTACTTATTTTTAAATTTCGAATGAATATTTTATTCAATATTGTATTTGCTGCCAGTTCTCAAGAAACCTGTACTTTGGACTACGTGATTTTAAACGCGCAATGATTGTTATAATAATTTAATTTTTTTTTATTTTTGATATTTTTTATAGTTATGTTATTCTGGGATATACACTGTCACTATACAAAGTTTCATCAAAATACCCTCCGTGGTTTTCGCGTGATACGCGTACAAGCAGAGAGACGGACAGCCAAACATTTTTAAAACTGTTCTAACATGTCCATTTACCTATTTTAAGTCGCCCGTTGGTTTTTCCGAATGTACAGATTTTTTTGCCTTTACGATTTTATTATATTGCTAGCTTTTGCCCGCGGCTTCGCTCGCGTGAAATTCGTATTTAAAAAGAAGAAAGTAAGTAAGCCCGCTACCGTATCTTTATTTCGGCGAGCGGAACAATTCGGTTTGTATGAGAGCCACATCTTAGCGTAACCGGAAGTGAATTTTATTTAGCCTATCCTGTGTCTCGTATAGGTAAATGTGCTTGTACGAAGTATCATCGAATTCAGATGATCGGTTTAAGAGTTATGGTGGAACATACATACATACATACAGAAAAGATTTCTAAAAATCGCAAATTTAGTTTTAGTATCATACACAGAGTCTACAAACGCAATATCTCAAAAACAAAGCAACTTACTCCATGAACATCCCTTACATATTTATTATTAGTAGTATATTGATTACAGATTTATTATTAGTATTGATGATTCATGTAACTATCTTGTCGTTCAGTTGATTGTGTTATCTAACAGTACCACTGTACCACTTCTCCTCTCTCCGCGCACTCATTCCTGCTCGCTCACTCACCTTTCGCGCGCGCGCCTTTCATTCCCACGTTCTTGCGGAAAATTAGATACTTTTTACACAAAATAAATCAATTAGTTTGTATGAAAGCTGTAACTTTTTATTTAAAGGGAATTCAGGAAAAAGTTGTTTGACTTTTTTGTAACTATTGGTCCCAATAATCATTTCCTAAATTTAATGTAGTGGCCGTTACAACAGCCTGTATATTGCACGGTCACAGCAGTTCTATACTTTTAACTTCTTCGATAGCGGCAGGTTATCTGCTGGGGCAGCGAGCGAGTAAGGTGCCTGAGGGGGTCGCGGCCGTGGGGTCCGACTGAGGTCCCGCGACCCCACCTGGGGCTCGAAGGGCGAACCTACAACAACAGAGAGCGTAGTGCAGCCTCGCACACCGCCGCCCCGCCCCTCCGCCTCCGCCTACGCCCCAGTGCGTTCAGGATTTGCGCGAGTGTTACATATTTTCTCCTGGAAACGTATTCACAGTTCGTTCATTTGGCTGACTGAAAATCAGAACTTTTAACTGTTAACCCTGCATATATTCGTAATTTAGATATTATGGTGTTCAAGCCAAATGTACCTATTCACATAAAACTATCGACTGCTCAGCAAACAGCTTGCGACTAGTTGAACAAGAAGGACTTCAATCTTGAAATAACTTAGGAAAATACGATGCGACTACGTGTGGAGCCCGCAGCCAGGACGAACTCGACAGTTCTCTACAATTTTGCAGCAATACTCCTCGCGCAATTTCTTCCAATAGCGGTCGGTGCAGGGACGCGCATTTCCCGCGACACGGCCGCACCTCGCCCCCTCCCGCATCCCTTCCGCCTGCACCGCTCGGCGCCGCCAATTTTATTACTTCAAAAGTGCGTAATATCGATTACTACCTCCCCCCTGTCCGCACCACCCCATCCCCTCGCGCCCGCGCTGGCCCCGCACCGCCGTACGCCATCTCCCTCGCTCGCGCGCTTCCACCACTAGCGAAAAGCTCATTCCGAAGTTCAGTTTCCGCGCGATTCCCAACCCTGGGTGCATACCTGAAAGTTGCATTTATAAAGTGCACTAGCCCGAGACGCGCCTCTCTGTAAGCGGGCGGAGGTCGGCAGCCCCCGGCGAGGTTGTCATGGCTACAGATCTGTCACACGCACAGCACATAAAATGCAAGCATTGATTTTTTTCCCGGTTTCCTCTTCGCGCGATACTGTTCTTCGCTATGGAGCTTTTATTTTTAAAATCGCGAGCGCAAAACAATTCAACTTGTTGTTGTTCAGGGATATATTTATGAAAGTTTCAATAAATAATTAGATATGGTTACTTCATTTACGTTCAACGCACGTACGTTGAAATGCCATTAAAATTAATTTTAGCTTACTATTTTTACTATTTGATATTATAAATGAATTAAGTAACTAAATTTTTACAAATGTGGATAGTAATAAAATTGTAATTGTCACATTCTGGAGAAATACGAACATTTATAAGATTTCGTCTACGATCAAAAGATAAAATGTAGGTATATTAGACAACTCCACTTTTCTTCTATAATTTTTTTATACTAGGTACATAACATTTAATTGTTAGATCTAACTAGCTACATTTTCCTAATTATGTTTCAAAGGTTAATTTGTAATGTTAAGTAATTTAACTCAAAAATGTAAGAGTGCATTTTATTGCACTTAAACCGAGTAGTCTATAGCACTTATCGGTGTCAGTGAACTTTAAAATTGTGAGCGTCTTTCTATTTTTTTATTCTCCGTGAATTGGAAAAAATTCCAAGAAATGTGGTAAAAAATTCTAAAAAAGGTTTTTAACGTTTCGCGGTAGAGGTCGCGTGTATAGAAGTCCATTACGATCAGACAAGACGGGAAACCCGCCCCGCTCCTGCCTCGTCCCCCGCCCCCGCTCCCTGCACCCGCCCGCCCACACACGGACACGATCCTACAATACAAGGAAATCAACATTCGGAGCATCACTCGGAGATAGCTAAAGCAAGCCTCACGCACTCTATGTACTTGCGCGCGCTAACTACCTACCGCCCGACGGGCCGCCTAGCCGGCGGCGGTCTAATTCAGTGAAAATTCGTCAGCCGCGCGAAGCATACCTGCACGCTCGCCCACGCAACTGCGCGCAGCTGCAAAGCAATAATCACTTTACACTCGATTGTTTAGGTACATTTTCGCATTGGCGACGTGAAACAGTAGGCTATTAAAGCCGAAGGTATGGAACTTTTTATATGGAGTGATTAATCTGTTACGAAGTAACTATTAAGTAATCTGTGGCTAAAGTTAGATCAGCGAGATTACAGAAAACTTACTAAACAAGTAGCGTCAGCCTCGGTAGCTCGGTGGGGCATCCCTACGGCGAGCCGTCGTCCATGTGCGACACACCGTGCACACCGTGCGCAGTCGCACCTTGCATGGGTGACGGTTTGGCTGGGCGTAGTTTGGATTCAGAGTAAAGTAGGTCCTTTCCCTTCCTTACTAGGTAATAGGGTAGAACTCCTCCAGATTGGTACCACCGTACTGAATGGTAATTAAGGGTCGGTCGAACCGACTATCAAAATAGTTAAGTGTAAAAGGGAAACATTGACATGGCACCTAGTTCAAGGGTGTAGCACGTGATGCTAACCCCGTGGTACTGGTAACCACAGAAGGATGTGCTGAGTGAGGGTAGAGGCACAACAGTACAGAAACAATGTATATAATGCAGATTTGATATTACAAAATACTTTATTACAAAAAATATGTTACAAATAATTTAATACTTAATAAGTGGCAATGATAGAAGCTAATTGATTAATACTTCGATATAATGTCCAATCGTAAGTAATTGACATTGTAACGTCGCGTCGTGCGTCGCTCCGAACGACCCATATTATATGAAATTAAAACCGACAAGTGCGAGTCGGACTCGCGCACCGAGTTTCCCGTACCACCAAGTCATTATTTGGTTTTAAATTTTTATTATGTTTTGCAAATATAATAAAATAAAAAAAAATAAAAAAATAATTTGTTGTTTTACTTTTGAGTTTACACTATAATTACACCAAGTTTGACGCTAATATGTACAACCGTTTTTACTATCGAGAAAAAACAAAAAAACGTATAAAAAACACGTTTCTTGTATGGGGCCCCCTGTAATTTTTTACTTTTTGTTTTAACATACTGTGAAAACATATTACGGTTCATAAGATAGAACAGGTAGGTCAGACAGACGGGCAGACAGCGTAGGCTTAGTAATAAGTAGGCTTCCGTACGGGTACGGAAGCCTAAAAAAAAACTATCGTACTCTAAGCTAATATTATCCCCAATATGAAATTAGATCAATATGAAATTACTTTAATCAACTTTCCTGGCTTGGTCGTTCGGGCACTTAAAAAGTGAAGCGACGACAACGAGACGACATGCAGGAATTTAGGAATTTGCGATATCACCATTAATATTATTGTTATAAAAAATTACATACGTACAAATTATGATTAGCTTATTTATGTTACGTTCATGTCTTATGTACAATCGTTACTATCAGCAATACATTACAACTTATACAATTAGTGAAACTGTCACACATAAATAGTATATCATCTACCTGCAATAGTCAAATATTTTGTATTCACATAATTTTACTACGTACAAATTCGGAATGTTATAGATACAACAAACAAATATATATTTGTTCTAAATTAAAACACATGTTGGTCATTTATATGTAAAATCGTCTGTACTTATTCATATCCTACTGATGTTTATGTACTCTTCTATCCTAATAATATCTTTATATCTTAAGAATTTCATATATTTATTTATTTAGCTTTAAAATTTGTTTAATTATTGTTATATTTACAATTTCCTAAAATATGTTCGTGTTAATACTTATTTTTTAGTTATAGTTTTTTTTTTCAATAATACTTTAGTACGAGGATAATACATTATTTACATCCAAATGTACATTTTATATAATGATTCATTCAGTTTACATTTTCATTAAAACCATATTTACTCGTATTGCAATTTAAATAAACGCCAAATGTTATTAGAACTAGTAGTTTTATTTCTTCGATATTATCGAGTCGTCGGTTCCCTAATAAACTTTGTTCTATCGCTTATTCCATGGAGAGTACTTGGAATAAACTGTTTAACGCGATCCTACCGTTCCCTTTCCACCTCCACTCCACGCGCACTGGGCAGGGATTGCATCCCTACACGCTGGACTTACAGCGGATGCGTACCGATCGGTTCTGCAGATCTTTCCTCTACAGATTCACAGAATCGGTAAATTCTGGAAAGCTCTCCCTGCCCATATATTTCCCTCCAAGTACAGTCTCGGGTCCTTCAAGAGGGGCGTGAATAGGCACCTGTCAGTCGGCATGGCATTCGCAACCCCCGCGTGCGACCGAAAGTCCATGGGCGTCGTTAGACACCTATGGGTGGCGAGGCGCCACATGTCGCTGTTTAAATGAAAACAAAATGAATAAATATTTGATCTTAATATATGCATAATTAGCATTCATACATATTCTTATAGCCTCTATCTACCTGTAGCAGATTCGTCAATACTCACAATTGTGTTTTATAATTACGTCGCAATTACATTATGTTATATATGTACTTTATTTGCCAACTCTGTGAATTTTGAATGCGTGTATGAGCACAAAATGATCACCCATGCCACTCGTGTCATCATCGCTCGTGCTCGAAATGCATTTTGTTTAAATATGAGAGAACATGAGGTTATTTTTGTTTTAATTTTGAGAAAATATTTGAATTTGTTGTTAATAATGTATATTTTAGCCAAGTATAAACTTTAATATTGTATCTATTGTAGGTCAGCTAAAAAAATATATATATAGATTTAGAAGCGCTCTACATAAGTCATGGTCATGAAGATACATACATTGAAAAATAAGGACTGACGCTAGATTATGATATGAGATTTATTTGACATTTCGTTGCGTAAAAGTTGTGGTACAAGTAAATAAATATTTTGTATGGAGAAAATGTCAAAAATTTTTTATAATCGAGCCGTTTCAAAACACGCTTCATGATTTATTTTTTATTATTTGTTGTTATGTCCGCCATAATCTATAAAACGGTTCCAAAGATAAAGCCATCGGACGAACGGACGGACAGACGGTATAGGCCTAAGCCTATACCGTCTGTCCGTCCGTTTAATAATAATAAAAATCCGTTTAATAGGTTTCCGTACGGAATACGGAAACCTAATAACTGAATGCAAAGTTACCGAGATTTCGTTTGAAGTCTTTCTTGCCAGCCTTTTCAGATACGCCGAATCTTTTTCTAATTAGATTTGATCGTGGTTTTTTTTATTTTTTTTATAATATGTGTACTTAATCGATTATTTCGATATTTTTATATACGGAAAAGCTATTAAGACGCAGCAGAGTTAACAAATAAGAAACGATTATTGGTAAATTTGAAAGCTTAGCCAAAAAGTACCAACAACAGTTTAGAATGCTTGTTTTGGTCATTTCCACAAGCCAAAACGCTTCAAAAGCCTAAGAAATCATTGAACTCAACTGGATGAAACAGCCGAACTAGCGAGCACCAAGTTAGATCGTTAGTTGTTCATGATGGTACACTGGCAACAGCTGGGGATCCAGAAGACGTCGGTGTAGAGATTCTGTCCGTTCGACTGCAGCGCGACCAGCCTCTTCTGCACGTACTTCTGCTCGCAGCGCGATGTATAGCCGAGCGGAAGAGTGCAGATACCATTGCACTCGTTCGATCTGTCGGCGAAAAGCAGAATTAACAAAAAAGATACTCTACAAACGGCGATTATGTTGCAGCTATCGCCCGATAGATGGCGCTCTTAAATATTTTTTACATTACTGCAGCTTTACATACTTCAAAATATAATAATCATAATAATATAACACATTTTTATATAAATATTTAAATAAAAAACTATTAAAAATAATATTTTTAAAACAGAGCGAAAATCATTTCTCCTAGCCCCTAGCAGAAATAAATTTATACTTTTAATTCTGTTTTAAAACCAAGGTTTAAAAAAATGTTTTATTGAAATAATGATTTTCTGCTTTTTAGTAAATTTTGCAATCAATTTTATTGTGCCGCGAGTGACATCCAGGTGTGCCGCGAATTCAAAATAACTCATATCATTAAAAATTTGCATGAAACAGCGGAAGAAAAGAGAAAGCATATTTTTCGTCTATTCTATATAAATAGATTTTCCACAATATTTTCTGGCTGATTTATTTGAACACCTCAACAAATAAATCCCAGTTCGAGAAATCGAGAAGTATTGAGAACATCAACCTCGGATAAAATGACAGTTTTCACTGATAAATTACATATATTTACAGCGTACATTACGTAGGAAATTGACAATAGTTTTAAGTTTTCAAAATTTCACAGGCTTTCTGTATGAACATAAAATGTGGTGTGCCGTGAAAATTTCGTAGATGAAAAAGTGTGCCAGTTAAAAAAAAAGTTGAAAAACCCTGCTCTAGCTCATTAAAAACGTCGTAAAACCGATAGCAAAATTTGAACCGAACAGACGAAGACAGATAATAAAAAGGCGAGTTAATAAAGCGTGTTAAAATGACAGTGTAGAGCAGCGCACGCAGGTTACTTTGCAAAGCGAATAATAAATTAATAGATTCAGTTCACGTTAGTACCTACTAGTAGACACAATCTAATTACTGCACTAATTGAAAGAAGCTTGAGTACGGTAATCCGTATCTAGGATTCCCGAAATTAGTGTCCCATAGAGGTAGGATGGATGAGAAGAGCGGAAGACCGCGTGTGGTGGCGTGCCTTGGGAGACGCCTATGTCCAGCAGTGGACCGATACAGGCTGATGTTGATGATGATGATGAGAGGTAGGAGAAGGGAAGGTTGAATACACGCTAGAACCCAGAAGAACGATAAGGGATGCAAAATTCCAGGGTCACGAAATGTTGCGACCCTTTCATGGTTTCTAGAAAGAAGGCCAGTAGGTACTAACGAGCAAATTTCAGCTTTAACGAGCTGTGTCATGTTGTCGGCCATGTTGACAACATAGCGCCAGTTGCCCTGGTTGTTGAGCGCCGCGCGCGGCGTGATGTACTGCGAGCGAGACTGGCACAACTGCACGACGTTCGGGGACTGACGCTTCTCTCGCTTTTGCTCCAGCTCTACCTCTTCCCTGCAAGCCATTGGAAAAAATGAATGAGAATTCGGAGCACATAACACGAAGCCATTGGAAAAGACTAACCAGAAATTGGAAAACATCCATATTATGAGCCAATGAAAAGATAAAGAAGAACTCGGAGCATCTACCGGTTTATACCACGCTGAAAGTGAAAAATTGGAAGAGCGTTTTGATGAAATTTAGCAAAATTATGTCAGTACTTACTATTCCGGTCTCATTTCTAATAGACTGAACATTAGTGCCAAACATATCAATATAATGAGTTAAGGTAGAACGTTGTTTCCTCTCCATCGTCAGCCACCGACCAGTAAGAGCTAGTTCGTCCATGTCGTCAGCGGTCAGTTTAATAAAAATATTATGCTTTCTCTCTTTGCTCTCCGATAAAGTATACAGCCCTTACCCGCTGTTAAAGTAGGTGACTGACCTAGTTTGCTGGAAGGCGAGTCGCAGCACCTCCGCTCCTGTCAACTTGGAGCGGTTGAAGCTGTCTTGCGCAGCGCGCCTGCGCCGGCGCCGGCCGTGGTGCGCGGTCGTGTTCTGAGGGTAGTACGCCGCCGTGGTGGAAGGCGGTAGAGAGATCGACCGCTCGATCGTCACTTCTGACCGGGAATTCGGGTTCACGTACCTGAAAAGTTTGATGTGTTTGTCAAAGCACAAGTACTAAAATGATCATAACATCAATTCAAAAATAGCAGAAGGATGCTCATCCAAATGTAATCTAAATGAAATCCTTCACAAAGACCAATCTTCTTCGTAACTGCATTCGATTGGAAAACAACCCAAGAAAAGACAGCAAACGTCTAATAACTTAATCTTGTTTACCACCATGAACTTCACAATGTTTTAAATGTTTTGTCATTTTATGTAATTCTTTCAAATTGTATTTATTGCTGCGTTGCATTTAGTTATGTTATTTTGTTGTGCTGTATATTTTTTTCTGTTCTTTTTGTATTATTCTGTTTTTGTTATGTGTTGTTATAAGGTATTGTTTTTATGTAGTTATTTATAGTGTTAGTCTTTGTTTGTAGATAAAAAAAAGTATCGTGTTTATGTTTCTTAGTGTTTTATATTTATTACTCTGGGCCCATCCGAAAAACAGCGCTATAGGTCGCCTTGTGCACCTATAGCACATGCTGAGATGGGTCCGTATTGTCATTACTTGTACTTACTTGTGTTATTAATTTAGGTTTTACATGTATAATTTCATGTTTTTGTAGTGTTTTCTTTTCTTTGTGTATAACCTATGTATAATGGCAATAAATAATATTTTTCTTTCTTTCTTTCTTTCTTTCTTTAATGTTAGACTTCCATAGCACACACACACCCTCACACATACCCTCTTCCTAACTTACTAACACGCACACCCTGTCACACATACACACACACATACCTCCACCACTCCGCAGCATTGTAGGGCGTCACGGAAGCAGCCTGTCGCACCCACCCACTCGAGGGCAAGTTATACTTGGGGTTGTAGTTATGGCTGTTGAAGAACGGATTCTGAGGGCTGTTGTAGTAATCGTTCGGCGTGGGAACGAACGCATTCTGTCGGAATAACTTCTTGTTGTAGAGCGACTGCGCTTCGAAATTCAGCGCCTGGTCTTGAGGGCTGTTCGATTGACTCCAGATGCTGGGGGGAACGCCACCGCCGTTGTGGTACCCTCTCAGATTGCTTATGGCTGAGAAGTTGGCAAGTTGGAATGTAGGAAGGTTAGAGGGACTATACGGGTCTCCAGCTGTGGGAGGGTGCAGTGGCGTCTTCTGAGAAAAAAAAGCTGTAACGGGAAACAATTTTAGTTATTACGATTTATATGAATGAATGCAGGAAGTATTCTTGTTAAATATTCAAGGGATCTTGTCGTGGTTCACACCGTAAGTGGTTCATTGATTCGTTTGTGAATTCATTATCGTTTTCATCTTACAACAATAATAATTGGAATATACCATCAAGAAAGCCAACCTTGGTTGAAGGAGTTTTGGAACTTGGTATTGTATTCCGGCTTGGGAATGTATATCGGCTCGTCCACCAGCGAGATCTGGTCGGTGTTGGGCAGTGAGTTAGGTCCGTAGTTGTAAGGGAACTCCGGAGGTCCATACCGCGGCGGAGGGGCCCGCCACGTCGTCGCAGAGAAGTCGTCCCTGCTCTCGTCGCTTAGAAGGGTTCGGATGTCGTATGTGCCCGTTTTGATCAGCTGGATTATAACTCGACTGCAAATACAATTTACTCGTTACATAGGTTTTGTATAGAATTTGTTCTTACACATTTCGCTCCTTCGGTCTGGATTTTAATTTGATAACTACAGATTTTGGCGACATGTTCTGAGAAAAACAAGAATAGATTATAGATCTCGCCGTATAGAAAGCGACTGCAAAGCATAGTTAATGAAACGGAGATTACGTTCGAAAGTTGAAAGAATACGCATGAATATCATAGAAAGGTGAAAGAGTGAAGGCCAAAGAAAAGCACTCCAAGTAGCAAGGTGTTACTTTTAATTTAAAAAATATATAAATATATAAGGTCTTTCAATAGTAGGTAACGATACGCTAAGGCAGGGGTTCTCAACCTTTTTTTCTCTGCCACACATCTCAAATTTTTTTTAGACTGGCGACACACTCAAATAAAACACAAGTCTTACAAGTAGGTACGTAAATAATTTTATTACAATTAGAGATTTTGGAAGCATACATACGATTAATATCAATTAACTAAGTAATACAAGTAGGTAATAGTTTGAACACTAAACATTAGACTGAGTAGATCCTAATGTGATACTTGAGCCTGACGACCTTTACACAGATCGTCTATATGTGGACGAATTTTGGATAAACAGACTCACTATCCACATTGAGCATTCGTGATATGTTTTTGGATTTGATGTTTTTCAGTGCGGAAGGGCAATTTTTTTTTATTTTTAGAAATTCTCGCGACACACCTGACACATGCTCGCAACACACTAGTGTGTCGCGACACACTGGTTGAGAATGGCTGCGCTAAAGGGTGTATGTGTGTCAGATACTGATCACGTTCCCATACCATTTTTGTTTTACGTTATAAAAAACGTACTTATAAAGGTGAAATACGCGCACTTCACGTATTAAATTTGAGGAGTGAGTAGTTTTTATATATCGTAAAAAAAAATGGGTATGGGAACGTGATCAGTATCTGATACACATACACCCCTTAGCGTAAAGTTAACTACTAATGAAAGACCTTATATATAGGTATAATATGCATATGGATAGAGGTGGCTCACTCAGGATAAGGGTCCGGATGTAGACAATAGGTGAGGCCGGGCATGGCGCAGCTGGGCACCTGGCCCGGCGGCGCCGGCTCGAACAGGCAGTGCTCGCCGTACGCGCACTGGTAGCCGTCACCCCCGCGCGTCCACACAAACACCATCTGCAACAGACACTTTCACCTCAATGTGGATGCCTACCTGATAAGGTATTAGGTACCTACGCGTAAAACTCGGAAACGGCCGATTTATACGCAATTTTCCAATTTGAAATTTCATGGAATCTGGCAAATGATAGGCTTCAAAGGACTGAGTGGTGAACGAAAATCAAGCGCGTAGCCGCAAGAAAGTACAACCGCATCACATAAATCAATATGCGCTGGCTGACGTCTTAAATTTATGAAAATTATGTATGAAAGAAACTTGTGATGATTTTCGTTTAATTTATTTATTTTTTGTTGACTGCACGACCTATGGCGCCGAGCCACCCATAAGGTGTCTAACGATGCCCATGGACATTCGGCCGTATGCGGGGGTTCCGAATGCCATGCCGGCCTGACGGGTGCCCATTCACGCCTCTCTTGGAGGACTCGAGACTGTACTTGGAGGGAAATATATGGGCAGGGAGAGCGTTCCAGAGTTTACCGGTTCTGCAGAGGAAAGATCTGCAGAATCGATTGGTCCGATTGATCCGGTGGATCCGCGGTAAGTCCAGCGTGTAGGGATGCAATCCCTGCCCAGTGCGCGTGGTGCGAAGGTGGAAAGGGGACGCCGGGATCGCATTAAACAGCTCCTTCGAGCACTCGCCATGGAATAAGCGATAGAACACACTTAGGGAGCCGACATCCCAACGGTGTTGCCGTGGTTCTAGATCGCAGGACACTTCGGGGCCACCCAATAGTCGCACGGCTCGACGCTGGATTGAGTCCAGAGGCGCAAGCTGGTATTTGGCCACAGGTGAGAGCAGTACTCCAAGCAGGACCTGATCTGCGATTTATACAGAAGCAGCTTTTCCTCCGGCGTGAAGTACCGTCGCACCTTATTGAGTACGCCCAGCTTTTTAGAAGCAAGCTTGGCCTTCCACTCGATATGGCGACGAAAGTTCAGGTCGTGCGACCGTTCGACTCCGAGGACCCCGAGTTTAAGCGACGTGCCTTGGAATGAAGGAGCCGGTGTGAACGCCGCTCTCTTCACACTGAACGCGTAAACTTGTGTCTTGGAAGCGTTGAACTTGACCAAATTACTACGGCTCCATTCGGAAATAGACCGTCCACTAGGACCTGAATGCCACGGCCATGTAGGAAGTCGGCGACCCAGTCACAGAGACCAGAAGGAAGTCCGTAAGCCGGCAATTTGCCCAAGAGCGACTTGTGCCAAACCCGCTCAAATGCCTTGCCCAGGATTCACCATGACCTTCAAGCGATTCTCCCCAAAGGTGAGTAACGTACACTAGGAGATCACCAGCAGATCGTTTTGGCCGGAAACAGTTTTGCTCATCGCTGATGAGGTCATTCGTCTCTAGGTACTTCATGAGCTGCGCATTGATAATACGCTCCATCGCCTTACAGAGAATCGCTATAGGTCGGTAGTTTGACGGGTTTGAGCGGTCACCCTTTTTGGGGACCGCTTGCACAAATGCAGATTTCCACGCCGCCGGCACACGGCCATTGGAGTAGGAGAGACGGAATAGGCGCGTCAGCACTGGAGCCAGCTCGGGAGCATACCTTTTTAACACCAATGCAGGAATCCTATCCGGCCTATTAATTCTATGAAACAGTCCCAGCATACTTCTGAACATTTTTTAGAAGCCATTGCCCAAATCCGTTAATGCCGAGAGCATAACTGCAAATAAAATGTTTTACGCGTATCTAATACTCTTATTAATTCGCCTGTCTGCTTATTCCTATTCAAATTCTTACGCCGTATATTCCATCTATTTCGTAACAATGATTATATCTACGACTATCTTTCTCCGCTCCAAGTTGCGACAGTGTGAGACGTGTCGACTGCACACAGGGCCTGGCGCACGTCCTCGCTCTATTGTGGGGCTTCCATTCAATGTGTACTTGACACCAAATCCTGTGCATTCAAACCTAATGATCTACATCACTACTAATTGGTTCGATCTCAATAATAATTTAACGAAAGTTGACTTGGTCGCACAAAAGGCGCAACGTGATGCAACCTCGGTGTGTGTAGTCGATGGACATTACGTTTTTTTCTAAACAAATAATTCAGTATTGATATAAACCTTAAATATTTTACGATTGTGAAGAAATGATAGGAGAGAGAAAGAATGAAGAATGAGAGGAGGGAGATGAGAGGGAAGGTCGGGAGGACTGGAGGAAAATGGGAGAGGCGTATGTCCAGCAGTGGACGCATACACGCTGACTGACTGAGTAAATGTGTGAGCTTATAGCAGTTAGATACCTATTTAGAATGCCACACAAGGTTTTCATGCTATGAAAATGATGTAACCCATCGAAATATATGAAAAATAAAATGAAACCTCTTATATAATTATTATGTCAATTACCTATCAACTTTCGATTTATATTTTCTTTTGTCGTAATCGATAAGCAAGATGAACAATACACTTGAACAACTGAACGACTAGGTATTGTAACAATAGTAATTTGAAGTTCATTGAATTGAACTTTCAAAACTGTAATTGGTATGTAGAGCTGTGTCAGGAGAGACGGTACAACGGTAATACCCACCAGATTTGTATCTCTAGTGAATTCACAAGAACCAACTACAAAAATATCCTGGCAGCATCAATCTAGTGTCTAGTATTCAGATCACCAGGGGAAAGTGACTCGCGTTTAGAATATCCAATGCTCCGGAATATCTGAGAATAGTAGAATAGCGAGAGTAATCTGAGTGCCAGCTCTGTCATCTGAAAACTACTCGACTGCTATAGGTAAAATGAGAATATTTCATTTCCACTGAATGAAAAGTCGATTGAAACCAGTTCCAGTATCGTGATATGCGAATCCAGTTCAGTGTAGCCAGTACGACCGAAGGGAAACACTGACATGGCACCTAGTTCACCAAGCTGTTATAGGCTGACATCACGGATGTAGTATGTGATGTAGCCATCCGTGTCAGTTTTCATAAAAAAAATCATAATAATAGAGTGTGGGGCCGGTACTTTAAAAGAATAGCCCCACTGTATCTTTCCCCGTGTATGTCGTAAAAGGCGACTAAGGTATATGACTCCCTTCTTATAATATTACTAGGTGGTAGGCTTTAACTCGCCCGGGTTGGTACAACCGCACTGAATGAAAGGGCGATCGAAACGGCTATGTAAATAGTTTGTGTTTTCCGTCCAGTTCAGTGTAGCCGGCACGACCGAAGGGAAGCACTGACGTGGCACCAAGTACACCCGGTGTTATGGGCTGACATCACGGATGTTGTAGTGTAGGTGATGTGGCCAACATAAAATCATAATAAAGAAAAAACCTCAGGATCTGTATGGAAATTTAATACAATGTTTATACTATAAAAAAAAAGTTTTAAAAAACATAAAACCGACTTCCTAAAAAAAGTAAAACTAAAAAACTATTTAAAATAAAAATATAAAAACCGCCTTCAAAAATATATGAAATAAAAACCTAAAAAAAAAAAACGAACCCTAGAGTTGAAGGCGGTGCTAAAAAGGCTACACAAATCACAAAGGATATTATCATCCGCTCATGTTTTCTTTCATGCATCATTTTTGCTTGCTTTAGCACCGCCTTCAACTCTAGGGTTCGTTTTTTTTTTTAGGTTTTTATTTCATATATTTTTGAAGGCGGTTTTTATATTTTTATTTTAAATAGTTTTTTAGTTTTACTTTTTTTAGGAAGTCGGTTTTATGTTTTTTAAAACTTTTTTTTTATTTCACAGTTTTTTTTAGTAATTTTTTGCTATTAATGTACTCGGCGGAATCGCTCGGCCTTCGGCCTCGCGATTCCGCCTCGCTTTCCAATCCGATCTTGACCCAATTAAAATAGGACCACGTCAGCTTCGATAGCTCAGTGGTGCAGACAGTCAACTGTCGCTATTGAATTTTAAGCAACGCTGGGTGCGGTCAGTACTTAGATGGGTGACCGCTGACCGTTGGAGGCTGACCAAGGTTCGGATTCCTCGTAAAACTGTAAGTCCCTTCCCTCGTAATTTTACTTGGTGGTAGGGTTTAACCTTCCCGGGTTGGTACCACCGCACTGAATTAAACGTCGGTCGAAACGGCTATGTAAATAGTTTGTGTTTTCCGACCAGTTCAGTGTAGTCAGCACGATCAAAGGGGGAAGCACTGACATGGCACTGGTGTTATGGGCTGACATCACGGACGTTGTAGGTGATGCTGCAGAACTTAGTAGAATGGACAGACATAAACGTGTTACGGAAGCCTACTTTTATTATAAAATAACCGTCGGAGGACCTTGGTTGAAAATTGTAAAATTTAGTAGAACGGATAGACATGCATATGTTACGGAACCCTACATTCATTTTGCAGAACTTAGTAGAATGGACAGACATAAACGTGTTACGGAACCCTACTTAACAGTTGCACTCCGGGAGTGCCGGCAGATCCCGTGCCACTCTAACTTAACCCTTAACGCAATGACTTAAGGTTTCATTTTAAAAATGACGCTGACGCGATGTCGCGAGTTATACATTTTTACCCACCTAAAAAAGTGCCAAGAGCCGCTAAAGAAGTTTTCACTTCAAAAACCTCAGGGTTATCCCCTTTCAAATAAAAAAAAAAAGAATTTTCAAAATCGGCCCACAATTGACGGAGTAATCGCGTAACAAACATCCAAAAAAAGAAAACATACCGTCGAATTGAGAATCTTTTAGGTCTAAAGTAAATTTCTCGTGAAGACAAATGCAACGAGCCCAAACACAATGGGTTTATCATGTGTAGTTTAGGAGTTCCTATGGCCACCTTCTGTCTCCATCATCAAACCAGCTCGATGGTACTCGGTACAGTAGGTACTGGCCAGGTACCATAATAAATTAAACGCCGGTCGGAAAAGATAAAAAAATTTCAAATTTAGAATATTCATGAAACAAGGGTCCGAATATGTATCACTAGTATATCGATTCATGTATTTCAACAGGACAGAGAAAATTTCAAAATATTAGGTATTTAATACTTTTTAGTTTTTTTTTTTTTTGTTTTTTTTGGAAATCGGTTTAATATTTTTTAAAACAGTTTTTATTTCATTCTTTTTAGTAATATTACATAAAAAAGAATAATCGAAATCGAATAATCGAAATCGATTGAAGTGGTACAGAATTATTCGCCATATGTGTCAGACTGCAAATTGCTGAATAAGTCCACATCACAAATGTTTTGCTGAAGGTAACCACACACCATACTAATTTATCAAACTGAAAATTGCCGAAAACGACCACATCACAAGTTTTGCTGAAGGTAACCACACACCATAGTATTATGCTGATTTTTCGAAAACCACTGAACCAATTTCGATAAAATTGAAATGGGACCACCTCGGAAGTATGACCTAACTAACAAAAAAAGAATTTTCTAAATCGGCCCTCAATTGACGGAGAAATCGTGTTACAAACATACAAAAAAATAAAAAAAATAAAAAAAAAAATAAAAAATAAAAAAAACATACAGACGAATTGAGAACCTCCTCCTTTTTTGGAAGTCGGTTAAAAATATGGCAGGTCGTTATACAATGCACTCTTTTCAATGTGCGAAATATTTTTTTTTCTTAGACGCGGTTTTGGCTATACCTACTAGCGTCTCTAGCGGGGTAAAAGTGTATGGCTCTTTATAAGTCCTCTTTCGAAGATTTAACTTTGCAAAATTCTACAATCCCTCCTGCAGTCCGCACCCCGGCGCGACGCGGCGCTTTGGCGGAGCGATGCCGAAAGTGCGCAAACTATAGGTACACGCACGTACGCGCTGCAATAGCTGACTTATGTAACACTTAGCTCCTCATTTAGTGTTAGCCTGGCAACGTAGTGCTAAGCTGCACGCTTTTTGGCAATTCAAAACTGAGTCGATATTACAATTAAAAAATGAAATTACTTTTCCTGCTATGTTCATAATTATGTTATGTTCAACATAAAACTAAGTGTCTGCCGAAATATGGTGCCGTGCCACTTGCAACTTTATTCGTGCCAGTTTTTTTATTTTTTTTTTATGGAAACTGACACGGTTGGCTACATCACCTACAACGTCCGTAATGTTAGCCCATAACACCGGGTGAACTAGGTGCCATGTCAGTGCTTCCCCCTTTGATCGTTTTTTTTGGCAGTTTTAAACTACTTATATAAAATTTAGCGGCAAACTAACTTCTAAAAGTACACATTCGTACTTAAGTAGGTACAGTAGAATAGGAGTTGGTAAGTAGAGAGAGTGCTAAATAGGTACTTAGCGCCGTTTTTCCTATATGGAATACTAAGTGTTCCCTGGCTTCGCTTGGCGGCAATATCCCAAAATTATCCTCAGATGTGCCAGAAAACGTCAGTGAAAACCCCATGCGAATTTATTGAGTAGTTCTCAACTTATGAGCGAACATCGAATCAACGACGGCGCAAGTACATATATGTACATATAATAGACCGTTAGAGATTTGGAGCTTTTTTAATTAGGATGCAATTTATGGTAACTCGTCTCATTATTTTTAGACTAGCTTTTGCTCGCGGCTTCTCTCGCGTGAAATTCGTATTTTTAAAAAGCAGAAAGTATGTAAGACCGCTACAGTAACCTTTACTTTCGGTGCGCGGAACAATTCGGTTTGTATGAGAGCCACATCTTAGCGTAAACTGAACTGAATTTTATTGTTATTACCGTGTCTTGTATAGCTAAATATGCGTGTACTAAGTTTCGTCGAATTAGAATGATCGGTTTAAGAGTTATGGAGGAAGATACATAGATACAGAAAAGATTTCTAAAAATCGTCAATTTTAGTACCTACGTGCTTAGTACTAACATAAACATAAAATATTGTCTATTATCAACTTAATCTTAATTAATTATATTCAATATTACAATGTACAAATTAACTTATTAGAAAATTACAATAACAATGAAAAAAAAACCCTAAAACTCAAATTAACACCTATTAAATAAAAAATATTTCATCCATCTCCGCCGACTCCCCCACCGTGCCCAAAACACTAGCCGCGTTGCCCCTTTGAATCTCCAGCCCTATTCGCTGGAGAAAAAAAGATTTGGCGCGGCGGTCGCCCGACTTTTCTATTAACAACTTTCCGAGCTGATCAGAAAAGCATTTTGCATTAATCTTAACTATCATACATAGAATCTACAAACGCGATATCTCATAAAACAGAGTAGGTAACTTACTCCATGAGCATCCCTTACAAATTTGTTATTAGTATTGACAATTTAGTTATTCTTATATCTATTTGGTAAGGCGGCCGCCTAGATGCACGTATGCATGCATGCTCTAACTAGAATGTCTGCAAAGCTCAGCGCATACATAGGAAATGCAGTGTACCTACTTACATTGCGCGCCCACGCAGTTCGCCGAGTGAACTAGATAAATGCAAGTGCGTGAGGCGGGGGCGTCGCGGCGCGCTGCGAGGCGGGGGCGTCGCGGCGCGGCAGCCTTCCGACCTCGTCTGCAGCCTCCGTTATTATATCACGGCCCAAAGAACTCTAAAGTATAGAACTGACTTTGCCTTACAAACATTGCATATAATTTTAATACTAATAATACTTCATCCCCAATTTTTTTTTTATGGAAACTGTCACGGTTGGCTACATCACCTACAACATCCGTGATGTCAGCCCATAACACCGGGTGAACTAGGTGCCATGTCAGTGCTTCCCTTCGGTCGTGCCGCCTACACTGAACTGGACGGAAAACACAAACTATTTACATAGCCGTTTCGACCGACGTTTCGTTCAGTGCGGTGGTACCAACCCGGGCGGGTTGAACCCTACCACCTGTAAGGTAAGAAGGGAAGGGACCTACAGTTTTACGTGGAATGGGAACCACGGTCAGCCTCCAACGGTCGAGCGGTCACCCATCCAAGTACTGACCGCGCCCAGCGTTGCTTAACAATCTATAGCAACAGTCGACTGTCTGCACCACTGAGCTATCGAGGCTGACAAAACTCTACTTATACTTAGTTAAAAATAGTAAATTCACACTTTATTTAGACGAGGCGCGTTAACACCCCAGTCCACAACACGTGTATCAACATCACAGGGATATTCCTTTAGTTTGAACTTCGGTTTTATGCACACCATTTATAATTGCTGTTCACTTGCTAGATGTTGATGCCAAATCTATTGTTTTGAATATCACAGCCAATATCGTGAGTACTGAGTTGTAACTACATCTGTTAACAAACTGATGATAATGTGAAGAAATTATCTGCACGCGACGATATTGTTGAAATGTTAAGTGAATGATTTCTATGTGAGTTCGGCGACCGACTGCACATCTAGGCGTATTATAAAGTGTCTAAATCGATGTTAGAAGATGCACTTACAAGGCACTTAGATGCTTGATATTATGCCGTTGAACATATGACTTAGTAAAAAACCGACCAAGTGCGAGGCGGACTCGCGCTCCGAGGCAACCGTACCACCACGTAATTGACCAGGTTTTATTATTTATTGTTTTACTTCATAGCTTGCACTATAATCCCACCAAGTGTTTACGCTTGTATAACATAATCAGAAAATACATAGCGTTTCCGTCACCGACTCGACAATACAATGTTAATGTAACAATAAAGATTACCGTGATGATAGCATTATTGTAACTAATTGTAACAAGTCAGTCCTTCTATGTTAACTGCTCAAAATATTTACGAAAATAAATATTATGGGTGACTGAACTTGCTCTGTTTCAATAAATACTCATACATAACATAAGGTAATATTTTTTTTCATTGAAAATTGTGCTTTTCAAACGATATTGTTCTAGCAAAGAACAATTGTTTTTAAACATTACTGGTAGTAGATCCCTTCATTTTTATATAAAATATAATTTTACATTTAGATGTACGTACGTATAGCAATGATCTATAGTCTATGTCTAAACATGCCTTCAGTAAATGTTCGGTTTCTCTCGCCTGCTATAATGATGTGTTTGGAGTTAAACTCGATTATGTCGTGCGAACTGAATCGAGTCATCATCACAATAGACGCAGGCGCGGTTCCTGTCCTTATGTAACGCGAGCGTTATAGAACTTTACTTTCTTTGCTAAGTCGGATGTTGCACACTGTTGTGTAACTTATGTTGGATACTAAACTTGTTGAGCTTTTCTTGTCGGCATTTTCGAAAAAAAATATTAAACATTAAAATTCGCAGCAATGTAGGTATAAAGTTATAATTTTAATGTTATTCATCAAGTTGGAAATTATGACGTCTGGTGTCCACCCTTATGAATTTCAAAATTATATTATTATTAGATCACTGGGGAAGTAGAATAAACGTAAGTGCGAAATAATTAATTATTCATAAGAATATACGGCTCAGCAAGTTACATTTAGAAAACAATTCCGAATTAATAGTCAAATTACACATTTATTTAAAAACAATTAAAAGTTATGTATTTTATTTAGTTCGCAGCATATTAGGAAATATTTAAATATAGAAAACAAATCACCAGTTTGCGTGTAGGTATTCTTAGAATGTAACTTTATTATTTATGTTACATAACAAAACAGCCAAACTCATCCGATGCATGTAGGCAAACCTTTACGTTGCTGCAAGACTTATGTTCAACTGTGGGTATTGCCAAATTTTAATCCTATTCAATTTTATCATTTTTATTGTAGGTGTTGTGTCGTCAGTATATATATATGTGTGTGCATTAATATTGACTTAGTTCGCTTGACATCACTCGATGTCCTCAATTACAACCTAGAGAATGTCCAAGTGTTTGAGACGAGCAAATCGTTGTCACTCTATTTCACAATTACATTCGTTTCAAAATAAATAAATATAATCTGTGTGTCTATCTATGCGCAGCAAAGAGTTTGAATACTTCTTTGAGCTATAAGTACCTTTTACCGTAATCATTGGTAAATTTCTAGTGGATAAGTCCGGTGACCTGTGTGCAAGGGCTTTCTTCATACGCCGCCGCATAAGCCTGGAAATTCAAAGAGGTAACGCTATAAGTGTACTGGGGGAACTGGAGCCTGGAGAAATGGAGGTGATTTTTATATAGAAGTTTACGAAGAATTACGTTAGGTTTATTTTATAATTTTCAAATCAAATTTATAATGTATTACTAAATTATACCCAAAAAGTCAATGAAAAAGATATTTACGCAAACAATAAATATAGTACATATGCGGACATGGTTGGTTACCTTCACTCAAAATATCAGCCCATTTTTTTTATACTATATAAACTGCCGGCATGGCTCGCTGTGCCCAAAAGTCCAATGGAAGATCATATTCACGACAATCACACCTCCTCCTCGCGAGGCGCCATGCCAGCTATAAGGTTGGCTACAAGGCGAACAAAACAAGTCGTCAAATTTATAATCGTCCATTGCGCCTGTGCCATACCAGTGCTTTCTTTAGGCCGTGGTCGTTTTCCTTTGGTTGTGGCAGCTATAGTGAACTGAACAGAAAACACAAACTATTTTATTCATAACCGTTCCGAACTTCCGACCAACCAGGTTCAGTGCGGTGCAAATTATTATTTCACTCACTATTCAGCGCGCATGCGTTGCACCTACATGTGAGGCAACAATAATGTTCCGCATTGGCTTCCTACTATTAGAACCTGTTAAGAAAGTATGTAAACGCTGGGAACCTTAGATACAAACGTAAAGACTTGAAACCTCTTCCAAACTTGTTTTAAAATAATAACAGAAACAAGAATACACTTGGACCGTTCAGAGTTTTACTTCTTAAAATTTAGAAGGACGGGATTAGAGTACTTATCTTGATAGAAAGCAATAAGTTGTGGATGAAAAGACAAGCAGCGCAAAAAAATTTGATAAATTCAATAAAAAAAAAATGACGAAGAATACCTCCTATTCGTCGTCAATAAAATAATTAATAAAAAACCGTTTAAAAAGAACAAAAACACAGCATAATTTGGCGAACAATTGGTTGTACTTAGTAACTTCTGTAATCTGTTGCGCTGATTTTTCAGTTGAATGTTAGGCGTGATAGATTATTTCCAATCTGAGTAAATGCTTATAAGGAAAGGAAAAAGGTATATTAATTTGTATGCTCTATAAGAATGCTGATACAACAATATCGCGCGCGTCAACATGCACCGGACGAGCATTAGAACAACTCCACGCTCATGCTACATTTATATAAATAAAAAAAGAGAAAATGGCGAGATAGCATCAACGATCTCCGTGAACTGAATACGTAAGGCATCCTTGCAAAATTGAGATACTGGTTTATTCACCCGAGCTCGCTTTCTATGGATCTGCCTGCCGCCGCGCCGGGCGGTAGCGAGTTCCGCATAACAAATCCTAGAGGTATGTGCTGGCCAATGTCCAGTGTAGTGCTTCGTTGGTGGGCGTGATGGATGGTTATTGGCTGGTTTCTGCTTCCGCTTGAGAACGCCTGTCTTAACTGTCTCGTTTTGATGAGGGAATTAAGCTAACAGTTTCTGAGTCGTCCTAACGAAAGAACGGTACGAACAATGAACATAGGTGAGGCACATGAAGGGACGGAAGGCTGGGACACCCCTCCTCCTTTTTCCTGAAACATGAAATAACATCACGAATCTAATCGATTAACTGTGTTGGCTTACTCAAAAAGGTAAAAATTATTAGTATTAAATATGTAGTACTTATTACAGTGTGAATGAAAATGTACTAGTTTATTTTCTATTTTATAGACTGTAAGTAGGTAGTTTTTTTTTAGACACATAGATAGAAAATGCTTTATTGCTCCAGTAAACATTAAACAGTAACAAGTACATTAGAAAATTTAAATAAGGTGCAAGGGCGGAGTTATCCCTTAGAGAGATTTCATACAGTCAACCTCAGTTTACAGTTGGCAGCAGTTTTATTATGTAGTAATTAGTCTTACTTTTTGGTTAACATTTAGTTCGCGCGGGTTTAATTGATTTTAAGTAGGTATTTCATGGCACCACACCCTAGCGATGAATAAGGATATAGATACGATTATGTACATACATTGTTTCAACCAAGGTTCCAACCTTACTTCTTTTTCAACCTCAGGCGGTCAGCGGCTTGTCTGACTGATCTGGACTCTGGACAATAAACCGCACATATCGGAACTACTATAGGCCCCGTGCACACACACAGCGCGCGCGACCCTTCGTGTTCTTCCGAAAAAGCGATAATTGATGGGTCGCTCGGCGCATGAGTTGTAATGTTCGTGGCGTGCGCGGCAAAGTTCGTGCACAACGTGTGTTACCTTGCATGATACATTGCAGCAATGTCTAGTGTCAAAATATTTAGATACCTACAGGAATAGGCACCTATCAGGTCGGCATGACATTCGCAATCCCGGCATACGACCGAATGTCCATGGGCGTCGTTAGACACCTTATGGGTAACTCGCAGAGGAGGCACGAGTCGCGCTTTCAACAAAAAAAAAATATATGCATAAAAATAAAATTAATCTAAAAAAATAACAGTTTCTCTGACTAAGTAGATTTCTAGAAGAGACGCGAGAGCATGTGGAGTGGAGATCCGTTGTCTCTGCTACCCTATTGGGAAATAGGCGTTACAACAGAGCGCTAAAAATGTTTTTATACATATAATTATTTTTGAAGCCGGCTGTATCTCAATCGGCACTACTGGTGAACCTACTGGTGAACCTTGCTTTCCTTGCATCTAGTTAGGCAAACAATTCGTTGTTACTCTATTTATTAATGCATTATCGTGCAGTATGTATGATAATGTAGCAGTAGGTATGCGTCAGACTAACGAGAGGACAATCGATGGAATCTGGGTTAGTTAAAAATTATGCATAAAATTTCCATTTTTAGGGTTCCGTCCGTACCTTACAAGAAGAATCACGGTCCGTCTATCACAGAGGTATTTTTAATGGAAACTGACACGGTTGGCTACATCACTTACAACATCTGTGATGTCAGCCCTTAAAACCTTGGTGAACTAGGTGCCATATCAGTGCTTCCCTTTGGTCGTTCCGGCTAGAATGAACTGCTTGGAAAACACTATTACAATCGACAATTTCCAAATTACAATCGTTGAGAAACACTTGGTCTTTGGTTTGACGACGTCACGAATGTAGCAGGTGGTGCTTGCAGTATAGAAGTTTCATTAAATTACTCATTGGATCTGAAAATTGGTACGAGAAATCCTGCTGGTTATTTGTGAACGAATATGTAAGCCTAGACAGACAAAATAATACTCAAGCAGTTTGCTTTATTCAGAAGAATTTGTAAATTATTTCTTCCATTAACGTAGTGGGTAAATTTTTATTTTTTCCGTCGTCATACCGACGCCATAAGTCGAAACACCATGTATTAAACTCATGTACAGCCTCTTCCGCATAAGAAAATTGAACAATTCGAGCGCAATGAATGAATCTATAATATTATAATTTATCAAATATGGATCTAGAATATTAGCAGGAACTGCCGCATTGCGCCGACTTTGCCCGGGGCTAATCGTGACTAAGTCAAATTGTGTTTAACTGTCAACATGTATGTCAACGTACGTACAGACATGTTACCGTCAACCAGCTGTCACGCGTCGACTACACGACGAGTACAATAGGTTAGATAGAATAATAATGAAATTGTAATGCTCCAAAAGCATTTTACTGAAAACAACGGAACAGTTTACACGAGGTTTAAAGGCGGTCATATCCCTTACAGACATTTCTTCCAGTCAACTCTGTACATAAATGTATACAGAGTTGACCCAAAACATATAAATAGTCGAATTTATGCTATGTATGACTTTTTTTGGGTTTAGATTGTATTTTTTTTTATGGAAACTGACACTGTTGGCTACTTCACCTACAACACCGGTAATGTCAGCCCATAACAGCGGGTGAACTAGGTGCCATGTCAGTGCTTCCCTTCATTTCATGTCGGCTACACTGAACTGAACGGAAAATATTTCACATAGCCGTTTCGACCGACGATTAGTTCAGTGTGGTGGTATCAACCCGGGCGGGATAAACCCTACCCTTACCTAGTAAGGTAAGAAATGAAGGGACCTACAGTTTTACGTGGAATCCGAACCTTGGTCAGCCTCCAACGGCCGAGCGGTCACCCATCCAAGTACTGACCGCGCTCAGAGTTGCTTAACAACCAGTCGACCGACCGCACCACTGAGCTACCGAGGCTGACTTTGTATAGGTAAGTAAGTACTCAATTTTAATCTTTGGAGAATGTACAAATAAAAATTGAACTCTAATGTAATTTAAAGAAGAATGCATACCTGCTTAGGTGTGTATAATATTATTACGTCCTAAAATTGCACGTAAAATTAATAACAATTCTAAAATGATGTCGCTTCTAAATATTCATTAGCATGTGAGACGAACGAATAGCATACAGAAAACCGAGTTGCATTTGTGCCAATGTTATGTGTCACATAACTCTCTTTCAGTATGGGTAGTTTGCTTGAAAAAAAACCATTTTCTACAACTAACCGTCAAGGAGTCAAGTTGAGACATATATTATGGCATAAATGAACACGAATGTATGTCACTTTAAAAAAAATAGCAACCTCGATATTTGAACGTCGGGACTACTACGAACGAGTACATAATGTTCTTTCTTTAGCGGAATCTGTTTATAAATCCATTAAGCATTATTTATTACACACTTAGTCAAAATAGTACGAGAGCGCACCGTAAAAAACCAACGTCATCGAGTACCAAGATGGGACTAGTTTGTGGTGGTCTAGATTAGGATAGGCATCTAAAATATACAGGGTTGCCTGAGCAAATCCTGGCACGTTTTGTGTAGAAGGTAATTAAACATGTCATTTTTTTGGTGCAATTTACGTCATCGAGTACCAACTGGAGACCTGGCACATTCGATAAAGGTCATCAAGAAGAGCACAAAAATACTAGGTTGCCTCGTCCTACCTTGGCAGTTTTTGGAGTCGGGCAAATTTAAGAGTGGTGAAAAATGGTCAAATTTACGTCATCGAGTACCAAGATGACAGTCACACCATTCGATAGTTCTAATAACCTAATTCATAAAAAACCTTGGTTGCCTGCCCTCACCTTGGAGCATTTCCTAGTCGGCCAAGTTGAATATCGGATAGCCGCCTTGTTACTAAGTTCTAAAATCGTTCATGTGTAATCATAGGACCGTTTAAAGATATATTTATCATAAAACTGTGAATACTTTATTAATCCAGCTATACCAGTGGTAGTCAAACCGCGGCCCGCGGGCCGCATGCGGTCCGCGGGCGGTATTTGCACGCATTGTCACAAACAGCGCAGGTAATAATAGGTATATATTTTAGCTTTTACTTAGTATGAAAATATTATCTGCGCTGTGAGTGTGTGTGCGCACTTGACGACAAAAACTGATGCGGAAATATGCAGAGCAAGTGAGCGGGTGGCGGGACTGTCGGGAGAAGAGTTTCGGCAAATTTTCCAACTGTTGCTGCCCTGCGATACGACATTCTAATATCTATCAAGATATGGTGTCATATTTGAAGGAATATTTGACATAAATTAAAAAAAGAATTAACGATGTGAAAAGTATTAATAATTGCTCTATTTCTACAAAGAAAGCCCGTAACATTTTGAAAATGATGACATGAAATTATTCAAATTGATGAACGAAATCATCGAACTAAAACACGGCACACAACCTAAAGCTCACTTCATCGAACATGGTGAAAAGCAGGAGGACATAAAATTTTTGAGGAAGCCTAGCACCCTTAAATGTTTTAAAGACTCCACACTATTTTAACAAAGTTTCTTTCGACGTACCTCTGAGAAGTTTCATTTTCAAAAATGAACATCTTAAAAAACAATATTGCAATAGCCTTTGCAGCCGGAAGACGCAATGAGGATTGCATGTAGTCCCAAAGACGCCAACATAGAAGAAATAATTAACGTAGTACACCTTTACTTTAAATTACTTTAAAGAACACAGTACTATGTACAGTAACTCAATACTTTAAATTATGTCACATATAAATTAACTAAAACATGTTTGTCGTTGTATTAAACATCTCGAAGACACATTTTGTGTATACTATACAGTACGTGGCAGTAAATCGGGATTTAAAAAGAGACAATCCGGTTGTTGAGCATCTCTCTGTCGTTCTAACGCGGACGTCTCTGTACCCCTATAATCTTTTCGAGACAATAGTTTCGCCTTCAACTCTATGAACGATCAAAATCCAACGTCTCTGGACACATTCCCCACCCAGGACGTCCAGACTACCGTCGTTGGGGACTTGGTTGGGGACGTCCTGTAAAGTAGCTTGAAGATGAGATGGATCAGCCTTAGTAGAGAAGGCGCAAGCTTTCGTTTTGGCTACCTTGACGTTGACCAAGTTCTCCTTTCCCAAGAGGATACTTTTTCGAAAACAAGGTCAACCTGAGCAACAGTTTCGCGCCTCGCATTTGCTGCTGAGGCCCCTCTACCCTTCCAGTCGTTGGTGAACCCTTGTTGATAAATAAAAGAAACAGCATTGGCGACAGCACGGACTCTTGTGAAACACAAGCATTGATTGATTAATCGACCAGACAGGCACCATCTAGGGCGACAAAGATCAACCGACCACTCAAACACTGGAAATCCAAGTGCACTGTTTTGTTGGGACACCGTAGGATGGAAGCTTGCTTAGTATTTCCCGGTGCCCGACGGCGCGATAATGCTTTGGAAATATCCAGAGCGGCCGCCAGCGATTCCCTAAAACCATCGAGCCTTTCAGCCTACAAATGTGTGACGTACGCTAGAGCGTACGGGAGCGCTGAGTTGACCATACGCTCCATAACATTAGTGAAGAGTGAGGTTATCGAAATAGGGCGATATTTTGATGGGTTCGCTGGGTCCGAAACCGACCGGACCGAAGCTCTCTTTCAGCAAGAAGGCATTAAACCGGAGGAATAGGGGCATTTGAATAGGCTGGTGAGGAATGGCGCCAATTCCAGTGCACAACTTCTCAAGACGATCGCTGGAACGCCGTCAGGCTAGCTCCTAGCTCCTCTTCGAAATATTCAACCCACGTGCGTTTTATAGACGACTCTAGGGTGGAACGTAATATTTGCCATCATACGGCCGCGATGGGGTAGGGCTCACACAAAACTGCGATGCGATGCGATACGACGCCGCATCGCAGGAACCTGCGATGCGAATTGCTGCGATACGATTTCGTGCGGCAAAGCGTTGGTTCGGGTGACTATACCCTCGACGGTAGTCAACCGTACTGGACGTGTTTTTAGAAGTAGTGACATGGATCGCAAGAAGCGTGTTGCACTGCTGTTATTGTTAAATAGATATAGAAAAAGAAGAAGATTTTGGGTTCATCCAGTTCTTACGACAATGAACGCTAATGGTAACTATTTTATTCGAAAATGCTATGGTTTTAGAACAGAGGAAGATACATTTTTTGATAATTTTAGAATACATATACGATATACTAAGATATACTCATCTTCATTTGAAGAGCTTTTAAGTTTATCGCCATGTCTACACAAACGATCGTACAAGGGAAGAATTCCTGCCCACACGCTGTCTCAGAGCGGACTAAAAATGGTGTCACCAAGTGTGACGTAACATCGCAGGAATGCGCGATGCGAATCAAATCGGAGGTTTTTGCGATGCGTCCTGCGAGCTCGCAAATTTTTGCGATGCGATGCGAATTCGCAGTTTTGTGTGGGAGCCCGTAGGCGCCCAGGTCATCCATGTTGGAGTTGGATGCGAAAAGGCGTGCAAAGACATTTACCTTTTCCTTCGCGAGTATGGCGAGAATTACGTGGTCGACACCGGTTATTTACTTTTTAAAAAGTATTTAATTAATTAGTAGTAATTTTACAGAGTTCTTTTCAGGTCGGCGATAGCTTACAGACTAACTAAAATATATTGGAGTCTTCAGTGAAGAGAAGAATGCAGGCGGCCGGCCGAGGTGCTGTCCTCAGAAGTCGTCTGCATCGTCAGCGGGAATCGCCTGCTGCTGGGCACATAACTCGAGCAAACCATCCGACCGAACGCTCCAGCGGAGGTAGCAAGACGGCATAAATTCCGATCAAAGGACGAGAGACCAGAAGGCGCGGCTACCCGAAGAGGTAGGTGCGAGTTTCGCGCCAATTCCACGGCCGCGCCTGAACTTAGCCAAGTTTTGCGTTCCTTTGTCCTTTTGTTCCTAGCAGCGACGTTGAGCTCTCGTCTATTCTCGACTTTTTAAAATGGAAACGGACACGTTTGGTTACATCACCTGCAACATTTGTGATGTCAGCCCATAACACCGGGTCAACTAGGTGTCATATCAGTGCTGCCTTTCATTTCATGTCGGCTACACTGAACTGGACGTGAAACACGAACTATTTACATAGCCATTTGGACCGACGTATCGTTCAGTGCGGTGGTACCAACCCGGCCCGGATAAACCCTACCACCTAGTAAGGCAAGAAGGGAAGGGACCTACAGCTTAACTTAGAATCCGAACCTTGGTCAGCATCCAATGGTCGAGCGGTCACCCATCCGAGTAAGCGCTCAGGGTTGCTTAATAACAGTTGACCGACCGCACCACTGAGCTATCGAGGCTGAAAGACCTATTTTGCAGCTATTTCCTATAGGCCTAGTTCTTAGCGTCAATAACCAGCCTGGAATGACGATCGAAACAAGGCTTAAGGCGTCCGCCGATGGGAACGATGGATGGAGAAATTCATACCCTGTGCGATCACATCGACGACCGATTGGGCACACAGGGATAGGTCTGAAAAAGAGAAGCAAACGTCGCGCCAAGGGTATGCACTCAGGAAGGAACGGAAGTCATCCCATTGTGCTAACCGGTAGTGCCAAACTGTCCGTGTACTACATTCACGTGCTTCTGCGAAGTGTACAGTTGGCACAGTTGAGCGTATAAGGCAATGGTCGGAGTTACCGAGGGGAGCCTCAATCCTCACCCTGTAGCCATTTGGCTCAATAGTCATGACAATTTCCAATAAACTAGGTCGGTTATTCGATATCCTAGTAGTTCCGGACACCAACTGCGTCAATCCGTGTGCAATGGCTAAGTTACCAGCTAGTTACAGGCTGACCTCCAAGTGCAGGAAAGTGACATCAGGAGTTTTTCGCCTGCGACCTGTGGTAGGTACCGAACCGGGCGACATGGTGGAGAACCTGTCTACAACATATTGAAGGTGAAAATAGATCCCGTTTAGGCGCAGGACGATTGCCTGTCGCCTGACATTTCTCAGCTGTGCGAGGTCTAGGACGATGGCAAAGCCTACAGACATCGTCGCAATGAATGTCGGACTTGCTGAGCTCTACTTGAGTGTGAACCGCCACTGGCATAGCAGATTGCTAGATTCGTAATTTGGTGAACTCCATTCAGCTCCAGAGAACACTACCAAGGCTTAACACAGCGACACTTCGGCCAAAGGACTCATCAACAAGATGAGGGTCAGGCAACACAAATTCTTGTGCATCACCACAGGTGCGCCCTGGTCCACAGAAACGCCAACCTATACAGAGACCGCACCGTACACCGTACGTACAGGGATAGCACCGCTGGAGGAGTATCTCCAGACGCTGTCCACGGGCTTCTTCAAGGGGCGTACTGACACGACAGCCCGCTGATCGCTAGCGCTTGCGACTACCGACTGTGGGATCCATCAACACGGCGCTCTCTGTCGATACTAACATATCCGTTTAACTTCGCAGGTCCGGAACCACCTCGCCGTCCTACCGTCGACGACCAGGGTACGACCCAGCGAAGTTTCTTGCCAGTTCTTCTTCGCTGTGGTAATCGAACTGGCGGAACTCCTTCTAGCACCATCCCCCCGGCGGGCGCCGGGGTCGATGTCGAGCAAGCAGGCGGTTTGACTGACATTCGCTTCTCATTGGCAGTTCTCTTCACCACTCGCAGCTGCAGCGGCTTCGATGCCGCTCGCCCTTAGCCAGTAGTCAGTCACTGCGGCCGCCCTAACTTATGGCGGACAAAGTGACCGCTCCTACCCATGGCTCCTACTCACCAACCAGCCGACCACGGCGACTGTGCTAATTTATATAGGGCGGACAAAGTGACGGAAGGCCTCACGGGGTTACCGGGCAAAAATACCGGTTCCGGTGTGAGAGTTTTACGAATAATACCTTGTTTTCCTTCGCAGATTCCAAATTCCAGCGAACCTTTAATTTGTTTATATTATTCTTTAAATATTTCCTCAAGTATAACCATATTTTGATAGATACTATCGGCAATAGATACGTCGAATCGCAAAGCAGCAACATTTGGAAAATTTACCGAAACTCTTCTCCCGCCAGTCCCGCCACCCGCTCACTTGCTCTGAATATTCACGCAACAGTTTTTGTCGTCAAGCACGCACACACACTCACAGCGCAGATAATATTTTCATACTGAGTAAAAGCTAAAATATATATTATTATCTGCGCTGTTTGTGACAATGCGTACAAATACCGCCGGCGGACCGCATGCGGCCCGCGGGCCGCGGTTTGACTACCATTGGTATAGCTGGATTAATAAAGTGTTCACAGTTTTATGATAAATATATCTTTAAATGAGCCTATGATTACACATGAACGATTTTAGAACTTAGTAACAAGGCGGCTATCCGATATTCAACTTGGCCGACTAGGAAATGCTCCAAGGTGAGGGCAGGCAACCAAGGTTTTTTATGAATTAGGTTATCAGAACTATCGAATGGTGTGACTGTCACCTTGGTACTCGATGACGTAAATTTGACCATTTTTCACCACTCTTAAATTTGCCCGACTCCAAAAACTGCCAAGGTAGGATGAGGCAACCTAGTATTTTTGTGCTCTTCTTGATGACCTTTATCGAATGTGCCAGGTCTCCAGTTGGTACTCGATGACGTAAATTGCACCAAAAAAATGACATGTTTAATTACCTTTTACACAAAACGTGCCAGGATTTGCTCAGGCAACCCTGTATATTTTAGATGCCTATCCTAATCTAGACCACCACAAACAAGTCCCATCTTGGTACTCGATGACGTTGGTTTTTTACGGTGCGCTCTCGTACTAAAAGAGATTTCATCGAATTTCAATGAAGTGTGTGTTCCATAAATAAATATTAAATGTTTTTATAAAGTATCTCCCATTAGTAACTGCATATTTTTAACCATTATATAAGGTCTTTCAAAATTAGTTCATAGTACGCTATCTGTTCTGTATCATATAGGGAGTAAAACCTATATAAATTTTTTTGGACCTTGGGCTTTTTTTTATGTAAATTTTTTTAATGTATTTAAATAAAAAAATAGGTGGTTGATTTTTATAGCCTAATCGATTCAGTTTCATAACAGTAACAAAAAAGTCTGAATTACTATTATGATGTAACACGTGTAAGTTGGTAAAAAAAAATCAAATTCTTTCTATTCCATACTAATAAAACTAAAATTGTGGTTTTTCACAATTTCTGAAAGAAAGAGATCTATGTGTTGCAAGACTTTTTTGTTTCTGGCATGAAACTGAAACGATTAAGAAATATTTTTTTTTTACATTTTATATAAAAAAAAAATTCTTTGTTCTTCAAAAGTGATATATTTCCGATACAGAACCCCCCCTTAGCGTACTATTAACTAATTTTGAAAGACCTTATATAAAAATATTTTTGTGATTTTCGCTTTTTAGATTTAAAATTTGTAAACCCTTGGTGCGTGGTCACCGGATACACTGCCTTTTATCGAAACCATCGGCAGATTCCTAGGATAAATCCGGTACCATGCATGTTATGGCGTTCTTCATACTTACGCCGCATAAGCCTCGAAATTAAAAGAGGGAACGCTATAAGCTTACTGGGGAACACGGAAGCCTATGGAGGAGATTTTTTATTTATAAGTTAGGTGATTACTTTAGTTTTTATAATATTTAATTTTTAACGACTAATATTTGTTGGTGGCGTTGTTTAATTTAATTGTAAACACACTTTGAATAATAATATCGTACAGATAGAATAAAGATATTTTATTAAACTTTTTATTGTATTAAACAATCTATAAATATAATAAAATCGTAGAGGTAAGAAAGTCTGTACATTGAATGTATTCGGAAAAAAACTAACCAGGGTGGCTTAAAATGAGATACTGAACATGTTAGAACAGTTTTTAAAATTTTTGTTTGTTTGTTTGTTTGTCTGTACGCGCATCACGCAAAAACCACTGAACGGAATTAGACGAAACTTTGTATAGTGGCAGTTTATATGCCGGGTTAACATAATACGTAAAAAAAAATAACAAAAATAAAAAAAAAATTACAATTATAAACATTATTGCGCGTTTAAAATCACGTAGTCCAAAGTAAAGGTAAAAACAATTTTAAATGTCATGTTGACAACGGAGAACTGTCATCTCGACGTGAGCTGGCCGGTGACAAATTGTTTGATAAATAAAAATAATAATTGAAAGTCGAAGTTATGTCGCTGTCATTGGTGCAATAAAATTTATATATCTGTTGCCCGCGGCTTCGCTCGCGTGAAATTCGTATTTAAAAAAAAGAAAGTAAGTAATTAAAGGCGGGCCCGAAGGCGGATCTGCGCTCACGTAAACGATATTCTTTCTCGATGAAAGTAACTAAGGGCGAGGCGAAAGGCGGAGCTGATTTCAAGAAGAAGAAAAACATTCTTGAAGAAAATAAGTAACTAAGGGCGAGGCCGAAGGCCGAGCTCTATTCTGGAAGACCATAAACCTTCTCGAAGAAAGTAAGTAACTATGGGCGAGGCCGCAGGCCGAGCTGCGTTCAGGAAGAAGCTAAACCATCTTGAAGAAAGTAAGTAACTAAGGCGAGGCCGAAGGCCGAGCTACGTTCGGATTATTGAAAAACCATCTCGAAGAAAGCAAGTAACTAAGGGCGAGGCCGAAGGCCGAGCTGCGTTCAGGAAGAAGCTAAACCATCTTGAAGAAAGTAAGCAACTAAGGCGAGGCCGAAGGCCGAGCTACGTTCTGACAAATGATAAACCATCTCGAAGAAAGCAAGTAACTAAGGGCGAGGCCGAAGGCCGAGCTGCGTTCAGGAAGAAGCTAAACCATCTCGAATAAAATTAATTAATATTAAGATTGAGTTAATTTAATTTAAATTTTATTATAAAGTCCACGCTTCTAACGGCAAATATACCGTGCATCCTAGAACCTCGCGGTTATTCCCGGCTGGATGGCAAGAGGCCCGATGCTAGAGACCTTAGTGCCATGGACTAAGGGTAGTTCTTTGATGTGGGACGCCACTTTTGTTCTCACATTGGCTCCAAGTCACGTTAGGATATCTTCAAGAGCGGCTGGCGCGGCCGAGGCAGGGGCGGAGAGCCTCCAACGCAGCAAATATAGAAATATAATTCAAGATTTCGAATATGTTGCGTTTGCGGTTGAAACCCTCGGTCCGTGGAGCAGTGAAGCCAAAAGAGGCTTGAGCTGGTTGACGCAACTGGTGTCCCGTCATCAAGGGCTTATGTACTTCATTCAAATTATGTACGCCTTGCCATCCAGCGGGGTAATGCCGCAAGTGCTCTAAGAACATTTGAAAATGCCCGTTTTGATAGTTATTTTAATGTTTGTTAGGTAGGTTTAATTCTTTAGTTATTAATATTACTTTTTTATTTATATGAAATAAATAGATTGAGTAAACGATATTATATTCTATCGAAGAAAGGAAGTCTTTAAGGGAGAGGCCCGAAGGCGGAAGAGGGTTTTTGGTTTACCTGAACGCAGCTCGGCCTTCGGCCTCGCACTTAGTTCCTTCCTTTCTTCCAGAAGGTTTGTCGTCTTCCTGAACGCAGCTCGGCCTTCGGCCTCGCCCTTACTTACTTCCTTTATTTGAGAAAGGTTTATCGTTTACCTGAAAGCAGCTCGGCCTTCGGCCTCGCCCTTAGTTACTTTCTTTAAGAAGGTTTATCGATTACCTGAACGCAGCTCGGCCTTCGGCCTCGCCCTTAGTTACTTACATTCTTCTTTGGAATACGAATTTCACGCGAGCGGAGCCGCGGGCTCAGCTAGTTGTAAAATAAAGTAAAAGTAGAAAATGTATTTATTTTAAAATAATTTGGCCGTCTACAGTTCTTGCCTCCGAAAATAGCCACTACGGTGGTAGCTCGGATTTAATTGTGTACAGGTATTTATGAGGGAATATTTTATTGGATTAGGTTAGGTTGTATGTTATACTGATAATGATGCCTGAATGTACCTATATAATAGTTATACTTAGTTGAGTAGAACACACTATGCATAGACATAAGAACAAATAACAAAATTACAATTTATAGTATAAAAAAAAGTAAGTAAAAAAATATATTGTAATGTGATTATTGCACAGCTGGTGGCATTAAAGTATTTATTCATCAATTGTTCAGCAGGAAAGCTAAATAAAAGGAGTGTTTCAAACACACCTACCACGGAACCAGTTCGTCAACCTATCGTACTAGTCGCCGGTCGTTAAGCCGCTATCAAATGAAATCTGTGTCCGCAACACAACATGACACATTGGCCAATTAAACATTCAGATCGATCGCTCCACAAATACACTTGTTCTACTGCTGTGAGTCATTATCTCTTGTCTATCGCTTCCTCGCAGCTCACCAACTGACAAATGAAATAATTGAAAGATAAACGAAACTGTTCATGCGTTGCAGTACAGCCGCATTCAGATACAATTATTCTTGGAACAATATTGGACATTAGATTTACACGGACCAATACGCTGTTTGTAAATGTATTTTATTATTTCTAAAATGTATTCCACACAGACGTGCACCTACCAACTAAGAAGAAGAAATTAAGAAAATAAAATAATGAAATTAAACGAAAATATACTTTATTACACACCATTATATAAAATGGTAACAAAAGGCTAGTTTAAGGCATTATTTACGAACTATCCTTTGGAATGTGTAAAACACGTAGAGGCAGACAATGCAATACTAAAGAGTTAACAGTAGAATGAAATATAAATATTGATTGTTACATTAATACGTTGTGACATATTGCTTAAAATATTTCTGAAGTTTTCCTTCTAATGCGTTATTAACTTTTGTCTAAATGTTTGTCACATTATCTTTTGAATTTTTTTTATTTAAATGATACAACAGAAGATATAAATAACGCAGAACTTAGTTTCAACAATGCGAATTTCCCCAATTTCAGTTTTATACAAGTACCTGACCTGAAAGTATGTTCCGAGTTAGGCATAATATTAGTTAGCAATCGTTAAAATTTCGTTGAAATTGAATAGTACATTTATTATAGTAAATATATATATTTTTTAGATTTGATTTCGAAACCAACTTTTATGTGTATTATTTATGTATTGTGTTATAAACTTGTCATTACAATTTTTATTGCAGACATTTATTTTATTTTAAAACTAGTAATCTAGCACATTCATTGTATGCTTGCCGCTACACTGCAAGTCATTTCGCTTCCGCGCTTCCAAAGAAATCGAATCCTTCAAAATTATTCAATCGGAGACGGAGGTTGGAAAATAGTATGGACGTACTAATTGTTATTTCACCTTTGTTGTGGACTCGCCATGAAGACGCCCAAGTGAGCCGTGGCTCATTGATTAGTCTCCGTTCTTGAAGGTTTAGCTACAGCTGTGACAGGATGCATTTCCCTTATCTCATTGTATTGGTTAGTTTTAGCTAAGTATTATGTTTTATACGTTATGTATGTAATTGTTATATGACAGGCGTGCCGGCCAGGCGTGGTTGTCTATTTTACTCACTATAGCTATGATGTCAGCCCGTTACACCAAGTGTCTGTTCAAACTAGGTCGATTCCAGTGCTATAATTGCGTGTGAATGTAAATACTTCCAATTACATACTGTAGCTAGGGATTTTATTCACAGAACCGGAAAAATTTGGAACGCACTCCTTGCCCCTCTGTTTCCTCCAAAGTACAGCCTGGGGTTTTTGAAAAGGGGCGTAATAAGGCTACTTTCAGGCCGGCATGGCATTCGTAATCCCCGTGCATCACAGAATGTCCATGGGCATCGTTAAACACCAACTTGTAGGTGAAACGATGCCACAGGTCGCGCTATCCATAAAAAACAGGCTGTTGGTTATTCCGGCTGAAAAATATTTTAATACTTACGATTGTTTCAGAATGAATTAAACGAAATACATAAACGTGCAAGTCTATAACACAAAAGAAAAAGATTGTACACTTAAGTTGAAATGACATTTTAAAAGTTGAAATGTATTTTATTGCTGGGCATAACGTAACCCCATAACGCAGTACTAATGTAATGTAATTGTAATTATAATTTTTTTTATTTTTAATTTTTAAATGTTTATTTTGCATAATGTAACCTTAACCTGTTTACATTTTATTACACTTAATTCATATCACAAACTCATTAAAACATAAATGACAGGATTGTTCAATGGTCACAATAACGTTATTCCATTTCATGATCTATTACTTATTTGTTTTGAGCATAATATAAATATTCATTCCAGTTTGTAATGAAGGATTACAGTAAATAAATATGTACGCATTATGATAGAGCGCAAGCAATCATGAACTTGAGGTGTAGGTACGACGACGCCGGACAACCGCGCGCGCGTGCGCACAACAAAGCCTACGCGGCGATCATTCTTGATCTCGTTGCATACGTAATAAAATTCTACATAGATTATACTTTACATTATCATTGACCGTCAAATTAATATGAAAAATCCGGTTAATACAAAACTAGGTATAGTCCGAGACACGTAAACATAGTTCGCATTTACGTCTCCCGAACTATATGTAGGAGCAGCGACGAATTAGAAAATTTTTAAAACTGAAAACAAAAAATTGGTTGTCTGTAAAGTCGGTTTACGGACGATAGTTTTACGTGATGTCGTCATAAAGTAGGTATATAAAGTGCGAAGTCAGATACAAAATCAGTTCCGGCGGATATTTACCATGTAAAATTTATTTAAGTACATGATAAAGATGTGATAATAACTAATAAAAAATATGAGAAAATAACGACTATTAATTTTTGTTTAATTAATATTTAAAAACCTAAATAAAAAGCCAATAATATTAATTATCAATATAAACATTGTGTTGGGACTCAAACCTACATAACGCCATTTACATGTACAACGTTGCAACATCTACCTAACTGCGAAATGAAGAATACCGCTGAAGTATTTCATTTACTATTGACGCTAGATGTGGACGCTAGATGTGGACGCTAGATGTCACTCTATGAAATCTTCACATACTGTTGACAAAATTTGCAGTGATAGGTACATGGTCGACTAGCCCACGTTATAAAGACGTCTGGTCGATGATGGTGGCAGGGACGCGGGTTCGAGGCTCGCAAAAGACGGAGAAATATATTTTGTATTTCCTACTATTGTATATGCCTCTCTATCGCGCTCTCGCTTGCACACACAGGTCTCTATCGCGCTCTCGCTTGCACACACAGGTTTAGATGGAACGTGACACTTCTTTGTGCGTGCAGCCGGTGTTCATCAATTTATAAGACGTAACGCCATCAAGTCAAAAAATTGATTTACTGAAAAACCATATTAATAATTCAGATATAGCTCTCCCGGGAGGCTTCCACGTTTCAATATTACTGCATCTTTCAGTATGAGTTACTTTAATTGGAACCAGCTTGTAAATGTGGCAACATTTTAAACATTCGGGAACGGGATCTGTTAAAATAAGCAAAAAGGTCGGTCCAAAAGACGAAGAAACGTCCTGTTTCTATTGAGTTAAAATGTCCTTACGCAGTAGAGACGAACATCGTTTCATGTAGCACTTTGTTTCATCTCAGGAGTTGAATAGAATTTAGTCGAATGTGAGCGGGGCGCAGCGGCGCCGCCGCGGCGCTGGAGGCGGCGGGGCGGCGCGCGTCGTCCCAGTCATCGTCGCGTAAACGATAATAATATGTTTTTAGACATAAGTAATATATTTTTCTTAACTCCGTGTTTGTTTAAGCTTATCTCTCCGAATGACTCAAGCATTATATTCAAGGTACAATTCAGTTCATTCTGAGAGATATATACCATCAATATGCACAGCTGGCACTTTCAGTTTTATTGGTACTTACCTAAATACTCGTAAAATGTCATCTTTCCGCAGGGCAGATCGGTAGCTTTTTCAAAACACGATTTGATTAACTTCACTCCATAGAAAAAAATCTGGCAAAATGCATAAGAATTTACATAGTTACATAATTATGTATTGTATATTATACAATCGTATTGGACGTCAAGTGTGGTCAAGTGACCAAAGTAAGGTTATGGAAAAAATAGATTTCATTTGTCGATTATATACCTATGTTGATAGCTTTTTTACTTTTTTGTTTATACGTAGTTTTGCAATAAAGAAATCAACCCAAATTTCAGTGCATTGCATCCAACTACAACCCGAAAAAATGGTGTGTCGCTATATTGCTTGCACCCGCGGAATTTGCACCGTGCTCGCTTACCTTGTATGGGGCCTTAATACGAATTCACACAGCCGAGAAGAGAAAACATACCTTGAATGAATCATTAGGAAATAGTTTAAGCGTCAGCTGAAATACCCATTTGCTGCAATACGTACTATGAATCATTCTCTGGCCTTTCGCATTCACTCTGTGAACGACAGAGCTGCACTTGTAAAAAAGAGACTGACTTAAAATAAATCGGTTCTCGTAGTGGCTTAAATAAGAGAGGGGTTCAATGAATGGTATATTTCTGACAATTCTAATATTCCTAATTGTAATGGGATATTTGAATTGTTTTGATAATATAAACGCTGCTTCACCGTTCGGAACCGGTGTAAAACTGTAGGTCCCTTCCCTTGCCCCTTACTAGGTGGAAGGCTCAAATTGTAGCCGACTGGGTTGGTACCACCGTACTGGATGTAAGATGGCCGCATAGCAGCCTCGGTTGTGTTCTCCTCTAGTCCAGTATAACCAGCAATCCAGGGAAGTCTCCGGTATGGCACCTACCTTCTCGGAAGTGATATTGGCTAGTCAGAGCATGTGCTTTGGCCCCTCTGACTCAGCCACCCATAACGGATTAAATAAAAAAAAGTCTATGCTGAATTTGCATATACAGAACTGACGATTTGTTCCATTTTCGTTGAATTATTTTTTCCCTATACGTGTGTGACTGTGGACAAAACCTTTTAGGGACCCGTACCCCAAAAGAAGAAAAAACAGAACACTTATAGGATCACTCTCGTGCCTGTCTGTCACAGCTTATTTTTTCCGAATCTACTACACGAAAAAAGTTGAAATTGTTACATATAGTATAGAGTTTGGTGGCCCAATCACGAACCTATAGACAGATATAGGAAAGATTAGAAAGTAAAAATATATATATATATTTCAATTGCGACGTATCAATGCAATGGGCTTGTTATAAAAGAATACTAATCTATTTTATTTATAAATAAATAATGCATGGTTTAAAAGATTAAAGAAAATATAGGACAATCTACTGCGTGTAAAATACATTTTTTGTAAAGAATAGAAGGCCTCTCTTATAGTTTACAGGAAAATCTAAACGATCCAGTATTAAAGTCGGAAAATAGGATGGTAAGGAACCCTCTGCACGCGAGTTGGACTCGCACTTGACCGCTTTTTTAAATTAAAGCTTCATCAAAAAATAGGATGACGTTAAAATTACCTACCTCTATGCAATCGGAACATTTCGAAATATCGAAATGTTATAAATATGGAAGTGAATATTGCATCAAACCGAGATTAGATCACAGTGCGATGATCGGACGGATCGGAATGCAATAAGAAAGTGAATCGAATAATATCTAGAGCATTCGTCGTCGGCGCTTTTTCGGCGCTCGATTCTGATCTGAATTCGACCTTCCAAGAAATATAGATCGCTATCAAAGTTGTATTAGCATTATTTCCACAGCTTAGAGAAAGATATTTTTTCGTATCTCTCTGCACAATCAATAATTTCACACAAAAATCTTACAAAACAAAACAGATAAAAAAGTATAAAATTTAGCAGTGCAGATTATTTTATTTTATTTTCTTTGGAAGAGCATTGGACATGTCATGCCAAAAATGGACTCAAGTATGACCTCAGAATTTGGTAGAAAAATTCAGATATTTTTTTCGACATTTCTCTGCTCTATTTTCTGATGTTTCAATATGTATTATATATGCACATAATTTTATTTTTATCAATATTTAATTATTTGTCTTATGATAAAAACATTTTTAATTTCTTAAGTCACTAAAAGAGCACAAAACGGTCTTAATAAGACACTAAACTGGCTTCAAAATAATGTTCTCTCTGTCAACCGCTCTAAAACAAAATTTTTAGCATTCTCCATTACATTAAGGGGGCAACCATCCAGAGACATACAAATAAAAGCTCACGCTTCTAACTGCACAGACGCTTGTAATTGCATGTCACTGGAAAGAGTTGACAATATTAAATATCTAGGGATTACAATTCATAGAAATCTCAATTGGAGGACACACATTGAAAGGCTGGCTTGCAGAATAAAAAAACTTATTTACTTCTTCAGCCAAATTCGCGAAATATCTGACTCCACACTACTGAAACAGGTCTACCACGGTCTCTGTGGCTCGCTTATTAATTATGGAATCTAGGCCTGGGGAGGGGCAGCCAAAACCTCCTTGTTACTGGTAGAAAGGGCTCAACGTTCAATACTAAAAGTCATGAACCGTAAACCCTACATGTACCCAACAGCAGCCCTATATGAAGAGTGCAGACTTCTAAATGTTCGACAGACTTTTATGTTGAGTCTCAGCAGTTACATACACTCTAACAAAAAACTATATATCCCAATTGCACATGAATTCACTACTAGAGCGAGTACCCGACAACAACTAACCAGAAACAAGCATAATACGACATTCTTCAGGCATACTGCGCATTTTCTAGGCCCTAACCTTTACAATAATATTCCAAAAAATCTTAAAAGTTTACAAAACACAAAATTTTTTAAGTCAAAAATAAAACAATGGATCCTTTCAAATACCCAACATGAGTGCGAGCACATGCTATTTCATATTCTTCAGTAAATAATCTAATTTCGCAGCAATAATAATAATTAAATAATAATAATAATTAAACAAAAATAAAAACAAAACACAAATATATATATATATAGACAAATACCCACATACAAAATATAGACACTGTCTCTTTAGTGCTGCTGTCTCATTATTTTTTTTTTTCAATAACTTATCTTTTTTAATACATACATACATCTACATACCTATTATTTTAATAAATACATACCAATACATACACATATACATACATAATAAATCAAGCTGATGTATAAACACAAAGAAAAAAAAAAACTAAACCGAGAGATCCGGAGCCAGGCAACACAGACGAAAGTCTAGTGCCTGGCCCCGACGAATGTAAATTACTCACATGTCATTAAAGTGCATACATACATAGGATACGCAACGCAACATGTTACTTAGTTTTTATGTCATTAATTGATGTATCTTTTATAAGTAATGTAAGTACTGAATAAATCATTTGGAATTTGGAATTTGGAATTCTTTATTTATTTTATTTACTTATTTATGTTACCAGGCCTTACGCACTCTATGTACTTGCGCGCGCTAACTACCTACCGCCCGACGGGCCGCCGGCGGCGGTCTATTTCAGTGGAATTCGTCAGCCGCGCGAAGTATACATAGACGCTCGCCCACGCAACTGCGCGCAGCTGCAAAGCAATAACCACTTTACATTCGATCGTTAAGGTACATTTTCGCACGCAGCGATTGGCGACGTGAAGCAGTAGGCTATTAAAGCCCGAAGGTAGGAACATTTTCTATGGAGTGATTTTTCTGTTACGAAGTAACTATTAAGTAATCTGTGACGTTACTTTCATAAAACGTTGAAGAAATATTCAAACATTATTAGAGAGTTATTGACGATAAGAAGTTTTCAAATATTATATATTGTTTAAGCTAAAAACAATCATCACTTAGTCCTCATTATACAAAACGCCAGTTTGGCAACCGCAAACACACGACCAAAAGGCGCAGAAAAAGAAAGGAGTATGCAGATCTTCAGACTGTTTACGAAGCGAGTTAGGCAATCGACGTCTGCGCCGACAGCGCACGCGGCAGGCACTTGTCAACTAGAGTTGTTGGCTGTTGGAGTGATCTTACTGTTAGCCTTGACATACATTCGTTCTGGGGTTCATGTGAAGGAAGCGATCAGAGGTAAGAGTGGCTAAACTGACGTAACACAAGAGTTTATGGTGCTAATCGCCTTACTCATTCACAATTTTTTTATGATGGCTCGTTATTTTAAGATACTATAGATAGACAAACACTATCTGAATGTTGTTATATGTAAAACTTAAGTAATTTTATTAGGGTTCCGTATCCGTCGTACGGGACCCTATTACTAAGCCTACGCCGTCTGTCTGTTTGTCTGACCGTCTGTCCGAGGACTGTATCTCTTGAACCGTAATAGATAGCCTGTTGAAATTTTCACAGAATATGTGTTATTATGGCTAAGAAACTAAAAAGTGTATGCGCGCCATCTACCGAAAACAGTATGAAGCAGCCCTGACCATGACATGGCGATACGGAACCCTCGGTGCGCGAGTTCGACTCGCACTTGGCCGGTTTTTTTAATAAATTTTTCTTCTATTTTACTAGACATTCTATTTCTTTTCTCTTTACCTTACTACAGATGTCAGAGTGGCTCAAATAATGCCCACTTAGTTACCATACTATTGACCAAATCGACATTGTACGAACTATATTATGTGTTAGAGATTAACCCGACCGGATTGACTGAATGAAAAAGGTCGATCGAAGCGGCTATGTAAATAGATCGTGTTTTCCGTCTTCAGTGTGTCCGGCACGATCAAAGGGATGCACTGACACGGCACCTAGTACACCAAGGTGTAATGAGCTGACGTCACGGGTGTGGTAGGTAATATGTAACCAACCATGTCTTCCGTAAGAATAAACTTTGTGCTGGCTAAGTATTTGTAACTTTCGTGTTGTAAGTTCTATTTATAAAAACTTGAGAATGTGTAGCTATTTTGTAACAAATTGCAATCAATAAATAAAATAAATAAATTAAATAGTCAGACTCACTAATATAAAATGCCTTTGATAAAATAATTAAATTGTACCGTGTGGGGCCGGTACTTTAAAAGAATAGCCCCACTGCATCTCTCCCCGTGTATGTCGTAAAAGGCGACTAAGGGATATGACTCCCTTCTTATATTACTAGGTGGTAGGGTTTAACCCGCCCGGGTTGGTACCACCGCACTGAATGAAAGGTCGGTCGAAGCGGCTATGTAAATGGTTTGTGTTTTCCGTCCAGTTCAGTGTAGCCGGCACGACCGAAGGGAAGGCTGACGTGGCACCAAGTTCACCCGGTGTTATGGGCTGACATCACGGATGTTGTGGGTGATGTAGCCAACCGTGTCAGTTCCCATAAAAAAAAAAAAATTCAAGCCTGTAATATTTGCTATAAACTATAATTTGTCCGTCTGTATAAGTTGACCAACAAACAAGGCCAAGTGGTATGTGACGTTATTATCAAATGGGTGGCTTCAGGGCGCAGACGGGGGTGCGGGGCGCCGGGGGGAGGCGGGCGGAGGTCGTGAACCGACTGCGGTTAACTATTGTTCCTGCGTTGTCTCGTTTGCATATCGCGGTGTGTCATTGACGTAATAATTCATATTCATTATCTAAATAAGTAGTTTTTCTGAATATTGCGTTTGGGAGGAAACCACGGGCCTTCGACGATCACAAGAAACACTAGAAGGCGAATGGACAGATGGACAGACGGACGGATGTGCGGATAAACGGACAGAGGAACGGACATACATACGAACAGACAGGCAGGCGGACGGACAGACGGAAGGACGACGAACGGACAGACATTCGAACAGACAAGCAGGCGGGCGGATAGACGGAAGGACGTGAAACCGACATACATACGAACAGATAGTCATGCGGACGGACAGACGGAAGGACGGACGACGGGCGGACAGATAAACGAACAGGCAGACTGACGGACAGAAGGACGGAGGAACGGACAGATATACGAACAGGCGGAGAGACGGACAGACGGACGGAGGAACGGACAGATATACGAACAGGCGGAGAGACGGACGGACTGAGGAACGGACAAAGCACAAACATCAGTCTATTAAGCAAGTTTCAAAGGAGGGGTGCTCGTAATTTCATGAAAATAAACATTAAATAAATTTCTTAATTAGTTCGGTCAACAAACTGGTTAATTGACCATATAAAAATAATATTTAAATAAATAGTTTGACTATTTGGGCCTACTCTTATTGGCTTAATTTTTATATTCTCTGGCTATACGCGACTTCAGTGTCTTCAGTCTTTCGTATGTTTTATTGTTATTGTATGTATGTACTCGTATATACATGAGAATCACAGTGCGGGGGCGGATACACCTCCTCTGATAATATAGTACTCTGTACATTGTATATTACTGTGTGCCTGTTTTTGTTTACAATAAAATAATAAATTAAAATTGCATGCTGTGAGTGTGTGATAATGTACTCGCATCATGAAAGTAATATAAAAAATTTAAAAACTTTAAAGTTCTAACTATAATGTTCAAAGTGTATAACACTAAGTAATTCGGTTAACCTTGAAAGTTAACAGACAAGCTACTATCGCTCTCGTCAAGTGTGGATGTGACGGTGTCGAATGCGTCTCGTTTTTGTGTCAAGTGTGCCAATGTTGACACTGATGAGTTGACAATAGTTGGCAGTCAACAGTCGCTAAAGTACAGTCAACATTTGATAATTTGAACTAGAATATGTCATTGAAATTACCATAAAATTTACGAGTAACCTCAAGATGTCGTGATCGTTTATGTAAAGAGTTCTATCGATAGTTTTATCTTCTTCTTGCTGTGCAGAATGCGGACTTACGGAGGATGCAATTTCTTCTATTTCAAATTGTACGCTATGTCACTCTAATTAAGTATATTAGTAAACTGTTTTCTTCACTGGGTTTCCTTCATTACTGTGATAGACATTCCTTCTAACATTCATAATACTCAGTGAAACTTTTAACATTCAATGAATAGACTGACAATTTCTTGACATGTACCTTGTTCCCAAAGCTTTACAGTTAGGTTAGGTTTGGACTTTGGGGTACAACTAATAAAAAATCCCATTGTTCGGGAGTTAAATCAAACCCACAAGTCTAGAATTATGGGTTAAATATTTGTGTATTTGAAATTACGGCTATATGTTATCGACTACACCCTAATATGGTTTCCGTAGGATAGACTTCACCCTAATTTGGTTTCGGTATGATGTACTTCACCCTAATATGGTTTTTGTATGGCTGACTTCACCCCAATGTGGTTTCTGTATGACGGACTTCACTCTAATGGTGGCACTTCACTTGGCTTAGCGTATTCGTGATTTTTGCAAACATTTTAGTTTTATCTCGCTCTAAACAAGCCATTAAAGGGAGACGAAACGGAAATTTTTGCCAAATATTTGTGTACATACTGCCATGTGTGGTGCTAGCATAAGAAGGGCGCATGCATTATTATAAGTTCTGTGTCGCGTGTACAAGTAGCTTTTAGTAATATTAGCCAGATCGTGTGGAGAGAGCGAGAGAGAGAGAGAGAGAGAGAGAGAGAGAGAGAGAGAGAGAGAGAGAGAGAGAGAGAGAGAGAGAGTTGCTACGGAACCCTCTATCTATGTGTGCATGAAAGGACCTAACACTCACTATTGTCTCTTATGGTTAGCTCACACCACAGCGTTCTTGGTTGAGAACTGGGAATAGCCGGTGTGCCTTCGAAAATATACATCCCAAGCATGTCTTCAATAAAAGGTACATATATATAATATACTAGCTTTTGCCCGCGGCTTCGCTCGCGTGAAATTCGGATTTAAAAAGAGCAGTCAGTAAGCCCGCTACCATAGGTACCTTTATTTCGGCGCGTGGAACAATTCGGTTTGTATGAGAGCCACATCTTAGCGCAACTGGAACTGAACTTATTTAGCCTATCCTGTGCCTCGTATAGCTAAATGTGCTTGTACCAGGTTTCATCGAATTCGGATGACGGGTTTAAGAGTTATGGAGGATTTATTATTAGTATTGATGACTGATGATATATAGAATGCGGATATGGAATATTTTGATATATGTATGTATACCGGTATCGGTGCATTGCTTGCCTACACGCATCGCACGACTTGACTATACCGAGAGATATTGTGATTGCATGGAATAATGGCCGTAAATAGAGTAATTTGGTCAATTATTTAACAAAGCCAAATTACGTAAACGAAAAAGGATATATTATATAATCGTATGTATGTAGGTACTTACTGCCTATGTACTATCTAAGCGTTAATATTTTTTGCGGTTATTATTTCTTGAGATGGCACCTAGGGCATCAAGGTATTATGGGCTGACATCGCGGGTGTAGTGATGTAGGTTCCATGTCAGGTTCCATAAGAAAGAAAAAAAAAAGATCCGACAAGGAAATGTCACACGTGGTCAATGCCCTGTGACTCGATGCCAATATAGATCGTCCGGTGCCGGCGCACATCCATCATGATAATACGATCATTCGTTACACGCACAGCGAGATGTGACCGACCTCGCACCGTGATGCTGATCAGAGATGAGAGAAGAACAACCGGTCAAGCGTGAACTCATATCGTGTGACGAGGGTTGCTCCATTATAACAATGGATCAACATAAACAAAGTTTCGAATCGACTTTTAATACGAGTTTGCATTTGACATAGGTACAACATCGATGAATAAATAAATATTTTTATTTATTTCACAATATGTAATAGCATAGCTAATGTAATAGCTATTTATTACACTTCTATGTGGTGCACAAGACATAATTATTGGAGAATAAAATTTCTTCCAGTCAAGAACACAACGCTTTAACACGGACGATATTTCCTTCACCGGTGCATCGATTTGTACACGCCATTCTTCGATAATAAAGAAATAAATAAACCATTGGTAATTACAAATAAACCGACAGAGTAAATACAAGTGCTTACCAAATAAACCATTGGTAAACACTCGGGGTTCCACCAGGCCTCACGCACTCTATGTACTTGCGCGCGCTAACTACCTATCGCCCGGCGGGCCGCCGGCGGTCTTTTTCAGTACAAATTCGTCAGCCGCGCGAAGTATACATAGACGCTCGCCCACGCAACTGCGCGCAGCTGCAAAGCAATAAACACTTTACACTCGATCGTTAAGGTACATTTTCGCACGCAGCGATTGGCGATGTGAAACAGTAGGCTATTAAAGCCCGAAGGTAGGAACATTTTCTATGGAGTGATTTATCTGTTACGAAGTAACTATTAAGTAATCTGTGGTTCCACCTCCGATCTCTCACACGAGTGGCCGGTACCCGCCACTTACTTACTGTTATATTGAAATAAATACTTACAAGTAGGCACGCCCGCAGGTGCCATCGGAAATGGCTCCTCATGGCGGTTGCCATGGAGACACCCGTCGCACCGCCGCGCCTCCGGAACCCTCACTCCACACGCGGCTCACTGTGCAGTTCTAGAAACAAACAACAACATGTACATAAGGGTTGAATAAAGGAAAGTTCGCCTTATACACCCTTCTCGAACTAAGGTGAACGTATCCCTAGTTCTACATAATCTACCCTTAAACCTCACGAGTGCCGCATTCAGCGGTGGCCGCATAATTTTAATACGCTTAAACGGAAATAAACTTAAAAACAACCCGAGTTATCTGCGGCATCAATATGCATAGACGGTGTTCCCCATTTGGAAAGCCGAGCCGCTCTTGAATATCAACCAGCATAAGCGGATTCGGCGCGGGGCGCCTGCGTCGCGCCGGCGCCGCCGCGCCGGTTGAACGAACTTGCCTCATCAAAACGCGAGGCCCAGAGCTTGAGATGCCGGCGAAGCGCCTTGACATTCGAATTTATGTCGTTTAAAGCAACCGATGCAACCATGAACGGAATAATACCTACTAAGTAACTTAACTCTTAACTTCTAGGCATAATGGTGTATTGGGAATCCTTCTATTCTGGGTTCCACTCTGGGCACCTAGTGGGAATGGAGAATCTTTCGGACCCAGAAATAATGTTTCTTCATTAGATAGATGCAAAGCCGAAAATGAGGAGAAAAAATATGTTCCGACCAGGATTCGAACCTGGATCTCCGGCTTGAGCCGCCAGCGCGTTACCATTGTAGGGATTCAATCCCTGTCCAGTGCGCGTTGTGCAGAGGTGGGAAGGGAACAGCGGGATCGCGTCAAACAGCTTCTCCGAGCACTTCTTGAACACGATTTGTCATATAGTAGCGAGAGTAAAAATGAAGGAAACAAGAAATTGGTATGAGAAAATGCTGCAGTCGGGCGGGTAAAAAGGTTTTAATTGAGCCCAATTACAGCATTTTCTAAAGCTCCTTGTTTTTTAACATTGAAAATGTTTTTTCGATCGCTTCAGTATAGCCCCCCATTTTCGCTGAGAGTGTGAAATCGTCATGGTGTCGCGAGTTTCGGGGCTACGCGAGTGGTTGAGGGCTCAAAAGACGCCTCTTTGAAAAATAATAAAAAATATATAAATGTAATATGTACTTTTATTTTTATTTTGTTGAGTTCATTTTCAATGTACGTACCTCGAAGGTCGTGTAATGCACGAGATCTGTGAATTTTTTTATGTAATCCGGTATGGATGGCTAAGTCAGAGGGGCCAAAGCACATGTTCCGACAAGCCAATATCACCTCCGAGAAGTTAGATGCCATACTGGAGAGTTCCCTTTGAATTGCTGGCTATACTTGACTAGATGAGAACATAGCCGACGTTGCTTACATCCAGTACGGTGGTACCTAGTAAGGGGCAAGAGAAGGGACGCACTGCTCAGTCTCGGCTTGTTATAGCGTAATGATATGAATGTATTTTAAGTCACCTTTAGTCTGGTGGATAAGTGGTAGAATATGAATTTAAATCTTTCACGATAATTAATATTTTTTTGTACGGAACCCTAAAAATTAGGGATGCCCGTACCCAGCCAGTGGGTCATCAAAGGCCAAAGTTTAATCAATATTCGATTAAAAAAGTTATATTGTCATTGGAACCTGTGTTCACAATGTTATCTGAATATGCTTGAACTGTGTTCGAAGAAAAGAGTTCAACGATCCCTGCCGCGCGAGAGTTTTCTTTTGGCCTTAGCAGGAATTTACTTGATTGAAGATATAGGTACCCCCGTTTCCACCACCTCCGGTTACTTCTAGGCCAATAGTTATTTGTCGGTTACAATGACATTTCTCGTACATTTGACAGGAGACAACTGGCAGCTAGACGGTGTCAAGTTTGTTCTTATTTTTATTTAGTATTGAAATAAGTATGTGTCCAAATTATATAACAAAATTCCTGGAATTATGATTTTTTCGTTATGTTTAATTAGTTTAATTTGTAATAAATATATTTTATATTTCTAAACTAATAAATCAATATCGTGAGCTGGCCTCAGATAGCCCTTAGAAAATTACCCAAGTTGGTAGAAAGTTAGAAGAGAGAGACTTAATAAAAAATCTAATTATGGCGTTAAAATCCTCAAATCTTCACACCGACGCACTATGGATTCCCCCCATACAAGCGTCTGCCATTAATCATTTTCACGAAAGTTCAACTACACTTATAAAATGTATGAGCATTTATAGATAACATAATGACCTTTTCAGTGTTACATAATTTTTTTCATATAAGTAAAATTTACTATACTTTATGAGCTTTGAAAGTCGAACAAAATTACGGCATCGATTTAAGTCATTCTCTGTGCACAGATTCATGTTTAATTTATTTGAAGTGTATAATTTCCATGAATATCTGTCATATATGGTTGAAAAGGGTGTTTAATTATTTTTTCAGAAATATATAATAAATGTGAAAAAAAAATTAAATTAAAGCAATTATTTTTGTTATTTTGGAAATGGAATTTTTATAATAAGTTTAACATTCAACTAAGCTTTTAAATGGTATCTGCGTTTGCCTTCGCCAAAATATCCTATCCGAATTATAGCCTATGTCTTTGACAATAACAGCCATAAGAAATATTTTGCGGTTTTTTTGCGCATAAGCGACAATTTAAATATTTATAAAGATTGGGCACTATGGAAAAATGATCGCGCAAGTAGATCTAGCAACAAGTCTTATCAATAGCGCGTGATTAGTATCGTTATATTTGGATGTGGTTAATTATAATCTTATCATTTAACTGTGTGGTTTGCACATTATTTAGAAAAGCGGCAAAGTCCGTATCCATGCACGATAGTAGGGTTCCGTAGGTATTCATTATGGTTTTATCAGATAGGAATATGTCAAATTAAAACGGCTTTCAGTGAAAAACTTCAGATGTTTTCAGTAATGAATATAATTTTAATTCGAAGTATTTACCACAGGGTCAAGTCATGAAATATTTAAAAATTTTAAATTGAGCTCTTTAATAATGTGTCCGTCCTGGTAGTTAAATCACGGAACAAAAACAAAATTTTTATTGACAGGGCGACATTTATGGTTGAGCCACCCATAAGGAGTCTAACGACGCCCATGGACATTCGGTCGTATGCGGGGGTTGCGAATGCCATGCCGGCCTGACAGGTGCCCATTCACGCCCCTTTTGAAGGACCCGAGACTGTACTTGGGGGGAAATATATGGGCAGGGAGAGCGTTCCAGAGTTTACCGGTTCTGTAGAGGAAAGGTCTGCAGAATCGATTGGTACGCATCCGCGGTAAGTCCAGCGTGTAGGGATGCAATCCCTGCCCAGTTGTTTATGTACGTGACCAATATCAAACCATGCACACGAATTGCACTCGAAATATGCCATATTGGTATTGCACACGATCCCCCTTCGGTTTTATATATATAAACTGTCACGATCTATCAACTTGTATTGTTCAAAAATATTTACACCATGGCGTCTTTCAAGTGTCCTAAGGGAGTGTTATGCAAGGTTTTCCTCAAAAGATGCTCAGGAATCGCGAAACAAGGATTACAAAAAATTTCGTTTGCACCACGCTAGAAAATGCTCAGGATCTGCTACTAACGAAGATGTTTTTCATACTTTAATATATACCTCGGATCCATACATAACTAGTATAAGAAAACAGCCAATAAAATATAACAAAGAACTTGATGAGGAAGCTTTACAATTAGTGGAATAATGTTTGTTTTCTTTGTTAAAAACAATGCGATTATTCTGAATTGCAGTAACTTATTTAATTTATTTCTAACTAGCTTTTGCCCGCGGTTTCGCTCGCGTGAAATTCATATTTCAAAGAAGAAAGTAAGTAAGTGAGGGCGAGGCCGAAGGCCGAACTGCATGCAGGAAGACTAATAAACCTTCTCGAAGAAAGTAAGTTACTGAGGGCGAGGCCGAAGGCCGAGCTGCGTTCAGAAAGACTATAAACCTTCTCGAAGAAAGTAAGTAACAAAGGGCGAGGCCGTAAGCCGAGCTGCGTTCACGAAAACGATAAACCATCTCTAAGTAAATAAGTAATTAAGGGCGAGGCCGAAGGCCGAGCTGCGTTCAGGAAACCATAAACCTTCTCGAAGAAAGTAAGTAATTAAGATCGAGGCCGAAGGCCGAGCTGCGTTCAGGAAACCATAAACCTTCTCGAAGAAAGTAAGTAATTAAGAGCGAGGCCGAAGGCCGAGCTGCGTTCAGGAAGACAATAAACCTTCTCGAAGAAAGTAAGTAATTAAGAGCGAGACCGAAGGCCGAGCTGCGTTCAGGAAGACAATAAACCTTCTCGAAGACAGTAAGTAACTATGGGCGAGGCCGAAGGCCGAACTGCGTTTAAAAAGAGGATAAACCTTCTCGAAAATTTAAGTAACTAAGGGCGAGGCCGAAGGCCGAGCTGCGTTCAGGAAGACCAAAAACCTTATCTAAGGAAGTAAGTAACTAAGGGCGAGGCCGAAGGCCGAACTGCATGCAGGAAGACTAATAAACCTTCTCGAAGAAAGTAAGTTACTGAGGGCGAGGCCGAAGGCCGAGCTGCGTTCAGAAAGACTATAAACCTTCTCGAAGAAAGTAAGTAACAAAGGGCGAGGCCGTAAGCCGAGCTGCGTTCACGAAAACGATAAACCATCTCTAAGTAAATAAGTAATTAAGGGCGAGGCCGAAGGCCGAGCTGCGTTCAGGAAACCATAAAACTTCTCGAAGAAAGTAAGTAATTAAGATCGAGGCCGAAGGCCGAGCTGCGTTCAGGAAACCATAAACCTTCTCGAAGAAAGTAAGTAATTAAGAGCGAGGCCGAAGGCCGAGCTGCGTTCAGGAAGACAATAAACCTTCTCGAAGACAGTAAGTAACTATGGGCGAGACCGAAGGCCGAACTGCGTTTAAAAAGAGGATAAACCTTCTCGAAAATTTAAGTAACTAAGGGCGAGGCCGAGGGCCGAGCTGCGTTCAGGAAGACCAAAAACCTTATCTAAGGAAGTAAGTAACTAAGGGCGAGGCCGAAGGCCGAGCTACGTTCAGGAAGACTATAAACCTTCTCGAAGAAAGTAAGTAACTGAGGGCAAGGCCGAAGGCCGCTCTGCGTTACTTACTTTCATCGAGAAGGTTTATCCTCTTCCTGAACGCAGCTGGGCCTTCGGCCTCACCCATAGCTTATACTTACTTTCACCGAGAAGGTTTATGCTCTTGCTGAAGGTTTATCCTCTTCTTGAACGCAGTTCGGCCTTCGGCCCCGCCCATAGTTACTTACTGTCTTTAGGTTTATTATCTTCCTGAACGCAGCTCGGCCTTCGGCCTCGCCCTTAATGACTTACTTTCTTCGAGAAGGTTTATGGTCTTCCTGAACGAAGCTCGGCCTTCGGCCTCGCCCTTAATTACTTATGTATTTACTTAGAGATGGTTTATCGTTTTCCTGAACGCAGCTCGGCCTACGGCCTCGCCCTTTCTTACTTACTTTCTTCGAGAGGTTTATAGTCTTTCTGAACGCAGCTCGGCCTTCGGCCTCGCCCTCAATTACTTACTTTCTTCTTTGAAATACGAATTCCACGCGAGCGAAGCCGCGAGCAAAAGCTAGTAGCTAAATGTGCGTGTAGTAATTTTAATCGAATTTAGATGATCGACTTAAATTTTATGGAGGAAATTCATACAAACATATTCGCCTCGCCCCGCTGCCCCCCGCTGAGGGAAGCGCTTTGTCATCGTCGTATCTTTTAAACTATTTGTCCAAATTACTTAGTGTAGCAGCCAAAGTTTATCTACTTTAAGGCGGTGACAAACGCCAAATACGCAAAACATGCAAAAAGTGCGACAAAGAAGGTCCAAAACTGACCAATTGACACACATTCAGAAAATTTAAAAAATACCAACCTATAATTTGGTTCCTTACCAACAAAGTGCATTGCTGGTTTTTTTAATAATGAGTAAAAGTAAGTAATAAACATAAAATTAAAAATATATAAAAAAAGCATGAATTTTTTAAAATCTGAGTATGTGTGTATTATTACAATTTTACAATACCACCGATTCAAAGGTCACAAAGCTCTGAGAAAACTCTATTCAATTTTTTTTATTATTTTATCCACGAAAGGAGATAAAAATAAAAAACAAAAAACGCCTACATGAAATTATTGACGTAATTCTTCAGTCGGAAGGGTAAAATTTTTGCCTTCGTCAATTTAGCAGGCACTTCAATACTAGATACAATTTTAGTTCCGGGCTCGCTTGCTCGCTCCTGCCCTGCTGCGCCCGCGTGTCGGTCGTCATTTCTGTCTTCTGTGTTTGGATCGAATGGAAAAAAGATAGGTAGGATAGGTATATTTGTACCGTGTGGGATGGTAATTTAAAATAATAGCCCCACTGCATCTCTCCCCGTGCATGTCGTAAAAGGTGACTGAGGGATTTTTTTATGTAAACTGACACAGTTTGCTATATCACCTATAACATCCGTGATGTCAGCCCATAACACCGGGTGAACTTAGGTGCCATGTCAGTGCTTCCCTTTGGTCGTGCCGGCTACACTAAACTGGACGGAAAATACAAACTATTTCGGGATATGACTCCCTTCTTTTTTTCCGTCCAGTTCAGTGAAGCCGGTACGACCGAAGAAAAGCACTGACATAGCACCTACTTCACCAGTTGTTACGAGCTGACATCTCGGATGTTGTATTGTAGGTGATGTTGCCACCGTGTCATTTTCCGTACCAGTATACAGTACGACCATATCAGTAATATCTCTCTTCTGTGGTATCTATCAGTATACGCTCCGGTACGTAACTTGACGGGGCGTTATACGCATGGCTTTCGTTGGTATAACCACAGAATAACTAATAGGTACTGTGGTATAACGCTGTCTGCGCTTGAGATGCAAGGACTATAGAACCGTGCCTAAATAAAAGTAGCCTAGCAACAGCGGCGCGCTGCGGAGCGGGGGCGGCGGCGGCACTGTGGTGGCGCGGAGCGGAGACGACGCGGCGGCGAGGCGCGGCGCGGAGGAGCGCAGCGGCGGCTCGGCGCTCCTACGCGGCGGCGCGGCGCGGCGCGGAGGAGCGGCTTGTTATTGCTTGCTTGCATGCGTTGTTGCTTGCACCGTGTATATGTATGTAGCTAGCTACATACATTATACGAGTATTTGAGCGTCCATTTGTAAATTGTTATTTAGCATTATTCATAGTGCAATAGAAGGGGGTATATTGATGTGTCCATAGACCATCCATATCTATTAGGACGCTTACTATACTACTATCACGTAGTATCACGTAAGTATATTACGTACACTATTCGTTCAATGATCTGACGAATTTTGATATGGTAAGAAATACATAGGTAGGTAGGTAGGTACCATCGAATTAGAAAGGGGTCTGGAAGGAGCATAGCACGGCGACTGAACGCAAGCGAGTGAAGCTAAAAGTTGGACGCCGGGGATACCCGCGCAACCTGCCGCACACCCGCAGCGACCTATAATTGACCGCATATTGGACTCATTTAGACGAATATTGACGGCTTCAAATGTGCGCTAGAACGTTCCTTCCAGATCCCTTTCTAATTCGATGGCAGAGCCTCCCGCGCCTCCACCGCGCCGCCGCCGCCGCCTCCGCCGCCGCCGCCGCCGTGCCGCCTCCGCACCGCACGCTGCTACTGAGTTACCGCACCGCACCGCACCCCACCGCACCGTGCCATGCTGCCGCCGCGCGCGCCGCGCGCGCCGGCCGGTACCTATGTTGCTATGATATTTGCCATACATACCTAAATGCCTATCTACCTATTACCTACCTACCTATTTTTATTTTAGTTTTCATCGATAGTCTATTTAGAGGTTTATAAAAAGTGGTAAGTACATGAACTAAAATAATTTGGAAGAAATTACAATAAAATGTTATTTAGGTAAAATAATAAAAAATAAAAAATTAGAATCACGCATCAGTTACATAAGCCACAATCATTTTAACAATTAAAATAATAAAAAAGCAAAAAAAAAAAACATACGAAAGTTGGATTCGAACCCCGAACCATCAACTCTTTAGGCTGATAGCGACAAACTACGCTAAATGTGACTTGAACGTGCGAAGCGAAATTAGCAGTCGCATGGTACATTATGTAGAATTCCCGAATGCTCAAGGTCGTTGGCGTTTGTCACAGCCTTAAATACCAGAAGCGATAAAAGTATGTATTTTCATAAGAATTAATTCAAAACTATAAAATATGCATTGTAAATACAGTATCCAATTAAATGTATTTTTGGTTCACTATTTTGTCTATAGTGGCTTCCACATAAAAGGCAGGATATATGCTGTCGCGGATTTTTTTTAGAACTATTTTAGAGAAACAACCTCACCAAACACTATCTTCGTGTAACTCTAACGGTTTATGCAGCGCACGCCGAGATAGCTCTCAGAAGGCAGGATTTTTTCCGACTTACTTGACATTTATCGATATTTGGGCAAATTTTCACAATGTCTTTATAAATTATAGCCCTTTTGATGTATAAGCTATAGTACTGTAAAGGCTCATCAAAATCTGTTCAGTAGTTTTTGCGTGAAAGAGGAATATAGTGTGGCTGCTCGGTTCGCTGTTGAGTTTATAGGCCGCGCCTCCCCCGCGCCGCCTCCCCCGCGCCGCCTCCGCGCCGCCGCGCCGCCAACTGCCGCTCGCTCGGTAAATACCTATGTATGTATACTCGTAGTACTAAGGCGCGCGGATTAACATATCGGTTTGTATGGGAGCCACATCTTAGCGTAACCGGAACTGAATTTTATGTAGCCTATCCTGTGTCCCATATAGTTAAATGTGCTTGTACAAAATTTCATCGAATTCGGATGATCGGTTTAAGAGTTATGGCGGAACATACATACATACATACAGAAAAGATTTCTAAAAATCGTCAATTTAGCTTTAGTATCATACATAGAGGCTACAAACTCAATATTTCCTAAAACAAAGTAACTTACTCCATGACCACCCCTTACAGATTTATTATTAGTATTGATGAGTTTTAATACTCCAGCTATCCAATATTTATCTAATATATGTACTCGTAGGTACCTCCCAAGGTTGATGATTAGGAAATTTTTTCTCCGACAATAAGTTCGCCTTTGATGTGATGTAACTATATTACGGAAGCAATCAATAATATTTTATTATTTCCTGTAACAAGTGTTTATTTTTTATAAGAATAATAATTGTGCTAAAATCCTTCCTAATGCCTAAAATCCCTATTATTGATATTTTGCGGTATTTTAACAAAATTTATGAAACGACAAAGTGTTACTAATATGTAACTCATGTTTAAACATTTTTTTCTTGCATAAATAATATTTTGTTTACAATAAATGATGTTTTATTTTAAAGAACAACTTCAGAACTATAATCATAAAAAATTTCAAAAACATAGCATTCGTATTTCAAAAGTTACAGATTTATGACAGAAAAAAGGCCCTTTCTGCCCATAGTGCGACGGTATAATTTTCAGTGCTATACATACAAATATTATAAACCTTTGTTACGTTATCGGGGTAAGCAGAGTAATCGGTGTTGTCCATGGTCTATCTATCATCTATCTCTATCTCTATGTATATATATATCTGTCTTATCTATAATTGTGTACATTAATCCCTTAGTGAATAATCAATGGTTTGAGCTTGAGTACTATGATCCCCAGGGTATGTGTAGCGGGGCCCTTCGCGCACGCGTACTTGCACAACAACGTCACAATCTCCTTGCGCTATAGGCCAAGTTAAACGAAGCAAGTGTCAACTTGCGACAGAGCATCGTTCTGCTGTATTTATTATGGATGGACTGTACTGTGTGGCAACGGTTAGTGGCATTGTGTGACCGTGGGCCCTGTCCTAGTATCTATAAACTGTTCGAGGACACTTACTGGAATAGTACATGATAAGGCATTTGGGCAATCATACGAGCAATGATGGCTTAACGATGCGATGACTCCAAGTTTAACCCTCCAAAACGATACTCAGAAAATTCTGATACAGATTCTTAAATAGGTTTTTTATTTTTTTTTTAGATTTTCATTTTAGTTGGATTTAAAAACCGGTCTTAATGTTATTTACTGCGGTTGCATATTACTGCTGTATGTCGGTCGAACTAACGAAAAGGAACGACTAGCACAAGTAAAGGGAAAGGAGTCAGCCTCTCTTCGTGTGGAGAAATTTCGCAAATTACATCCAGTTTGTGAACCACTTTCTCAGCCTTGTTATGAAGTAGTTTTACTTTATTTTAGTTTTTTGTTGCAGTATACATAATACTTATCTTTCAACATATCACGGAAAAGCTATTTGCGATTTCAAGGATAAAAAAAACATTGTTTATAACATAAGTTTTTAATCGGAAATTTGACAAAAAATTACCAAAAAGTATGTTTCCCCCTATATCTCCGAAATTTTTACATTACAATGCTGAAAAAAAATTTAAGTTGAGTATCCATATAGAGATTTCTATATAGATTAAAGATATAGATTAAAGGATAGCTTGATAGTTAACTTGTCCGAATGCTTTGCTAAACGTGGTGGTCGGTGTTGTGCTGTATTTATCAGATTCCTTGTAGCACAGAACCGATTACTTTGCTTACCCCGATTGTCGGGATATAGCGTGTGGTATGCATGTATGTATGTATGTATTAAGGGAAAATTGTATTTAGACTTATTTTTTATTTTTGAGATATAGATAAAACAATTAATTACGTATATATAGAACCCTCGTCGAATGAAGTACTACGTTCATGGTTAAAAGATTCTTTTTTTAAATAGTGAGTGAGTAAGTTGTATCGCTGTTTTCCTTTTTGAAGCAGGATGTACGTGGTTATAAATGTCATTGCAATGAAGTTGCATTCAGAATGGCACACACGCCCATAGTAACGCAGCACTAAGAAGCAGGTAGATAGTACATAATCTAAGATTATATATATGAAGAAGAATTATAACATTATATATGTATAAGAGCATAAGAATTAACTTATAAGAATTAAATTAAAATACTTTGATGACGCTGTTGAAAGTTATAAGGCATTAAATTATTGGTTGTTCCTTCAGGTCAAAAATATTGTTTGTAAGTTTACAGCAAACATTCCCAAAACGCAAGAAACACTCGTTTTAAAAATCACTAGTACATGTCTCAATAACGGAACTGGAAGAATTATTATCTTAAAACAATAAAAATTATTATGAGGTGCTCTCATAATCATTTATTTTAATCTTTGACGATTTAATATTTAAGGGAAAAATAAGACAGTATTCATATTGTACCAAAAAAAAGAAACAACAACAAACACAACTTATAAATACAAGATGCCCTCTATAGGGGCCAAACACATTGTCCCTAGGGCGGACGGATCATCAAAGTTTGTACTTACACTGCAAATCTGAAACATAGTTTTTTTCTAAATTTAGTTAGTTATTTGAATAAATAAAGTTTAAGGATATTTAACATTTCTTTACAGTTGTTACAACTCACTAATTTATTTATACATAATAATTAGCAATTCATTATCAATTTGTCAACCTCGGTAGCTCAGTCGTGCGGTCGGTCGACTGTTGTTAAACACACCTGGGCGCGGTCAGTACATGGATGGGTGACCGCTCGTCCGTTGGAGGCTGACCGTGGTTCAGATTCTACATAAAACTATAGGTCCTTCCCTTCTTACCTTACTAGGTGGTAGGGATTATCCCGCCCGGGTTGGTACCACCGTACTGAATGAAACATCAGTCGAAAAGGCTATGTCAATAGTTCGTGTTTTCCGTCCAGTTCAGTGTAGCCGACATGAAAGGAAGGGAAGCACTGACATGGCACCTAGTTCACCCGGTGTTATGGGCTGACATCACGGATGTTGTAGGTGATGTAGCCAACCGTGTCAGTTTCAAATTGTTAATACACAGCTTGACTACTCATTCACAATATGAAATTAACACTTCATTGTTATTGAGATGTTGTTGATTCCAAGTTCAATGCTTTTTCAATTCCTAAAAACGTACTACAAACGATTAGATTTTCATTCATTATTACGCAACTACAATATTTCCTTAGCTCTTGTATAGCAGAGTGCTTTTGTTAGTGTGGTTGGTTATCGTATTGTATACTCGACTGCGAAAGCAAAGGAGGATAATGTGTTCCACTGTGATGTATGTGAAAAGGTGAGTGGTTGAGTTTCTTTTGACATTGAAAATGTCTTTTGGTTCGTGTTCGAGTATAGGCCCCGATTTCACGAAAAAGTGCGATCCCCTTATATCTCAGAGAGTTGTGAAGACATGAAATTCAAAAAAGGCTCAAAAGACGCGTATTCATGAGAGCTGTAAGGCGCAAAAAGAATTATTGGAGAAAGTAAAAAACAAAAAAGTTATGGCCAAAATAGTGAAAAAAAATATTTTTTTTCTGAATTTTAGATTTTGGCGCTCGATATTTTGGAAACGAAGAATGATATCAAAAATTTGAAAAAAATTCCTCTGGACAATTTATTCAGCTACAATTTGAGCCTAAAACAAAGACGATTGGGTTAAGGGTTTGCCCTGTAGCTCAACCTTTTTGAAAAAATAAATTCACAGATTTCGTGCCTCACACGACTATCGAGCACATTGGAAATGAATCTACGGAATTCGAAAAAATATTGTCGCTGAGTGACACGAGAAAGTCGGGATAAAGAAAAGGTTAGTTGGGGTCTGATGATGGAGCCGGAAGGAAGCCATAGGAACTCCTAAACTACACATGATAAGCCCATAGTGTTTGGGCTCGTTGGACTTGTCTTCGCAAGTACTCTTGTCATATATGCATGTTGCGTTGCGTTTCGCATCGTTTGGCTCCTATGGGCTCCTGGTACTTTTCATGTGATTTAGTTTTGTTATGTAGGTGGGTAGAAGAAATTTATTAATTATAAGCAATGTAGAAAATATGATGCCAGCAAATATTGAAGGAGGTGTTTGCCCGTCATTGGGTCCACACTATAGCTTTAAACACTTTGTAGTTACATAAATACTTGAATGTAAGTGTGTCCGACTTGTTGGTGAACCTTAAATAAATAAATAAATAAATATATGATGCCCAGGGTCCTGATGATGGAGCCGGAAGGAAGCCATAGGAACTCCTAAACTACACATGATAAATCGACCGTGTTTGGTCTCGTTGGATTTGTCTTCGCAACTACTCTAGTCATATTATGTTATTTCCAGGGTCCTGATAATGGAGCCGGAAGGAAGCCATAGGAACACCTAAACTACACATGATAAATCCACCATATTTGGACTCGTTGGATATAGAAATATAGGAATATAGGTTAGGTAAGAAGATGCGTCGCATTGAAAATGAATTCAACGAAATAAAAAAAATATTACATTTATATATTTTTTATTATTTTTTAAAAACACAAGCAGCTTAAAAAATTTAAACTAAAATTTTGACAGAAAAAAATAGATAAGCTTGACATTATAATTTCTAACTAAAGTAAAAAATTTATAAATATTAAATATAAAAATATAATATAAGGATATAGAAGATAAGAATATAGGTTAGGCTATCCTATATTCCTATATTCCTATATCCAACGAGCCCAAATATGGTGGATTTATCATGTGTAGTTTAGGAGTTCCTATGGCTTCCTTCCGGCTCCATCATCAGGACCCTGGAAATAACATATGACTAGAGTACTTGCGAAGACAAATCAAACGAGCCCAAACACGATGGGCGTATCATGTGCAGTTTAGGAGTTCCCATGGCTTCCTTCCGGCTCCATCATAAGAACCCAACTAACCTTTTCCTTATCCCGACTTTCACGTGTCGCTCAGCGACAATATTTTTTCGAATTCCGTAGATTCATTTTCAATGTGCTCGATAGTCGTGTAAGGCACGAAATCTGTGAATTTTCTCCTTCGTAACTCCAAAACGGCCGAATAAATTTTGATGAATGAAGTGTTTATCGATTTATCATACTACCCGTAATATAGGTTATGTTATCAGAAAACAAAAGTAAAAGCGGTCAGTTGATGGTTCCGTAGAATTACGTTTTCCGTGAGGAGACTTATGATTTCTTATTGGTTGTCCTGTGTTTTTTTGAAATTTTAGACTCAGTAGTTTCGGAGATAAGAGGGGGGGGGGGGGGTGCTGAATTTTTTTGTATATTATCTTTAATATGATTTAAACTATGCGTTTTAAAATAATAAATATATATATTTGTATTCCTCATAACGAGCGCTTTTCACTGATATGTCACATGATGCACTTGAAAAAAAATATTTTTATTTGTCCCCAAAATTTACTCCGAAAATCGAAATTCGTTCATTTACGCTACACGTCCGTGATTGCTTCATCAAATGTACCAAATTAATTCTTTTTCTTCGCGTAGATTCGAAGAAAATAAGCCGGAACAGACAGACAGGCACAAGAGTGAAAAGTGAGAGTTTTTTTCCTCTTTTCAGGTACGGAGTCCTAAAAACAAAATATGGAACGGTAGGTGCCATTTGTAAAATTTTGAATTTTTTCTTTAAAACACATTAAAAATTGAGTGGGCATCATTGTCTATAGCTACCCACCGCATCACCGACGCTCTAAAATTTACTACACATTATGTTAACGTACCTATAATTCCGCGAGCGTATAGCCGCCGGCAAAAAACTAGTAGAGACATAAATTTTAATCATAAATTTCGAAAGCCCAATGCGAATAAAAACGAAGGAAACAAGGACACATCAGTAGAAATGCTGCAGCCGGGTTTGTAGAAACATTTTAATAGAAAGAGGCCGACTACAATATTTTCTATTGCTGTAACATCCTCGTTTCCTTCGTTTATTATCGCAGTCGGATTTTAAAATGTTTTCACATGTTCTGTCACATCGATTAGTCTCTCAATAGACGGAAGCCACCGTTCTCTCTCAATCTCTGAATAAATGCAGGAAGAGCCTTCAGGACTTCCTGACCCAGGAGGACTTCAATTCATTTGTTAGCAATTCGGCGTGGTGGTTAGAAACTCCGATTTCTCGCAAATTGGCTGGTGTGGCAAGGTAGCAAGTAAGACGCCAGTTCACAAAAAGACTTGATTGTGAGAATATAAAATAAATATAACGAATATATAATATACTACATGGGAACGAAGACATTACCCTTCTTTCATAATGAAAAAGTAAACGGTATAAACTTTGAGGACAAAACTGTATTGTTTTGTATACTTTGAAACATAAAATCTGTTAGAGCAATGCAATTTTTAAATAATTTATTCGAAATTGTCTCATAAGGCTAAAATTACATACTACTCGAATAAATTATTGTAATGTTTTCGGTTACGCGGTATATAACTGAAAGCAGTATGTTCAACGTGCAGCAACAGGGCGGCAGAGGATAGAGGTCGGAAGGCGGTGCGCCTACTTACCATGCATACGGGGGATCACGGACCGTATAGGGAAGTTGATGAGCAAGTTGAGCATAAAGACCTTCTACAAACCTCTAACAAAAATCCAAGGCATAATGAGAACAGTCAAGGACCAGATTCCTCTGCAGGCTCCAGGGGTATACAAAATACCATGCAGCTGTGGGAGGTGCTACATCGGACAAACGAAGCGGTGTGTTCAGACAAGGTTGTCGGAACACATCAGGGCGATGAATAACAACTAGTTCCATAAGTCAGCCATCTGTGACTAATCATTGGATTCGATTCGACCAAACCAGTAGACAACAGAGAAGACAGCATGGTACTCTCTTCGTCTTGGACTCCCCTGGTGGCGAAGCATGGCTCGAGTGGTAACCAGCATCAAGCTCTGGCAGCCATAGACACAGTAGCGTGCACCGATCTTTTCCAGCAGGAGATGTCGAACCTACCCGCATCGGCCGAAGTACCCGCTCATCGCTACAATCTACTCAGCGGCGACCGGCAGTTGAAATCTGACTGGACGACGTGTCGGGTGTCCTCCAGCTCGTCGCAGCTGCCGCGGGTCCTGATGATGTCCCCAGAGTGAGGGACGAAGCGTCGACGAATATGAGTCGCTTTCAGTTATATACCGCGTATCCGTAAACATTACAACAATGTGTAAAAGCGGTAAAAGCTTAAACGAACATACTCCGATAAATTTAACAACAAAATGCAAAGTGTGCAATGAAGCGTAGAAAGCAGTTATGTCTGTAGAACCTTTTCACACTAAGCAATTTGTTAGTTAAGTTCTATAGGCGTATTTCAGCGTATTTTTCGTAACATTTGGGTATAACCCTCGCAAATTGCTAATACGCTGGTTTAGCTGCTCGTGGTGTGGTGAAATAATATGATCTTCGTAAAATAATATTTATTATATTTTTTGAATGTTAAAAGGAAGATTGACAAGTCTGCAATGACAAGACTATAAACAAAGTTGTCAAAATTAATATTCTAAATCTGTTCTAATGTCTAGTGGCCAGCACCGCCACATACTCCCCTTCCAGATTTAACGCCGGTCTTGAGGAGTTAATATCGAAATCTGGCTGGTATTCTTATATGTCTTCCTGTCCTCGAAGTCCTCGAAGTTGTGGGAACGTCCAAATTTGCTGGGATGTTGATACTATGTGGATCATTATCATTCAATGATTCATTTAGGCTTGTGTGGAATGGTGGTTGACACTTTTTTGCTTTGATTCCGAAATTTTCGTGGTACCAGCAGAGTGACGGTTGTACATCGTTGTTTGAGATTGTTGTTGAGCTAGTTGGTAGATTTCTCATATAGCTTCTTTTAAAATGTGATGAGTTTCTAATTATTCGTTTCAGTTCTGCCACTTCCTCTTGCAATTCTGAAATTTCTGATTGTTGATTTACTGCGTCAGACGACGTGTTATGTGATGTATTTGCATTTGTTACTGTGATGATTTTGTCTGCCATTAAGCCAAGATTGTCTAAGTTATCGGAGTTTGTGATTAGGATGGATTGTACCGATACAGGTAGTCGCTGTAACCATAAATGACGGATGACGTCTTCAGAGAAATTGGAACCTGATAATTTTTTCATTTCTCGTAGTAGTTGCGACGGTCGCTTATCTCCTAGTTCGAGTGTGTTTAGAACTTTGTGCATTCTTTGCTCGTCGCTTTCTGATAAGCGTTTGATGATGCATTGCTTCAGTACTTCATATGTTGTGGATGCGTCCGATTTGATAACGTCGGCGACAGTAGAAAGAGTTTTGCCATCTAAGTTAGCCAATAGATAATTATATTTGGTTTCTTGTTTTGTTATCTTAGCGAGTGCAAATTGCGCTTCGATTTGGCGAAACCACAGCTGAGGATCCGGTGTCCAAAATGGTGGTATCCTGACAGCGGCATAAGAAATGTCTCCAGTACCTTTTTTCAACTTTTCCAACTCTGTTTGTAGTTTTTCTACGTGTTCGTCCATCTCGCAGGACGTCTAGAATCAGGGGTCACCAGTTTAGCTGCTCGTGGTGTGGTGAAATAATATGATCTTCGTAAAATAATATTTATTATATTTTTTGAATGTTAAAAGGAAGATTGACAAGTCTGCAATGACAAGACTATAAACAAAGTTGTCAAAATTAATATTCTAAATCTGTTCTAATGTCTAGTGGCCAGCACCGCCACACTGGAACCTTGTCACAGTGAAGTTTTTTGTATGCCAAGTGCTTTTAATAGGACTATGTGTGCGTAACTGTCAGTAATAAATTACATTATTATGACAAGGTTCCAGCGTATTAGCAATTTGCGGGGGGTTATAACTACAAAGATGAAATTATTGTCAAAATGTTCCTACACCAAATTTGGAGCCGTATCAAAATGTACACCAAATGCTCAAATTGTAGGCAGCCGACCGGATTGGTTTCACCGTACTGCATGTGCACAGCTCTGTTCTCCTTTAGTTCAGTATAGTCAGAAATCCAAAGGGAAGTATCCGGTGTGGCACCCACTTTCTCGGGGGTGATATTGGCTGGTCGGAGCATGTGCTTTGGCCCCTCTGACTCAGCCACCCATACCGAATTCATTAAAAAAGTTACCCATTACATTAAATATATATACCCATACTAATGTTGAACGAAACACATTTGGCCATAATACTTTTTCACACTCATGTGAAAAATAAAGAGAACAGAAGAAACATCAAAATGTAATACTTATGTGTTTTGGTAGTTTACATTTTAAGCATATATAACATACTTACTTTTCTGCAAAAGAAAGATGTGTGCATAAGTTAAGTAGGTATACATTAATATTTAAAGTGTTAGATAGATCGGCCATACGTTCATACTTAAGCATGGATACTACAATCAACCTTACTAACCTAACCTTACTGGTATAATGTAATTATACTTCTTAAAAGATCGAAGTAAACTTATTGAAGACTAAAAAACTTTAATTTTAAACATAATGCTATTTTAATTGAACCTTAAAATTGGCAACCAGCGAACGAATAAATATCTATCATACATAAGCGTAAACAACGGGTTTTAATTATTATACTTTCTACTTCATGTTTTTAATTTGGTATCCCATGTCCACCAAATTATGGTAGAGGTAATCAAGAAAAGGCGGGAAATCAAATAAAGAACATAATATCGCAGTAATTTTTTGATGTATACGATACACTCCATTATTTAACAGCTTAGCGTCTATTAATAAATTATAAATATATTATTTCGTTAATGTTTTGCTTACGAATTCATAGCCTCGAATTATAAGCATAAAATCTAAAGTTTTCGCTGCCTGCTTTATAAAAACATGCAGCTACTAAAATCGTTCATATGACATGGAATTGCTGGTGGAAGATGCACGTGGTAGATACCACGTGTTTATATAGGCGTTTTTAATGCGAACTTCATTCCTTCAAATGTATTGTGTTAAAAGAATACTGGCAATGGAATTAATATAAACTTATATTTAAAGGACGAGTGCAGAAAGAGTTTTTTCTTTTTTCTACAAACAACGCCAAGTCGCAGTTTCCACTTACCTACGATAACTGCGGATTCACTGATGATCGACACAGGCACTAGAAACTTAAAAATCGGCCCATGGCTAAAATCACTCAAGTCAAAACTTTAAAGCCCGTATATAGCATAGTTGCACTGACCCAAAACAGTATCGTAAGTATATTCGGTGTTCATTTCTAAATGATATTTAATGTGCCGGCGCGTGTGTGCATTTGCGGGTATGTCGCGAAGTGAGCGCGCGAAGAGGTGACGGGCGCGCGGTCGAGAAGGAACTGTCAAGCGAGGTGACTCCGCCGCCGCTCCACCTCGCCGCGCCCGCCAGAACCATGTGTAATCTCGCCGACACACTATACATAATCAAATAATAGTATGTATCGAGAGTCGATATGATGCCGTTATAATTTCAAACTTTTAAATTAACTAACAAACTTTATAAGAATGAATAGTTAGATACTTATTTTGATATTTCCTTTTGTTATTACGAATGAAAGAATGTGCAGTGCGGTTTACAACATACAAATTGTATACAGACAGAGTAAATGACACACCAAGGCCGGAACGCTGAAATGTACTGTTACACGTATGTGTCGGTTGGGGCCGGCATGTCATCATAATATCAATGCCGCTAACAGAGAAATAGAAGTAGTAGTAGTAGTTCAAAACTTAATTGAAAACTTCAGAGAACAAGAAAGAAATTCTTTGAAATATTGCACATAGATCAAGCTAATTTAATAATCAAAACGAAAACATTTACTGACTTTCTACGATGTTTTACTCAATAAATATATAATTTTGCTCACTATAGCTTCACTGTCTAATACCTAAGTCTTGTATAATTTTTTAGAAATATTCAGTATACATTCGAAGTCAATATAAAATCGACTGTTACTGGCACACCAATATGATTGTTGACACACATCAACGAGCTCTAAATCAGTCAGACGATTTGACATAATCGAAGCCACCTACTTACAGAAGTAAAGAAAGTCACACTGCCCGCATATTGTTTGAACCTCGGTTTGAACGTTTTGCCTATTCTTCATTCATTTCATTATCATTCGGCTATCGATGCAGCTATTTCTGCCTCTCTCACTCCGATGAAGGTCGGTGATAGTGAAAAAGACGTAAGTAGTATCTGCCTGCACTCCGACGAGGAGAGTGATTTTGGTGCTGGGCTCAGTATTAATTTATTAGGTTTTGGGGAGCTTGGTCGGGGTCAAGTGACTAGAGGCCTTGCGTAGATTGAGAGAGATTATGAGATAGTAGAGCGGGGCGGGTGGCCGAGTGGTTTGGGCATCGGCTTCTTGCGAGAGGTCCAAGGTTCGAATCCGGTCGGCTTGTGTTTTTTTTTGACGAAAAAATTTACGTGCATATACCTGCTGCTTCACCGTTCGGAACCGGTGTAAAACTGTAGGTCCCTTCCCTTACCCCTTACTAGGTGCTAGGCTCAAATTATAGCCGAATGGGTTGGTACCACCGTACTGGATGTAAGATGGTCGCATATCAGCCTCGGTTGTGTTCTCCTCTAGTCCAGTATAGCCAGCAATCCAGCGAAGTCTTCGGGATGACACCTACCTTCTCGCAAGTGATATTGGATGGTCGCAGCATGTGCTTTGGCCCTTCCGACTCAGTCATCCATACCGAATTACCTACATGTTTTTTTTTAATGGGAATCGATATTTATGGCATCGTTACACCTATGAATAGGTGTCTAACGATGCCCATGGACATTCTGTGATGTACGGGGATTACGAAATTCATGCCGGCGGCCTGACAGAAGCCCTTTCACGCTGCTCTTCAGAAAGCCCAAGCTATGCTTGGGAGGAATTTTCCCGTTTCTGTGAATAAAAGACCTACAGAACCGGTTGTTGCTGCACATCCGTGGTAGTTCGATTGTATATTGTTGTCGTTGTTTGCTGTTTGGCTTGGGTTCTGCCACAGAGCATGAAATGCGCGCGCCGGCAGGTACTTGATGCTCTGTGGGTTCTGCTTTACCAATGAAAAGCTGCTGTATTCATTCATATACATAGGCGAATATAAAATACAAGCTGTGCCCGCGGCTCCGCCCGCTCTCATATTTCACTTCACTGCTAACCTCATAAGCTATTTAGCGTGATAGTAAGTAGCCTATAGTTGATGGGAAGAAGCAAGCTATCCGTAGAATTTTGTTTTATTAAAATCGGTTCAGTGGTTCTCGAGTTATAAGCGGACAGACAGACAGACAGAAAGCAGACGTTGGATTTTATTATAGGTACATATACAAGAGCTGTGCCCGCGGCTCCGCCCGCTCTCATATTTCACTTCACTGCTAACCTCATAAGCCATTTAGCGTGATAGTAAGTAGCCTATAGTTGATGGGAAGAATCAAGCTATCCGTAGAATTTTTTTTTATTAAAATCGGTTCAGTGGTTCTCGAGTTATAAGCGGACAGACAGACAGACACTCAGACAGAAAGCAGACGTTGGATTTTATTATAGGTAAGGAAAGGAAGGAAAGGATAAGGAAGGAAGGATGTATGAGGGAGTATGCGTGGTATGGAACAGCACATAGTGTGAGGTTGTCTGCTCTCGTAGCGGTGATCAATTGAACAGGTAGGTATCAATGAGTGAATGCTTTTATATCTCTGTCTTTTTTTCTCTTCTTTGGTAACTTGACCAATACTTGTGCGTCACTAACGTAGGTACGTATTGCTTTACAAATATTGTCAATTGTATACTCATTCGTGTATATCTTTCTAGATATCGCATATCCTTATACTTACTACTTGTGAAATACGTCGCTGGTTACATACCTAATTAATTTAAATTATTTACTGTTTATAAATACTACATGCATGTAACTGTTTGTGTTTCCTGAATAAATAAATAAATAAATATAGTGAATTCCCTGCCCACCGCATAGTGCAGAGGTGGATTGTAGACGGCGGAATCTCATTTAACGGCTCTTCTGAACACTCTCTTCAGATAATAGATGGATAGATGTTTTTCGTAAAACAGTTTTTTTTTTTATGGAAACTGACACGGTTGGCTACATCACCAACAAAATCCGTGATGTCAGCCCAATACACCGGGTGAACTAGATAAAAAAAATGTCAGTGCTTCCGTTCATTTCATGTCGGCTACACTGAACTGGACGGAAAACACGGACTATTTAAATAGCCATTTCGACCGACGTTTCATTCAGTCCGGTGTGGTACCAACCCGGGCGGGATAAACCCTACCACCTAGTAAGGTAAGAAGGGAAGGGACCTACAGATTTACGTGGAATCCGAACCACGGTCAGCCTTCCAACGTTCGAGCGGTAATTCATCCAAGTACTGACCGCGCTCATGCTTAACAACAATCGAGCGACCGCACCACTGAGCTACCGAGGCTTGACAAGGTGAATATCTCTTCTCTTCATTAATTTAACACGGTATAGGCTAAAACCCGCCCGTATTCGCAACCTCATTGAAAGTGTCGGCCAAAACGACTATGACCACCGACCATGTTATAAAATCAATGCCACCGACTTATATTTATGTAAGTACTGGTAAGTACATATAAGTCGGTGACTGACAATAGTTTTTGTAGCAGGCACGACCAATATGAAAGCACTGGCACCTGGTTTGCATACAAAAGTACAAGAAATATAGTTCGAGACACGTAAATAGAGCTCAATGCATACAACACGTATGGTAACGAGAGCTATAGGTACATATTTATGTGTCTCTAACAATACTGTCGCGACGCGATTTTCGTAAATGTTAAACCGGTTTAGGAGCATGCGTGTTGGTTGTCTGATAGGTATAACTACCGCCCTAACATTTGCATGCATTTGGTTAGCGCAGCATCCGCAGATTACAGACGAAAATTACGTACATTTCCTCAGAGCTCGTATCTGATAGTTAATTAGGTAGATCTAGACGCCAATTACGGCTGATTACTAATTACGAGCGACTCGTGGCCGAGTAGTTTTTTTTTTTTATGGAACCCACATCGAACTGCCTGACACAGTTGACTACATCACCCAGTACACCCGTGATGTCATCCCATCACGCCTTGGTGAACTAGGTGCCATGGCAAGTTTTTTTTTAAGTAATTTGTTTTTATACACAGCGCGACATGTGACGCCGAGCCATTCATAAGATGTCTAACGACGTCCATGGTCATTAGGTCGCAGGCGGGAGTTGCGCATGTCTGACAGGTGCCTAATCACCCCTCTTGAAGTATCCGAGCCGAGACTGTACTTGAGGGGAAATATAGGGGAGGGAGAGCATTACGCACTTAGTGTGCAGACATCCTTACGAAGACGACGATCACGGGACACCTCGGGGTCACCCACGTGTCGCCGGGGTCGCACCTCTATAGCGCGGTTTCCTCAACCGTTCACTTCGAAAGAATGCGGCGCGCACCCTCCGCTCTCCGCCCCCACCGCAATTGCCCGTCAGTACGTACGGTGGAGGCGGAGAGCGGAGGGTGCGGGCCGCATTCTTTCGAAGTGAACGGTTGAGAAAACCGCGCTATACTACTAGTCAATGTTTTTTTCTTTTTCTAACATTTTTGTTTTAGGGTTTCGTCGCAAAATCCGAAAAAGGGGATTTTATTTGGAGGTACGAAAGCAAACCAATTTACAAAGGTAATAAAAACAAAAACGTTTCCATCAGGAATGAGAAGACTTCTCTTTATTCATGTAACTCGATTACATAAATTCACATTAAATTTAAACCAATAAATAATCTTAACATTCAACACATCTTCATATATCCTTTATACCTTTATACCCGCCGCACTACACACACACACACACCCTCACACACACACACATCGACACAGTGGACTTAGCTTCGCAACTGTCCCGCACCGTCCGTTCAGATTGAGAGATCCTAACGAGAGACACCACCTGCTGGCTTGTAGTATTGTATTGTTCACTGACTGCTGCTAGTAGTTATTTAAATACAATAATCCATAGCTTATTTGAATGAGTTGAAAAAGATACATTGAGAGTAATTCATACAGAAAAATTTCCCTGTCAGAATCTGCCCTTAACTTAACGAATAAAAAAATCGCAAGTGGAATTAATAACAACCCTCTATAGTGAATTAAAGGAAGTTTTTTCTTTTCAATTTTTCTATTATTTTTTCAATTATTTTCTGTAATGATTTTTTTCATGTCAGCTAAAATAGCCCCTAACAGCAGGCAGTACACAATACGAATCACCCCAAGTGAATGTGCTCCAATAACCTGTATAAGTCCAAGCTCTGACAAAAAGATTTGGCGGAGCAAAAAATTCTTTTGAATTTTTTCACACATAAAATGTAATCGCATGTGCAAAGAGGGGTTAAATACACACTACCTATCGTAGCTGTAATTTTACTGTGTGTGATTACCAGTTAACATTAATTGTAGGCTGTAAAAGTTACGTTCTATCGTTATTAACCTTAGTAGTTATAATATGTATTACGTAAAAATGACACATGTGTATTGTGGTTGTCAGCGACGACAGTTAAGTCAAAACTGTTGTTTGTGAGAGAGCTATCACATTATACACACTCGCATGTCGGCAGCCAATTGTAAACGTATGCGCTTTAAGCCTAGTTCACACCGCCGATAACATTGTTTTAACATATTTAATTTATTTTGGTAACACGCCCATCAACTTTGTGGATAACATTTTTCGGCAACCAATCAGTTGTCGGTTTAGTTAGATCAAAGGATGTTGATAAAAAATGTTATTACTAATGCTAATAGCATAATACATGAATTTATAATATTTAACATTGTTATTAAAACTTGTTAGAAGCATTTTTTAGTAAATAATTTTTTTAAGAACAAAATTATCAACAATATTTGTTATTTTTACAACTTTGACGGATATAGTTTTAACACTGCTATTGTTTTTTCAGTGTAAACTAGGCTTTACAAATGCTAGGCAGACTGTATTCTAGTCACATTGTAATGCGTCGGTTAGGTAAGGTAACCTAAACTAACCGAACTTCAGCATTAGAATTTCCTACGACTACGTATACAATTGGCCTGGAATTTACTAAAGCACCTAAATATATAAGGGTCTTCGGTCACTGACACACAGGAAGCCTTAACAATCTATAGTGCAACATATAAGCATCGACAATCTGCGCAATATCCACATAGCACAATAAGAACGGGCATCTTTTTATATTCATTCATTTGTTATCAGCTGAAAATAATATAAACCATTTCGCCATTTAGTGCAATCTATTTTTATTTCCATTAAATGGTACTCACAGGTTGGAGTATTATTTTTAACTGACATTTTAAAATTAAATATACTTAATTAACCTACCTTCAAACACAATATAGAATGTTTTCAGATGCTACAATACAAACACTTAGAGGGTAAGTTGTGACCTCAGATAGGAAGTTTCATACTTTTTTAATATTATGCTGTTTGTTTGGATGTTAAACTCAACTTCATTCAACGCCCTTACATATATTACTCTGACAATATTTGATGATAAACACACAGCATTACAGTATGCATTATATTATATAAATAATGAATCAGTAAGTTAGCTTAACACACTAAACAGGTACTAAAATAGTAATATTTTACCCGCTTGTGAACTTACAAACTAAGTGACAGCGCACAATACTTGAAATACTACTCCAGAGGGTTTCACGGCTTTTAAAAGCATTCCAAAAAGGTTTTGTAAAAAATGTCGGTATGATACTTGGAAAACTTTGGTCTCTCAGGTACTTCTCACGAAATAATGTTCGCATGGACCGGACTTTTTGTCCAAATGAGATGTTGAAAGAGCGAGATATATATATATATATATAGAACATTATAATGAAATGGAAATACGACTGCGAGTTGAACTCGCGCGCATGAAGATTCCACCCTACATGAAGGAATGATTTCCCCGCTCCTTGTTATGTTATGGTGTTTCGGTGGCACGTGCGCCGGATTATTGCTGAGTCAAATTATCATTTCATATAATTTTTTGTACAATTTTAAAACCGTCATAATATTCCTGTAATCATCAATGAAATATTAATGCTGTTGATTTGTTCGGAACTTTTCATTGTATACTTTTGGAAAGGAACTTGCGACAGAGACGATGCTCTACAACCGGGTTGTCTCTTTCTAAAGCTCGATTTACTGCCGTGTACTGTACATTACTCTATACTATATTGATCATGCTCCATGTCTAAATCAAGTTCAAACAATTCAATTTAATTCAATTTAATTCAAACAATTCATCCTTAAATGTTTAAAGTGTCTGTCTGACAGTCAATATTTTTAAGTTTGCTCTCGTATATGATGTTACAAATTTGTTATAATTGATTTAGTATTTAAAAACCGCTTTTTAATTTTACATTGTTTGTGTTAATAATTTACCATTTTCTGTAAAAATGTTCATATTTTGGCATTTAAAACGTATACATACATTCAAGCCGACACTCACTAGAGTAATTTATTTAATAAACTAAATTTGTCGTGGGTCATTCTTACACCAATTCCTTAATATTATTTTGAATGTGACTAATTAATTACACAAAAGCGTGCGAAGCCATTCGCAAATTTACCTGCTATAATATTTAATATGCAGTTTTTTTACGCGACACAACTCTTACATTCTATAAAAGCTAAAATGACCTTTCAAAATAATTCAACAATTTTTTTTAATACTAATAGACACAAAATCGACCAACGTTAAAAAAACATAACCAACACTGACCACATCTACCCTATCACTAGCGAAGCTTGCACAATGTTAAATATAGTCATAACTATGCACATAACCACAAACACTCACATACTATTCAAATCACACAGCTGTTATGAAATCACACCTTTAAAAATAAACTGATGTAACTCAAAACATTTATTTATTTTGAATACACTAGTATCTTAACTTTTTTGATGTGAATTCGAGGAACGTTTTACATTTGGTTCTGAGGTCATTCTAGAAAAACATGTACTTGTGATAGCTTCATGCAACTAAAGTTTATAAGATGCAAAAGTTCTGGTTTGTGATGAGTTTTTAAAGAATAATGTTAATAACCAATGACGTCATACCCTCTGGAAAATTGCTCTAAAAAATTGTCGAGGCGCGGTCGCCGCTCACTAAGCGAGCCAGCGAGCAAATTAGTTGTCCGTTTGGGACAAATTAAACTGTATCTTACAGACAAGAGTATTGCCGACAGTTTGATACAAACAAAATTTAGACATAAACAAATTTGTAGCGACAATTGGAAAATAAAATGCCGAAACCGAAGAGCAAAATAAAAAGGAATAATCCCATTTGCGGTTGACCAAAACCACTCTCGGGTGCTGAGAGGGATCGCCGCTACCGCTTTAAGAACGAAGCCCAAGAAAATCAAACCAGCTGGAATCAGCTTGACCAAGATGTGCAGCGGTGACTACAAAATTCAACATCCGATCTACTCAAATGTGGTACAAATGGACAGAAGATACACAGTTGACAAGTGACAACACCGACATTATTGCCCGTCCATGTCGACGAGTTCGCGGCACGTGTAATTGTTCAATTTCACGAAATAACTAGCGGTAGTAGTCCGACTTCTACCCACCCCGATTTTTCTTCTATTTGTATTAAAAAAAATTCACAAATTTTTTCACAAATGAAAAGAAATATAAATGTTATAATTTGAAGGTTCTGCACTCGTAGGTACGCCTGGGAATAATATAGTGGCACTTTTAGTTACATAAAACAGTTTAGATGTAATGATGTGAAATAAAAAAAATAACATGTAGTGGAAGGCTTCAAAAGCGAAGATATGCCTCTAAGTGTTTATCTAGGTAGGTTCTACCTATCTATATCTAGGCCTAGGTATACAATGCCGACCCACACCTGCAATATAGCCAGGAACCTTCACTTTCAGAGCCACATGTATCATCCATCAAATTATCTACACCCACACACACGAGGATATCGAAAAGGTGAAATTTTAAGTCTGTCCATCTTACCAATCTCCATCAACAAAACTGTTCGAGGGATTCTAGCAAACTAAACAAAAAGAGGGAACCATAGAAATACAAAGCACTATGGTGCCTTATCTCATCCATGACTGACAGCCGTGGAGTGTTTTTTTATTTATTACGAATAAACTTAAAATACATAAAATAAGTCTGAACCTTAGCAAATTAACTAAGTAGTAGAGATTCTCAAAAAAATACTATTCTGAAAATTCTTTGCAATCAGAATTAAAGTAATTATAGTTCTAAGTATAAGGAAATATCAGTACATAGTTAGTCCTTTTCCATTTCATCAATGTAAAGAATTCCGCATGGCTTTACGCATTCAACTCACATTTTCTGTTCCATGTTTTTAATTATGTAAGTATGATCAAGTAAATTGTGATTATATTTGATTGTTCCTATAATTGATTTAATAGAGTATAGATTTATTAAATCTGTAATGTTTGCATAGACAAGGAACATTGTCAGCATGAGCCCCTAAAATGTTGCAATATGAAAAATTAAGCCATATTAGAGAATAACTTCATACAAAATCCCCAAACTCAACTCGTCATTTCTTCTAACCACATACAGAAGTAGAAACGTTAAAGAATAGACGTACCTACACCAATCACACTGCGCCCTACAACCACATTTAGAACTTATACAATTAATTTGGCCTGATTAGAGACGATGATATGTACACATAAATAAATAAAAATAACACATTGAGAAACTTAAATGAAGAAATTTTCAACAAGCATTTTTAGACTACAACAAATGATAAATATTTCTCTAGTCTTATCCTCTAGTCCAGTATAGCCAGCAATACAAAGGATAGTCTCCGGTATGGCACTTTCTTGGAGGTGACATTGGCCGGTCGGAGCACGTGCCCTTACTCAGCCAACCATACCGGATTATGTAAAAAAAAAAATCTAAAATAACTGCGTTGTATGAATTGTGATTCTAGTGAAACTGATACCCACATTATATGAAACCCATTACCTAAATGTTCTTAAAATCAACTGAACACATATTTTAACCCAAAAAAGCAAATTGAAATTATATCCTAATTCAAATATAAATCATACAGGTCAGCTCAACCTAAATAATATAACACATTGACCAAACAGTAACATTGAACTATATACATGTATATCAGTGGTATAAAACCAATTAATTCAGTGGCAGTCAAATCGTATATTGTTAATACGTAATTTCTAGTAAAATCAATACAATTCGTTTCGTAGCAAAATTTACATCAAGTAAACGCGCTATTTCTCGTTGGACTAATTTTTTACCTCGAGAAATAGAACTTCACCCCCCCCATGTACATACAATGTCTACAGAGTCGCAAAGTATTCATTTTACTCGAAATAGCGTATACGATGTACGATTTGATTTCTATTGTTGGGGGGCTGTACGTGCGTACGTCAGATCATCAGTTCACATGTCAACCCTGTTCTAACACTCTCTTCATTATTATTTACAATTTTAAACTATAACTGGCTTGATAATATTTGTTTGGATATTTTAGAATACTTTGTTTATCCATTTGTTCGTTATCAGTGTTAGGAGCCGTTTTATATTAACACCAGAGTGCAATGTTTACGGAATAATAAGGCTGAACCTCGAGGGTTAGTTCTGACAAGTTAGCCCCATCTCGTCCACCAACAAACACTCACACTACATTCATTTTTATACAACTTTATACTGTTCGACAGCAGCAGGTAAGGGCAATAAGTTTATTAATGCAGGACAAGATAGTCCTAGCACGATGTAGGAAAGGACATCCTTTTCCTTTTTCCTTTCCTACATCGTGGTCCTAGTGTTTTCATTACACTGACAGCTGTCATAATGAGGTTGTTTTAGCGATGGTAGCGTGATGTACATCCTCTGCAATGCGTAAATAGCAATGATAGACCAGAGAGTAATTCATAGTCAGGTAAACCTATTTTCGATTGGCAAATGGGACTAGGTAGTCAAAATGTACGTAATACTCCAAATTCGGTTCTGTAACAATTCGCTCCCTCATTAACTATTACAAAAAACCTTTTCACTAACACCTATGTGAGAACACACATCTAAGAGTACACTTACACACAGGGTTACAGCACCCTCCTACGTGCATATTACATGTTATTTCGACACCAACCCTACAATCTACTTTGTAATAATTTATATGATATTAGAATGTTTTAAATAATGTGTAACCAACTTTCCGATTACCTCTTTTGATCCCAAAGGTGGCGGAATAATTTTCAGAAAGAAAGAACAGGGTTACAAGATGAGAATGTTCGATATGTTTATAAAAAAATACAAAAGATGCAACAGGAATCAAGAACCATGTTCATAATTAATACAAATTATTCAATTAGTATGGAAGTCATGTATGCGCCATCTACGGGAATACATCAAAACCAATAAATTGTACACATATAATTTGGCATTGCTAAAGTTTCCTCATGTTGTTTCCCATCACCAAAGAGATGGAGTGATTACCTCTTCTCACCTCACACCGCCGAGAGGGCGGCGTCTATGCCATGAATATTTTATTTCCTATACAAATTGAATAATTCAATTTTTATAATATAATTGTTAGTTACTGTTCATATTTCTAGTTTAAAATGTTCAGTCAGATCGAGTTTAAAACAGTCATTCACGACCGATCGTGCTGGCTAGCATGTTGGCTAGCACGTTGGCAGCACCTTTGTTAGTACTCCACGCCCTAACATGCGAGCGGTTAAAATACATGTTTGGTGGTTTAACACCACTGAACATGTACATCCATAATATGTTAGTCGTTCAAAACAACCGAATTCACTTACCGGTCTACAATCAAAATGTCCAAAACCGATACTATGATCGCTCGTGAATGATGCGTTTTAGATAAATGAATGTTTGCTTGCTGGAGGGATAAGTGTACTTGTGTCGGGTGGGATGTGTTCGGATAGTGTTTAGGTGATAGTGTTGAGAATGTTGCGGTTCTCGAGAGACTCCTTCAGCGTGTAGAACAACTGCAGCTGCTGCTCCGGCTTCAGATTGTACACCTGCGAATATACATTGTATAGTTGGCATATTGCATTTCTAAGATGCACGCCAAATTCAAAAAAGTTACATGACTCAAAATGTCAATTTCTCTGAAACCACAGATTTTTTTTATATTTCTATCTGAATATGATGAAGTCAATGTTAGGAAGGAAGGCCAAGAAATTCCAGTAACATTGTGGCAGTTTATTTTAGGTGTGCGTATGTACCACACGAAACTTATTGGTGTCGCTATTTACGAGAAGTTACCTCAGTTTAATTATGAAGGTTCAACGGAAAACAAAATGTTACACGTCGCTCTTTCACCGAGTCCAGTCTTTATTGTGATATGCATGGTTATATCTTCTTTTAAAAGTTTATCGCGAAACTTTGGTAATACACCAGCAGTCTCACAGATGGACTGTCAGAGCCATATTCAGGCTGACAGAGATAATCGCGTCACTAATACAGTACTAGATGTTGGATATAAAATACCTGCTGCTTCACCGTTCGGAGCCGGTGCAAAACTGTAGGTCCCTTCCCTTGCCCCTTACTCAAATTGTAGCCGACTGGTTTGGTACCACCGTACTGGATGTAAGATGGCTGCAAAGCATCTCGGCTGTGTTCTCCTCTAGTTCAGTATAGCCAGCAATCCAGGGAAGTCTCCGGTATGTCACCTACCTTCTCGGAGATGATATTGGCTGGTCGGAGCATGTGCTTTGGCCCCTCCGACTCAGCCCCTATACAGGATTACATAATAAAAAAAAACAAGTAGTCCCGTTGCAGTTATATCTCCGCCAAGAGGCGCGAAGGCAGAAGGAGGGGGGGGGGGGGGGGGGGGGGGGGGGGGGGTCACCTGCTGCAGGAGTTTCTGCGGAGTGGCGGTGCGGATGAAGCTGGTGATGTAGACGTTGACGAAGGTGGCCATGAGGAACTGGCAGTCGAACCGGTCCATGATGCCTCCGTGCCCAGGAATCACGTCCCCGAAGTCCTGGCGCACAACACGCACATCATCGAATGCACAGTAACATTGTAAACCAAGAACGATAAAAAAAACTATGGATCCCGAACCCTATCCTCGCCAGCGTAACACGATATAAGTAAAAGCATACTTGTTTCATTGGACGGTCGCGCGCTGGCCCCTCAGTCTGTCATCAGCCGCGTTCGCAAAAACCTGTTTAAAATGCCCGCATGATCTGTGTTTACGTGTATAAACACTACAGCCAAGTTTAGTGTTCACAATAGTGGAATACTTAGTGGAATATAGTACACTCCACTCCCCGCAACTCGGCGACGCTAGTTATCATACAAGCATTTGACAGTCCGGCGTCCATAGCTTTTTTTATCATTCTAGTTGTAAAAAACTACACAAATACAACGTTGCAGTGAAACATCCAAGTTTAAAATCAATTCAACACAACGCTGGGCAAAGTACGGTGAAGTAGCTTGTTGAATAGTAAAAATTATAGCTTAACGTTGCTCCTTTTAACCTGCATCACATGCTAATGTTTCTCCCACATTATCACAACACTCCATATTTACAGTAACATTGTACATTTGAATATGGACATGTGATTTCATTGAAGACATAAAAATATTTGCTACCTGCAAATGTGTGTTTTGTCATAATAATGTCACATGCACGTGTTATCGTATGGCCTTGATGCTACATACATACATACATAGCGTCACGTCTGTTTTCCGGTGGGGTAGGCAGAGACATCGGATCTCCACGTGCCACGATCCTGACACACCTCTGCCGCCTCTTCCACTCCCATAATGTTCTTCATGCATGCTCGTCGGTTACGAGTACTACGCACTTGCATTTACATTAATTCCTTTTTATTTCACTACATGAAGACCTGCCTTAGCTCACGTTAACACCTAGACGGATGGAGCACGCGTGTTGGTTCTTCCGAATACGTAGTCAGAGGTAGTGGATAACGACCCACTTATTGTATTGCAATACTTATCATGGCCCGTCATGGAGTTTTGTCAAAATTGTGTCTGCAGAGTGATACAACTTTGTCCACTCAAAAAACAGACTATGACTAAACTTTAGCTTCGACAGATTCATAGTACTGTAGGTGCTCGGTAATTCGGCACTGAAATTTTTTAGCCTATGCCGGATTGCTGGAACTGCCGGATTATTGGATTTGTATAAAGCATTTATGTAAGTACATATGTGACACACTACGTAATTCAACAAAAAAAAACAGACGCGTAGTTTCGCTGTCAAGGTCGGGGCCGGACCTCAGCGCGAGAGCAAATTTTGCTATGCTCACCCGAATCCCCCGCTCTATAATCCGGCAGTAGTGCCGGATTATAGAGCGGGTCAGCTGAGGTTAAAAATGCCAGACTACTGGGCGTGCCGGACTGTCGATAGGTCGCCTACTGTATATAGGATTGGTCACAAGTGTTTTTCCTTGAAGATAGTTATAGATACCTTGATCTTGAAGGCGCGCTTGAAGCCAGAAGCGAAGAAGCCGCCGAAGGGTCCGATCACACTGCTGAACACACTCAGCGCCAGCGAGTGCACCATGAACGGGTACATGCGCAGGCTGTCCACTCCCAGCTGAACAACAAATTACACTGCATTTCAAAGTTGAATACAATGGATACACTTTACCGTGCACTATTCAAAAGAAAAACCATACATGAAGAGAAAGAAAATAATATGGCTGTGTGGAGAAATGCGGACTTATCACTATGAATGGTTTCTTACAGTCAACCTTTATTTTATAAATACATGGTGCGCCATACACACATGCCATGCACATGCATGCGCCTTGCACACAACTGTAAAGTAATTGTGAAGTTCTATAATAAATTTCTCTGTCCTTGCGTTTACGTAAAAACCATCCATAAGTTAAATTTTTTTTATGGATCCGGAACTTGGTCGTGTACGTAGACCCGTGATATCAGCCCATCACACCTTGGTGATCTAGTATTTCCCTTTGGTTACCGCCTACACTGAACTGTATGTCAAACAAAAACTTGTTTCATTACCGATTCAACTCTTCATTCAGTGTGGCGGATCAATCTGGACGAGTTAAACCATATAAGTTAAGAGAAGGAACCGAGGAATCTGAACCACGACCAGCCTCAATGGTCGAATAGTCACTCATCCAAGTTCGAACGCACCATACGTTGCTTAACTTTGGAGATTTCTTCTCGATCGTTGGTGACCACCGAACTACCGACACTGACAAAGGTGTACTTACTCATAATTGCATGATGGGCATGAAATAAAGAAAAAAGGTGATACTCACAAACTTAAGCGGTCCACGTAGGAACACAGGCAGGTGATAGTCTGTGAGGCGGAAGAGTACGGAGGGCTCGCAGTCCATGGTCATGCGGCCGAGCGTCTCCGAGTACTCGATGGGACACACGAAGTAAGCGTACTGCGACATCAGGTACGACAGCTGCAACGCACGCACACATTCATATCATCAACTTGTATCCCGACAGTCACTGTGAGCTGAGTAATCGGCGTTAAAAAGAATGAAACGCCAGCAGTACGCAAGAAATATTTGGTCCTGAACTGTAGAACTGAAAATAAGTAAAAATATATAAATCAATGTCCTCACCCCTAGTCCGAAAGCGACTGTAGAGATTCCTCCTCCGATGAAACCTTCCCAGGTCTTCTTGGGGCTGAGCTTGATGAGAGGTGTCTTGCCGAAGAAGAAGCCGAACACGTAGGCCATCACGTCGTTGCAGATGATCATGGACACCGGCACGATGAACCAGATCAGACCTGCTCCACAACAACACCGTGCCATTGTTTATTCATAACTACATCCATACATACATGAAAACATCTTCCATCCTTACATTATATGTTCGCTCATACAGATGTTTTATCTCACGAGCGCGGGTGAGCCACGCTTGTGTGTGTAAATGTGTAAATATACATGCACACTGTCTTTGTCTGCGTAAGCTCGGGAGCGCTACCTGCGCTAACGCTACACACACAGGAGCGTGTGTCTATACGCATTACAACTAACACAAGTATGGCTCACCCGCGCTCGTGAGATAAAACATCTGTAACTCGAGAATGGTTCAACCTGGTTTATGCTGTAAATAAAATATGTTCTTGTGAGCGGTAGTCTGGGTTAATTATTTGTAAGTTACTATAATATAATACTTTAAGGTACTAACAAAAATTGTGACTTGAAAAGTTTGTTAGTCCTCTTTCGCATTGAATTAGAACTAGCGGAATTTTCGTAAAACATTTTATTAATTTAGGAATAGAAAAACAAAAGTTGGCTCACTATGCACAAACATAAGACAATCGCAAATGCATCATTCTAAAATAAAAGTTTGTTTACAAACTGAACGTAATCGGAGCGAGAACACTGAAGCACATTGATCTAAATATAGCCGGCGACTATTTATAGCTCGGCATCGCACTCGCGTGGAATTCACCTCATCTCTCGTTTAAATGGCTTCATCCGTTAGACTGGACGTTCCAGTACGCAGCTTAGCTTTTTTTGTATAGAACCTGACACGGTTGGCTACATGATCTCGTAGAACCGTGATGCCATCCCGACCCGACACACCTTAGTGAACTAGGTACCATGTCAGTCCTTCCCTTTGGTCGTACCGGCTACATTGAACTAGACGAAAAACTAAATCTAAAGTTATAACCTTGATGTACTCAATAGTTTGTATGGCTAACTTGTACTCTATGATAAAAAAAACTATTATTAAAAACAAAAAACCCGACTACGAAAAACAAAAAAGGAAAAAATTAGATAATTTTGTAATATATTGGGGCAAAGTGCAGTTTAGAATACATACTATCAAAACTTAGGAAGTCGGATTTATGATTCTGAAAATATAGCATTAGGTATCGATAATAATTAATTATGTACTTGAACATAGTCAATCTGCATTGATAATATGAACGAAAGATCATTCGAACACAATAGTTTTTGTTAAGAAAATGCCATTCATAGTAAATTGAAATTTGTTTACGTTTGTTAATTTCATAGAATACTTACTGACCTTTGATCTGCAACTAAATAAATAAATAATAGTAGTTGTAATAAATAACCAGCGCCAGATAAATAAAACAAAAGTAAATCGTGAGACCTTGGCCACACACAATTTTTTAAATACGGCGATTTCACCGTTTTATTACCTACCAACCAAGCCTATGTGAACTTTACTTATCCACCATTACTTTTTTCTACACAAAAGGTGTTTCACTACGGAAACTAACTTGATACGCAAGCAAGTGGGAACCAATCCAAAGGGAAGCCTCCGGTATGGCACCTACCTTCTCGGAGGTGATACTGCCTGGTCGGAGCTAGTGCTCTGGCCCTTCAGAATCAGCCTCTGATACCAGATTACATAATAGAAGTAAAAAATTAATTGCCTTACTTGCTGCTTGATAGTTATCTTGTCCTAACACATTGCTAAACGTGGTCGTCGGTGTTGTGCTGTAATTTACACATGTTCATGCAGGACCACAGCCCACTTAATTTGCTCACCCCGACTGTCGGGAAAAGGAATGGTGTTACGCATGTGTATAAAATTATTTTTCTTTTTTATCGAAACTGACATGGTTGACTACATCACCTACAACATACGTGATGTCAGCCCATAACACAGGGTGAACTTGGTTCCACGTCAGCCGTCCCTTCGGTCGTGCCGGGTACACTGAACTGGACGGAAAACACAAACTATTTACATAGCCGTTTCGACCGACCTTTCATTTAGTGCGGTGGTACCAATCCGGGCGGGTTAAACCCTACCACCTAGTAATATAAGAAGGGAGTCATACCCCTTAGTCGCCTTTTACGACATACACGGGGAGAGATGCAGTGGGGCTATTCTTTTAAAGTACCGGCCCCACACGGTACAAATTTACAGCAAGTCATAAAACAAACCTTCGAATATGTTCTGTATGATGAGATAGCTCTGCGTGACAACAATGAGCAGAGCGACGTGCGTCCAAGCGAACAGGCTGAACTGCTTCATGTAGTAGCGCTTCACCAGCGACAGCACGAACCACACGAAGCCGACGCAGTACAGGCAGAACGAGATGAACCGGTGGTACGTCACCAGACCGCGGAGGTAGTCCTGCCGGCAACACGTACATACACACTGTTATACTCCTGCCGGAAGCACACACACACACACCACTCTCATACGCGTCATTCACACCAACCGAGCAAGCATTCTTAAAGCATAGTCACTAAAATACTTGTAATATGTATGAAAAAAAATACTCTGCGAAGTTTTTGTTTTTGTTTTTTTTTTATGGATAGCGCAACAATATGTGGAATCGTTTCGCCTACAAGTAGGTGTCTAACAATGCCCATGGACCTTCTGTGATGCACAGGGATTGCGAATTCCATGCCGGCCTGACAGGAGCCTTTTCACGCCCCTTTTGAAAAACCCCAGGCCACAGAGCATCAATGCGCGCGGCCCTCCTAGAGGCGCCCTGAGCGCGATTTCTCTACAACGCCGTTGAAGCCTGTGGGCGTGGCCTATGACTTACATATGTGTGTTGTGCGTGTGCATTTGTTTTGTGCGTGTGCCTAACTTGCTCCTCTTTGTGTGTAGTGTCGATACTAGCACACACACACACATACGAAGCGCTAGCAGCACTGCGTGTAGTTTTTGGGTTTCAAATATTATCGCTTAGGGCGTCTCTAGTAGGGGGCGCGCGCGGTAGGTATTTGATGCTCTGTGCCCCAGGCTGTACTTGGGAGGACTGTACCTTAGAGCTCTCCAACGGTCGCGTAGAGCATTCTATCGTATTCGGACGAGCTCACTTAAGAGCGTTCCGTGCAAAATGACAGGCGACGGTGCTGCCACTCAAGTAAATAATATATATCTCTTAAACAAAGTCATTACTGGAAAAAACAAGCCATGAAGCTGTAGTTGATTTTGATTATGATATTCTAAGATACTGGAAACAGTTTTGTATTGCTCTGATTGTCCATAAACATAATAACAGATTACGGTGGCCATCAAAATCCGTTATTATGATTGTGCATAAACTGAGCAATATAAAACTGTTTCCAGTATCTTAGAATATCATAATCAAAATCAACTACAGCTTCATGGCTTGTTTTTTTCAGTTATGGCTTTGTTTAAGATATATATATTATTTACTTGATTGGCAGCACCGTCGCCTGTCATTCTGCACGGAACACTCTTAAATTAGCAGTTTTCATCATAGAACTAGCTGAGACTGCAGCTCTACTCACGTGTTTTTTTTTAGTTTTTTTTTCTAAACCGTAAAACCGTTTTGTGTTGTGGCGAACAAAACAAAAAACAGATTATTCAAATCGGTCGAGCCATTTTCGAGTTTTTGCCAGACTAACGCATGGCAATTGATTTTTATATATATAGATTCTATGTTTGTCGCCGAATACTATAGATAAAGTTCGAGACATGTAAACAGAGCTCTCATCGCCGTACAAAACATATGGCGGCTAGAGCTCTGTTTACGTGTCTGGAGCTATATTAGGTGTATTTGTGAGCTTTTGCTGTTTGCGCTGTTGTTGCGTGCCCGACTGCGACGAATGATTGTTCGTGCCGATCTTTAGCTAGAATAACTATGGCAAAAGCTACTAGGGGCGAGCATTCACTCGCTGCTCTCTTTTCAATGTTTCAGCTCTTTTAGTGTAAACGGTTTTTTTGAAAATTCTGAAATAAATACCTATAAATAAAAATAAAATAGCAAACGAGGACAAGCAGATTGCTCTGGCTCTGTCTCAAGAATAAGTGCCCACCTTTATTTGTTGGACAGAGGCAAGCTCATCTTATATCAACATACAAACAAGGTACTTATAGAATAGAATAGAGAAGCCAAATTAATTCCAAAATGTATGTGTATACATCTCTAATGGGTAACTCTCTGCCCGCAAAATAGTTTTAGTAGGGGGCCTTCGTGCAAAACCCCTTCGTCTCCAGCTACCCCAGCCAGCCTATGTCATCCATGGAAGCCACAAGATGGCCAGGGTGGCTGTAGACATCCGCAATGGAAGATGGAGAATGGAGTACATGTACAGTACACATCACTATACATTATGAGTATGTACAAAATAGTGTAGTGTACAAAATTCGCTCGCGTGAAATTCGTATATAAAAAGAAGAAAGTAAGAAAGAAGGCCGAGCTGCGTTCCTGCGTTACCTTTATTTAGGCACGCGGAACAATTCGGTTTGTATGAGGATCACATCTTAGCGTAACGGAAATTATTTTGCCTATCCTCTGTCACATATAGTTAAATGTGCGTGTATTAAGTTTAATCGAATTCGGGTGATAAGTTTAAGAGTTATTAAGGAACATACATACAGAAAAAAATCGTCAATTTAGTTTTAATATCATACATGGAGTCTACAAACGCAGTATCTCATAAAACAAAGTTACTCCATGAACATCCCTTACAGATTTTTTTTTTATTGTAAGCGCGACATGTGGCGCCGAGCCACCCTTAAGGTGTCTAGCGACATGCTAGACACCTTAAGGGTATGTCTAGCCCATGGACATTCGGTCGCATGCGAGGACTGCGAATGCCATGCCGGCCTGACAGGTGCCCATTCACGCCTCACTTGAAGGACCCGAGACTATACTTGGGGGGAAATATGTGGGCAGGGAGAGCGTTCCAGAGTATACCGTTTCTGTGGAGGAAGGATCTGCATTATTAGTAAATTGATGAAATAAAGTTATGCAAATCTATAAATATGATAAAGGTGAAGTGTGTACCTAACGGTCAGACAGCAAGCGTTCATTATAATAACTTATTTAGTGAAGGCACAGTCCACGGCCGGCACCTCATTACGGCTTGTGTAACTGCATACAATTATCCAGTTTGCGGTCAGTTAGCTAGCACTGAGCACTACCTTCCGTAAATAAAAATAATTACACACTAAAAGTTAGCACTATTCATCCTACTAGTCGAAAAGAAAGGTTGATTGAAAGAAATCACGTCTAGTGATAATTCTGCCTTAACGCACTATTTGTTCTCTGTTGTTTTTATTTATTTGTCACAGAATAAATTCTATGGCAGAAATTGAAGCACTGACATTGCAACTTGTTTCGACAGAACAAGTTTAATGGGCAGACAGTACATGTGTGTAGCAAGTGCTGTAGCCAACCATGACAGATTCCACAGAAAAATTAAAACACTACCTACTACATAGACATACTAACACTACCTACTAAATAATAAATAACACAACCTTTTGTAGTCGACAGAAGTGTTTTTCAAACATTGAGATTTAGAGATTCTCTAAATCGTTCTGGTGCTGCACTAAAAAGGTGTGGAATGGGCTTCCAGAGAATTGTCAGTCTCGGTAGCTCAGTGGTGCGGTCTGTCGACTGTTGGTAAGCACGCCTGGGCATGGTCAGTACTTGGATGGGTGACCGCTCGACCGTCGGAGGCTGACTGTGATTCAGATTCCACGTAAAACTGTAGGTCCCTTCCCTTCTTACCTTACTTGGTGGTAGGGTTTATCCCGCCTGGGTTGATACCACCGCACTGAATGATACGTCGGTCGAAACGGCTCTGTAAATAGTTCGTGTTTTCCGTCCAGTTCAGTGTAGCCGACATGAAATGAAGGGAAGCACTGACACGGCACCTAGTTCACCCGGTGTTATGGGCTGACATCACAGATGTTGCAGGTGTACATGATCAACCGTGCCATTTTTCATAAAAAATATATCTTTCCAGATCCTTCAATCCACGCATCTTCAAATCGCGGGCCTTTCCCCAGCGACTTTAGTCCGCCTACAACATGGACTGGCACCTCCTCAGTGCTGACATTGGCTGTGTCCGAGGCTGCAACCTCGCGCACAGCCACCCAGTTCAGGTGTAATAAAAGAAATAAGAAATATAATACGCTGACTCAATCGATAGTGAGATCTCTCCCAGACTGTTATCTAGTCACGCTATCGGCAGATCCCCACCCACTTATCCGATAACTTGCAAATTATCCACATCGGGTCATGCATTAACTCTACGCACGTGAATATGGGCGTGTTGAATGTGCTCAAGCAGTAAGCAAATAGTAAATGTAGAGTATGACAGTACATATACATACATACGAAACGCTGTATCCCGACAATCGGGGTCAGCTGAGTAATAGGTGTTGTGCAAGTACTCTTGTAAATTACAGCACAACACCGACCACCACGTTAAGCAATGTATTAGGACAAGATAACTATCAAGCAGCAAGTAAGGCACAAAGACCCATCTGCTTCATGACTCGATGGAAGGACCGTGCCAAGGTGAGAGGTGGCTAACCTGTCGCCCTTTAGCACGGCCCTTGTCCTTATCCCTTATTCGCCTTTAACGGCATGCATGGGGAGAGATGGAGTGCTATTCTTTTTAAGTACCGGCCCCACACGGTACAGTCTTACGTCATGGCAGTCTAGATAAGAATTTAACTAATTGAGTCGCTGGATTGCACACTATGCCATGCAAAACATCTCATTATACTCTGAAGAGTGACTGCAGATAACTTGAATGACAAACAAAATTATTCAGACTCAGAATTAAATAAATGCTTCAGGCTGGCATTTAAGAAGCAAAAAAGCGCACATTTAAAATCGCAAGAATTTTTAAAATCGATGTAAGGAGGTAGACACAATAAATGAGATTGTACGCTTGGGCAAGCCGCAAGACTCAATCATAACTTCCAATAGGCCGCTCAGAAGTGGTCAATGATTCATTGCAAATTAATTGGCAGTTCAATGGTGATAAGAAAACTCACTCTCGTTCGTGGAATTCTACTTGAATGCCACGAACGAAAGTTGATTATGTTTATTTTAGTCTTTACAAGTAATGCGATAATTTCATTCATAAACAGCGTGACTGACATATGTAAACGTGGTGATTCATCTTAGTGTTGAATTTCTCTCATCAACTTGTCTATTATCCCTCCCTCATTTTGGAAAACACTTTGGCCACATCTTTTCAAACCCATAAATGCATTATAATAAATAACAATAATTCCCACACCATGTGTCAGCAGTGTATTTGAGACTTGAGAAATTATTTGAAAAAATTACTTCTCTTTCGCAAACACAGACAGATAAATCCGTCAACAAAACTGAGACAAAATGCATAATGAGAATGGTATCTAAGGTAGATTTTGAAGGAAGAAGATGTTAAACTAAGCTTGCGATGGCTTCACCAAACATATCCGGGCCCATCGGCAGTAGAGGAGGGTGTTAATCAAGGTCGGGACTAGCGAGTGGCCACTCTAAATTTCCCGCACATGCTTCACGTTTCGGCTCGCATCAAGCCCTGGTCAGCTAGTCTGCGTTGACTAGGACGCGGGGAACCACCAGTCCCGCTCTCGACCTCCCTCTCTCTACCTATCCATATTCTGTAGGATGCTTCCAGTGACGTTTTCGAAGCTCTCTCATAAATAATTTATAAAAATTAAGAAACCTTAACTTACTTACTTAAAATACATACATAATAAATTTTCTTTATATTAATATTTTTTTCTGTTTGGATCCTCTACTTATGAGGGCTTAGTTATGTTTGGTGACGTCACCGAAAGTCAAATTCCACACCTCCCTTCACAAATATGTGTACATAGAGTTTGTGCTATAAATATACAGCTATCTAGTTTATCAAATTGTTATAAATTTTAATAATCGCTTATCTAATCAATTAGCTTGTCCAGTAGACATGTATTGGTACAACAGACGGCATCAACCACTTGAGCTGATTCCATATGACACAATATTAAGCAGTAGACCACTCAACCATCTATATCAATGTGTGACAATATAATGAATGACCCATTTTTTTTATTAGGAACCTAAATATTCAACAAATATATAATTTCATGCTTATTTTTCATACTCCCCACAAAAATACTTATGTAGAGACTTTTAAATTAAGTAGATGGTGAAATTTTGCGAAATATTTTGAGAGTAATAATAATAATACACTCTGTATGCTTGCATTTGAAATATGATAATAATCAACCATTCATACAATCATCCATTTATCCCGTGTGATATAGAACTTTTGTATTGTTTTGTAAGAATATCAACATGGCTGGCTCAGGTATTATATTTGAAATACCGACTAGGTACTGCCTTACCTACATATACTGTATGTATGCAAATTATTAAGTTTAGAAATAAATGTTTACGTATTCAACTTCTTTTACTAATATATTTAAATTAATTCTCACATTTAGGTGACCTTCCAATTAAAATGGTTGACCTTTCTGGAAGTTTACCTACAATATACTGGTTTTATTTATGCATCCAAGTGCTTCGCTTACAACGGTTTCTGCCGACAACACTATCAGTGAGAAATATCCCAAATTTCATTGATACCCCAAAATTTTCAATCCTCTAAGATTGACGAAAGTGAATATTATTATATGTTTTACTATTTAAAGCATTTATATAATAAATTGTATGCTTTCAACATACAATAGAATCATAATGTTTATAATGTTGTCCATACGGGCCTATTGTATAGGTATTTGCAGTTTGGATTCTCGGGAGATTTGGGAACCTCGTTCTAGCAGCCAATACATTTTGCGCAGTTGTTAACTCAATTGCTTTCGCTTTGTCATGAACTCATGATGTAGCCAACCGTGTCAGTTTCCATAAAAAAAAAAAATAAGAGGCAATCTGTACTCCGCTTAGCGTTATTGGCGGGTAGATCCCTTTTCTGAGGGTGAAAGTATCATGTGCAAATTTTGTTTCATTTAAGCCATTTAGAGATATCATCTTGATTACTTTGTAGGATCTCGGAGGCGGTCTCCAGTTCTGGGTGCGACCCTGGTCTATGGTGCCATGTTTGATTCTAAATCCAAATTGGTGATTTGGAATTAGATTTTTATTCTTAATTATCACCATGAAACTTGTCAAGTTAAAGATAATAAATTGTATGCAAGAATGCTTTTGACATAAAATAGAATCATAACGAAAAAAGTACATTGGAAAGTAGATAAATAAAACAAAATAGGAGCAATATACATTTTAAGATCAGCCTCTTGTCATTTGTGCAATACGTAAAAGGCAAAATCGATTTGAGCTGTCACAATAGGGCTGGCGTAATCAAATGTTGTCTAAAACCATAACAAAACAGACAGTGTAGCCTCCGGGAAGCTCTCCCTGCCCATATACCCGTATTTCACACCAAGTATATTCTCGAGTCTTTCAAGAGAGGCGTTAACAGGCACCTGTCAGGTCAGCATGGCATTTAAAACCCCACATACGACCGAATGTCCATGGGCGTCGTAAACACCTTATGGGTTGCTAAGCGCCACATGTCACACTTTATAAAAATCTATCAAATGTTCCATTTGTACAATTTCTGTACAAAATCCCAAAATGTCTACTCACAGTTCTATTGATGACGACGCCAAAGTAGTCGACAAGGTTCTCTCCGTAGAAGAAGTAGTTAGAGGTGAGCAGGAAGTACCAGGAGAGGGATCGGAACCAGGGCAGGCCGTGGATGCGGTACACCGCATACCCGATGTTGATGATCTCCTCGAAGCACTTCACTTGCACGCACAGCGTCTGCACAAAGTACATTGTATACCTAGTTAGTACAGTTCAAGTAAAAGTAAAAAGTTCTTCATACATTTTCTAAAATCAAACTTGACCAATAACAAAAACGGTTTGCAATGTAGGTAGCTACTTATTTGACTAAACATATTTTAATATTGTCTACAGTTTGGTCTAACGATAGTTTGTCTCTAGATTTCAACATACTTACCTTTTAAAACGCAAATCTGTCGTTAACTTGTACATGTATGCTTATGGGGAAGGTGTGGAACTAAGCTTGCGATGGCTTCACCGAACATATCCGGGCCCATCGGCAATAGAGGAGGGTGTTAATCGAGGTCGGGACTAGCGAGTGGCCACTCTAAATTTCCCGCGCATGCTTCACGTTTCGGCTCGCATCAAGCCGTCGTCAGCTAGTCTGCGTTGACTAGGAAAGACTACTAAGGCTCAAAAAGTACTTACTAACCGTAGTGAAATGCAATTTCTTCATCAACCTCATCATACTACCTGTTATCTTATGTGTCATTTTCCTCAACCTGTCTTCCTTTTTTTTATTGCAACCAAACTAGGTGGCTGTGCTCGAGGTCGGAGCCTCAGACAGCCAATTTCACCCCCGAGGAGGAGTCAGTCCGGCTTGTAGGCCGACTAAAGTCGCTGGGAAAAGGTTATTAACCTGCGATTTAAGTTCGGTGGATTGTTTTTATGGAAACTGACAGGGTTATTGGCTACATGACGTACACCTACTACATCCGTGTGCCAGCCCATAACACCTTGGTGAACTAGCTGACCTAGTTCACCAAGGTCGGGCCGGCTACACTGAACTGGACTGAAAACACGAACTATTTAAATAGCCGTTTCAACCAACCTTTCACTCAGTGCGGTGGTACCAACCCGGGCGGGTTGAACCCTATCACCTAGTAAGGTAAGAAGGGAAGGGACCTACAGTTTTACGTGGAATCTGAACCACAGGCAGCCTCCAACGGTCCAGCGGTCACCCATCCATCCACTGACTGCACCCAGGTGTGCTTATGATCCGACCGACAGTCGACCGACCGCACCACTGAGCTACCGAGGCTGACATAATGATTGTAGGAGTAGGAAAAGATATTCCCCGGAAGCCCATTCCACACCTTTACTGGAGTACTGGATAAATCATGCATTCTTCGAAAATTCGAAACTAAATGGTGCAAACCTAGGATTCGAACCTCCGATCTTTCGTACTCACTCTTACAGGTATGTGTAGTAATATAATGCACATAAAACTTAGTGAATTAATAAAAAACTGGCAAAGTGCGAGTCAGACTCGCGCACCGAGGTTTCCGACCACCGTGTAATTGGCTATATTATGTTTATGTTGTTTTATTTTACTCAAGAGTTTAATCACACAAAGTTTGACATGTGTCTATTACCATTTTTACCATAGAGCAAAAACAAAAAAACTTTGAAAAAAAAACATGCTCCTGTATGGGGACCCCCTTAATATTTACTTTTAGTTTTCTTTATTATTTGTTAGGGTATCCGCCATAATAACAAATTTTCTGTGAAAATTTAAAATTTCAACTTGCTACCTATTACGGTTCAAAAGATACAAGCCCTTTAAAGGTAGGACAGACCGGCGGGTTTCATCGGCCACCCCCCAAGGTCGCCACCCCCGGTGGTCGATGGGAATTTCGTCTGAATTGCTTTTCTCATCGGCCACCCCTAACACATGTTAAGGCATCTCAGTAGGGTGGCCGAAAGGAATGGAGGTTGTGTGAAGGTTTCTCATCGGCCACCCCAGATGTTTTAAAATTTTTTTTTTCTTGTTATGTACTATATAAAGTACAGATACAAGAGATAGGATACAAAACATTCTACTTAAAATAATATTATGCAGGATGTTCGGCACATAGACCGACAAATTTTTTTTTATGTAAGTGGGGTCATTTTCAACGTTTTGACCCATGATACCTTTTGTCAGATGTCACGTGGTATCGAGATACGATTTGTTTTTTTTTTAATTACCAAAATACCAGCTTTAAACCTTTGTAACTTTTTCGTTTATGATTGTATCAGCACGAAATAAAATTTATTGAATTTTACGATGTATCCTTGTTCTAGAAAAAAAAAATTATTTCATGAAGTTATTACCATGAAAAGGTCTTATGACCTTCCAAAGTTCCGAGAACGAGTAAAAATAAGAAATAATCTTAATTTCTTAATTCATTTTAAAAAAACTGACAACAATTGATAGCTTCATTTTCTTTTAAAAAGTTCACTAGTTTATGCCCTTTCCAACGGTATACCACATGTCATACAAATAATTCACTATGGGGTCAAAATTAGGGACAGAGACAGAACAGAACGACAACACGGGCACTTATCGGTGCACTTTGTTCAATTCTCCATGTTCAATGTTTAGACTCTTGCAAATTAGCCCAAATTTTGACCACATAGTGAATTATTTGTATGACATGTGGTACACCGTTGGAAAGGGCGTAAACTAGTGAACTTTTTAGAAGAAAATGAAGCTATCAATAATAATTGCTGTCAGTTTTTTTTTAATGAATTAAGAAATTAAGATACTGTCATATTTTTACTCGTTCTCGGGACTTTGGGAGGTCATAAGACCTTTTCATGGTATTAACTTCATCAAATAATATTTTTTCTAGAACAAGGATACATCGTAAAATACAACTAATTTTATTTCGTGCTGATGCAATCATAAAAAAAGTTACAAGGGTTTAAAGCTGGGATTTTGGTAATTTTCAAAAATAAAGAAAAAAATTTTTATCCCGATACCACGTGACATCTGACAAAGGGTATCATGGGTCAAAACTTTTCAAATGACCCAAACTTACATACAAAAAAAATTTGTCGATCGATGTGCCTAACACCCTTTATATTATTATTTTAAGTAGTATGTTTTGTATCATATCTCTTGTATCTGTACTTTATATAGTACATAACAAGAAAAAAATCATAATTAAAAAACATCTGGGGTGGCCGATGAGAAAACCTTCACACAACCTCCATTCCTTTCGGCCACCCCACTGTGATGCCCTAACACGTGTTAGGGGTGGCCGATGAGAAAAGCAATTCAGACGAAATTCCCATCGACCACCGGGGGTGGTGACCTTGGGGGGTGGCCGATGAAACCCGCCGGGACAGACGGAGAGATGGATGGTGTAGGCTTAGTAATAGACTTTTGTACGGATATGGAAACCTAAAAACAGACTTGATAAACACTTATAGGTAGGTACCTATATAATTTTTTTATGACAATGATTATTAAAAATAAATAACACTCACAGTGACCATGAGGGCGAGAGGCCCACCGTAGATGAGCAGACAGAATCCGCCGATCATCAGAAATGTGAAAATCCCTCGAATCACCCAGTTCCGCCATCTACAGTCACAAATAAACATTGCAATCACTTTTTTTTTATTAACAAAATCAACACATATTTTTACTTTTATCTCTTAGAACAAAACCTTGTCTTAAAAAAAAGTAGTAAGTATGTTGTTAGATGGATGACAAGAAACATATAGGTAGGTAGATATAGGTAATAGCTTGCTGTACAAGCCAAATCGAATCGCACCGTGTTAAAAGGGCTAAAGTGAAATTTTTTGACAAGTTGAGTTATGAATGGCATTCTGTCAAAAACCGCCATACGCACCTTCCACGGTGAATTCAAAACAAAATGTTTCAAACCAGCCAGTTACAGGACGAAATTTTTTTTTTGCATTTGAGTGCCTTGTTAAAAGATCGTCAAGTCCATGGACTTCGGCCCTTTTAACACGGAACAGATTGTGGCCACATTAAAACATTATTTTGGCTTGGCAACATTTGTCATGAAATGTTACAAAGTTCCAAAGGACTTGTCTTCTTGATGGGCATTTTCCGCATGTCCGTCTCTCTGTTTGGACCCGTTGTGCGAAGGACTTGTATCCAGGGCCGTTAAAACAAACAAAAAAACTGTTATAAAATATATCCACCAAGCTTCAAGTTGTGAAGTATGATTTTAAGATATTATTTATTTATTAACATCACATGATTGCTATTTTATACACACGGCATAGTAATACAAATTATTAACCTGTTCATAATTAAAAACCGGTTTTATGATTAAGTAAATATAAAATGAATAATAACTACCTTTTAACCATACTGCAGCCCATCAAATACAATTTGAATTTGAATTTGAATTTGAGTATTTGTGTCAAACTTGAACATTTACAAGATATTGTGGAAGCCACCGACTACATAAGTGATCGGTTTAGGTAGGATGTAGCTAGGCTGATTTTCATATAACTAGTGAGTTACGTATTGTTGTTTAGATAATTTAGGTAGTAAACTTACTAAAACGACAAATCACCAGCTGACTGTGATAAGCGTGAGTGGTTTTCTCTGCGACAAGAAACAACTGACAACTGTTGCGAACACACCATGCAACGCTACGCACACACTACGCAATGTTAGTTTGCTTTTTAGTCACAGATGTTTTCTTAAAAATGAATATTTTTATTTTCTTAAAGGTTGGTAAAATTACCAAATTCTTGATAACAAATTTTTTTTATGACCAGACAGAAATTAGCTTTTTATGAAAACAGACATGGATGGCCACATCACAGCTGACAGCAAGCCATCACACCTTGGCAAACTAGGTGCCATGTCAGTGCTTCCCTCTGGTTGTAGCAGCTACATTGAACTGGACGGAAAACAAAAACTCTTTTCACAGCCGTTTCAAGCGACCTTTATTCGATGCGGTGGATCCATCTGGAGATGTTAAACCGTACCACCTAGTAGAGGAAATAATGATCGCAGACTATTACTTATTATTCTGAAATATACCATATAAATATGACTTGCTTGTACTGTTCATCTTCTATTATAATGGTATCAATTAATTGAATTAGTACTTAGAACATCACTAATTAAATTACCCATGTTTGTGTTGGGGCAGTTCACACTGACCTCGAGGAGAGACCGGAGAGCGCGGCGTCGAGCACCTCCGGAGTCTTGTCGGTCCCTTGAGGCAGGGACTTCGACAGCTCTTCCGCATATTTCTCCTCTGCAGCCTTCTCCTCCTCAGAATCAACCTAAGTAACAGTCATGTCGCTTTTAAGTGTTCTCCTGTGGGATTGATTGAAGCTGCAAAACCGAGATTGATCAAAATCAAATTCCAAGGATCCAAATAATAATTTTAGACAAATATTGTTTAGAATGAGCAAGCAGATGATCAGAAGGTTTCTGTGTAATTATATTAGTAATGTGTGTTAGATGTTAAATTTCATCTACGTGTTATCTCTGGAACGGTAGCTGATGCATATAGAAGGATGTAAATCAATAAACGTACATGGTCGGATTCGCCGGCGGTGTCTGTCGCTCGGTCGCTAGCGTCGCCGTCGCCTCGCCGCTGCCGCAGCTCAGACATGGCTTAGGGAAATCTCACAATAAGCACTCGAAAGTAATTTTACACACTTAGCACATTGTCGAACACTTCACTGTTGACGATAAACACCGATTTGCTTGCGCTGAGCCACTGAATTGCCTGAGCGAGCTGTCCTGACGTACGTCCGTCCTTTCCCTGTGGTCCTGTTTGTCTGTCAAAAATCAATAGATTACCGTCAGTGTTGCCAGTCTTTATGCGAGGTTTACACTCAGCCCCACCGGGCAGGGAAGTGAGCAGGGCAGTATGCAGCGCGAGAATGTAAACACGATACTCGCGCTCAGGGATGTTGCGGATGCGATTTATTTGACATCCGCGGATACGGATGCAGTTGCGGATTTTTGGACGCTCACATCCGCGGATGCGGATGCGGATGCGGATGTTAACAAGATTGCTTGAAGAGCCGGTTAGTTTAAGTCCTTGAATAAAAGAGATTATGCTTTTAATATCTTTTATTGATCAATAAATTTTTAGTAAGAAAATTTCAAGATTGGGTTATTGTATTTATGAAAAGTAACTGTATATGTTTTAGATATTTTTCTAAAAAGTATTATAGAAATAAAACCATTTTCTTAGACATGAGTGTTGTATCTGTTTTATTTGACATTGACATATGAGGGGCCGCCATATTGCGGAATTTCGTTGGAACTAATTTCTTACACTGGCCACAATTATGTTTGATGCTTGATAATCTGTTGTCAATGTCAAAATTGCTCCTGATCTGAACTGACATTTAGGCTAACGTTATGTCATTGTAGTGAGATTGTCATGAATTGGCCGCCGTAATGTACAATTAGGTAATTATTTTTTGTTCTATCAAGGTGTATCTCAAGCATCTATTTAAAGAATAGCAAACAAAAGAGGGAAGTAAATATTATTCGTTCTGAACAAAAAACACTTTTTGACTTTACAGAAATACGAAACGTTCGAATAAAAATAGCTTAGGTTAAGTTTTTCTGAACTAGAATTTTTATTAAAAAGTTTAGTGTTTCAGCAAGGTCGATTAATAATTTTTTTAATAATTTGTACACTTTGCTTCAGGACATATCTGCAGATACATGGAAAAAATGTTGTGAACATGTAAATGTCAAGGCTAGTTCTTATTACATTGACATCAAAATATATATAAAAGATGCATTAAATTAAAATACATTTTGTATATCTTATTGTGTATTTCAGTGCAAAAGTACATTTTGAATAAAAACATCGGCCAATTCAATATGTGCGTACTATACTAAATGTTGCTAATATAAATCTAAAAAGTGGCTCCATTTTGACAGCTCTCATATATTCCTGGTCAGGCTTTAAATTGCACATTCCCGCTAACCTTATAAACTATGTAACACAAAACAAAGGTTGAGCACACCTGCATAATATAAGCACTAAACGCAATGACGTATCATGTATTCTACTAGACCTCTTACCCGGGCAACAGCCTTCGCTCCACCGCGGTGGAGTAACCATTACGCGGAAGGACCCTCTTGAGACTAGTAGCTCGCGAGCGACCGAACGCGGCGGACGCGCCGTCCGCGCGCTCGCTGCCGTCCGTCTGCGGCTCGCATCGCGCCAGTCATTCTTATGCCCGGTTGTGTGTTGCGAATTGCGATATTGCAAAAATCATACCAAAAATATTGGGAAAACTGATGGCATCTCATTTCATAGGTAAGTATCACTTCATTGTGATCTTAATATATAAGGTCTTTCAAAATTAGTTAATAGTACGCAAAGGGGGGGTTCTGCATCATATAGGGAGTAAAACCTATATAATTTTTTTTGGACCTTGGGCTTTTTTTATGTAAAATGTTTTGTATGTATTTAAATAAAAAAATATGTGGTTGATTTTTATAGCCTAATCGATTCATTTTCATAACAGTAACAAAAAAGTCTTCATTACCATTTTGATGTAACACGTGTAAGTTGGTAAAAAAAATCAAATTCTTTCTATTCCATACTAATAAAACTAAAATTGTGGTTTTCACAATTTCTGAAAGAAAGAGATCTATGTGTTGGAAGACTTTTTTGTTCCTGGCATGAAACTGAAACGATTAAGAAAAGAAATTTTTTTTTACATTTTACATTATTATAATTTTTTTTTTTGTAAAAAAAAATCTTTGTTCCTCAAAAGTGATTTATTTACGATACAGAACCCCCCCTTAGCGTACTATTAACTAATTTTGAAAGACCTTATATATAATATCTTGTTTTCCATGTGCTTAGAAATATTTGGTTCAACTGGCCAATTAGGGCTGTCACAACGCTACTTCAATTAGAAAATTTTGTACATTTTATGTATTGACCTAGCATTGCAATAACATAAGCATTATTTAATTAAACAAATAAATTAAACGCGCTCATTAGGGCTGCCACATATGAATGATTAGAAATAGAGTTCTGGGATATCATGTATGAAAGTAAATAAATATGTATTAAACCACGTTAAAATATGAGAGTGAATTGACCGCTAATTAGGGGTGTCGCTATTCTCTTTTTTTTTTTTAATTAGTAAGTAATTGAGAAATTTTCAAGAAAAAAATTTTTTTACAAGGTTTCCACATCCTTCTAAGGGATCAATACGAGAAAGATGGATAAAAATAGTCCAAGATGATACATTGTTTAAGGGAAAGTGAAAATTTAAATTTGTGTAAAGTGAAATTTAAATTATTTTGTTTAAGTACGGAGGAAGAGTTATTTTAGTTGTGTTTGTGTGTGTAGTCCAAAGTATACCTAATGGTTTTTTTAGTTATATATATATATATATATATATATATTTTTTTATAAATGCTGCACTCTTTATTTTATGTATGTTTGGTTTGGAGATTTTAAGTTTAGTCCAAGGCCAAGACCGCAGTTATAAATTCTTTATTATTAAGTTTAGTTTTTTAGATATTATTCTAGTTATTAAGTGTAGGTATTATAAGAATACAAAACGGCTTTACTCGCGGTCGAAATATGAGCTGTGTGGCTCGACGTTTCGGGCCAAACGTATGGCCCATCATCATGAGCACTCTGGCCGAAATGTCGAGCCACACAGCTCGTATTTCGATAGTGAGTAAAGCCGTTGTTACTTCTTAAAATGTCAAATAACCACGGTAATTTAAAAACCCATATAAGTTTAGGTATGTATTTCAAGTTATTATAGTTCTGTATTTTAAGTTTAAATACATAAAAACGTTTTTTTCGATGAAATTCACTATCTGTTTTCTTCTATAATCCTTTAAAACGTCCCACTGCTAGGCACGGACTCTGCTCACTAACGTAGGAGGTATTGTGTTTATTGTTGTTGTTTTATTGTTTATTGAGTATTCTTATGGCAGTCATATTGCACTCGAACTTGTCACAATTTGTTATATCCGGTTCGATTACTCGTACATGGTGACCAGTGGAAATCAGAAGCAGTTTACACAAAAATACCTTTCATAGACCAGTGTGCACTAGTTACCTAACTTTATTTTTCTTCACCGGAGCGATCGTACCTATTCGTTATGAAATGCACGTATATCAATCTTTATCAAGGAAATAAATAAGTACATTAGTTAGTGCCCGGGATTTGAACCCGCAACTTCTGCATTGAGAAGCGTTACCACTAGACTACGGGCACAATTAACCATAATACCTACTCGTAAAATAATAAATCGAAAAATATATTTTTGGTAGACTAAGTGACAACCCTACGTATTCCAATGCACGTGTTGACTGACCGGCCGGGCCGGCCGGGCCGCTAGCCGCTAGTCGCTCGCTAGCTAGCCCCTCTCCCGCTCGCTTCCCGCCCCGCGCGGCTCAGCGTTCCGCCACCCCGCTACCTTACCTCATACCTCAGTTATTGGCCGTCATTTCTCTGTATTCTTTCTTCGTAGTGCTCACTCTATACATAAAATCTCTTTGACTAAACGCAGATAAATAACACTAAATAAAGCTACAGATTGAGCCTCTCAGGTGCTCTCCTTGTTCTATCTGACCTCCTTAGTATGGGTAATGGTGAAGTTGATGATGATGATGAGTCAGAACCATGTGACTGCCGTTCAGGTGATGGTGACAACATCTGTGCCGGTGATAATGGTATTGGTAGCACAGGTGAATCCATGAGTGATGGCAAACTACAATTACTAGCGTACAGGTCGGACATTGGTTTTGTAGAATGGTGTCCAATGTATTTTTTTATAAAAATTGTGTTGCGCCGATAATACTTATTGTTTTTTGTGCGAACTAGGTAAGATCTGGGAGTACCAAGTGATTTAATTATGATCACCGGTTCCCACAGTGACGTCACAGTACTCTGTAACCATATTTTTTCTCCCTCGATATATTCTGGCTCATTTTTCTTTGCTTGTATATCATAATGCTATAATAATGCATAATGCATAATTTGTTTGTGAATGTCCTCTGAAATAGGACAGTGTTTTAATTGCTCGGACAAAACTGGCAATTTTGTACGCAGTTTCCTGTTCATTAAAAGTTACGCCGGAGAATAAGGCAACTTTGCTACTGGGGAGTTCCTATAGTTAAGTAAATATAGGTCTACACATTGTTTATCCTCTCTACATTTTTTTAACATGTTCTTTGCAATCCCTACATATTTTTCAGCGAGTCCATTTGATTGGGAATGGTACGGACTGATTGTATAAATTTCAAAATTCCAATCTTTGGCGAAGGTTTTCATTTCATAACTGTTGAATGGAACATTGTCAGCTATAATAATCTTTGGTATCCCGAACTTAGAGAAAATCTCCTTCAGTTTGTTTATTACTTCACTGCTGCTCTTATTACGTAACTGGGGCATCTCAATCCAACGCGAGTAGTAATCTACAACAATTAGGTAATCTAGTCCTGCGTAGGTACCTATATCCGCTGCTAGCTTGTAAAAAGGTATACTAGGAATATCATGATTGAGCAACGAGTCTTTTTTGTTTGAGCGAGAGTATTTAACGCAAACTGGACAACTAGTAATAAGAGAGTAAATATCTGACATAACTCCAGGCCAATAGAAGTTACTTTTAGCGATTAACTTGCTTTTTTCTACCCCTAAATGCGTTTCATGAAGAATGTTTAGGAACAATTTACGCATTGTTGCGTGGACGACTACTCTGTTTTCATAGTAAACCAATTCATTTTCTACAGTGAGGTCCTTTCTAATCTTAAAGTAGTGCATAAGCTCACCTACTATTTCATTCTGAATCGACCAACCCTTTTGATATAATTCCAAGACTCTCTTTAGTGAAGTATCAGCCTTGGTTTCAGTTTGCATTTGAATTAACTTCTCGTCACTTATGCTTAATGAACTGTCAGTTACAGCATGAATTACATCAGTCATTGAATTGTCATCATCTACTTTCCTATGCACTATATTCCTACTAAGTAGGTCAGCAATGTACATCTTAGATCCTGGCAGATAATGTAAATCTATGTCATAACACAAGAACTTCATTTTTAGACGGCGGAGTCTGTCATTTTTTATTTTATCAATAGGTTTCTTAATAATTGTCAAGAGCGGTTGGTGATCAGTGTACACTTTTATTCTATTACCATATACTAAATTATGGAATTTATCACAGGCGAATGTGATGCTCAGAAGTTCCTTTTCGATCTGGGCATAATTACATTTGGTTTCTGTTAAACACCTCGAGGCATAACACACAGGCTTGCCAGATTGCATAAGACAACAACCTAGTGCGGATTGGGACGCGTCACACTGAACTTCTATTTCTTTTTTGGTATCAAACATAGTTAAGACTGTACTGTCACAAATCATATTTTTTATTTGTTCTAGTGATTTTGTATGTATTTCAGTCCACATAAATTCAACGCTCTCTTTTAGCAATTGTCTAAATGGATAGATTATCTCTGAGAGATTTGGTAGAAAAGGTCTTAGGAAGTTCATATAGCCTAATATTTTCTGTAAATCCTTTTTGTTGTTGGGCTGTTTTAGATCTTTGATAGCCTGGATCCTTTCTGCGTCAGGTTTGACACCATCTTTGTTGAATATTAGGCCAAAATATTTCACATTCTCCTAAAAGTACTGTACTTTTTCCGGATTAAATTTAACATTATATGTCCTAGCCCTGTTGACAACTTGTTTCACGATATGATGCAATTCATCCATGGAATCTGCAGCTAAGAGCAAATCATCAAAATAAACAGTGACGCCAGGAATATCACCGAAGTATTTAAAGGTGAACTTTTGGAATACCTCCGGTAAAGATGACAATCCAAATGGTGCCCTGAGATATTTATAGCACCCAAATGGTGTGCTAAATGTACATAGTGGCGTGGATTCTGTATCTAATTGGATTTGATGAAAACCATCTTTTAAATCAAACACGCAAAAATATTTTTTACCTGTTAGTCCTGCTGTAATATCTTCTAAATTCGGGATAGTATTATATTCTCTTAGAATGTACTTGTTTAATTCATTTGGATCAATGCAAACGCGGACAGTTTTATTCGGTTTTTCGACAACAACAATATTAGATGACCACTCTGACGGCTCTACAACACGCTCTATGATACCTTTTTCCTCAAGTTCAATGAGTTTTTTTTCTAATCTTTCTCGTAATTTAAACGGAACTCTTCTTGGAGGGTTCGCTTTTGGAATAGCACCTGGTTTGAGAGAAATTTTGTATTTGTCCGGGAAACACCCTAATCCTGAAAATATATCAGAGTTGGCCTTAATAAATTCTTCCTTACTAGAAGTTTTTTCAAGTGACTCGGTATTAATTATAGAACTTGAATCAATTCGTTTGATCAGATTCAGTTTTATACATGTAGGTAAACCTAAGATTGGAGTGCAGCTTATATCGACAACTATAAATTTTATTTTATCTGAGTAGTGTTGATCGTCTGTTTCTAATGATAACTCTATGCATCCTAATGGTTCTATTAGATGTCCCCCAAAATCCTGCAGGCGACTCTTACATGAAAGTAAATTGACATGCATTATGTCACAAAGTATATTTTTCGGCAATACATTTACTTCTGCACCACTGTCAAGTTTAAAGTTTACCCACTTTCCTAAAATTCTCATTTCCTTGAACCAAGACTTTACCTCATCGCCTGAGTTTAATGAAGAAATTTGAAAAATCTTCTTATCATCCGAATATTCGTCACATTCCTTAAGTTCCTTGATATCTTGTCGCAGTACCACGGTTGGTTGAGGCAGCTTATTCTGTCTAGGCACGTCGACTTCTTGGGTTTGTCTCCTCCGGCCATAGAGAAATAATGTTATACTAGAGGAAACACTACTAAGAAAGATTGAACGAATCTTTGACAACAAAAACTGCGGTATGAGGAAAGGTGGAGCGGGCGGGGGAATGCAAGCAGTATCTATTCTGTGACACATACGCCGTGAAGCAGCTGTGAAGCTAAGCAAACGCTGCACGCAGCAACAGTAGTAAAATAAATTGCGAGCGTCTAACGATGTGCAGCGCTGCAATTACGTTGTGCACGAGCTAACACAGACAGGCGGGCCATCAGTGTTGGCAATATAATATTCGGTGGTGTTGGTAAGTAGGCGGAGTTTGTGGAATGAATCGGGGTATTAAGCAGCTGTGAAGCTAAATATAAACGCTGCACGCAGCACCAGTATTAAAATAAATAGCGATCGTCTAACGATGTGCAGCGCTGAATTACGTCGCGCACGGCGTTTGCGGAACGCATAGGGTTGTCAGTGCAATGACAGTGATTTTTCGTTTGATTGAGGCAAAATGTTGGTTTTTTTTTTTACTTATTTATTATTTTAAATCAACGATTGTAATTTCTTTTGTTCAATATAGCAACGTCCTCATAATGAAAGATACAACAAATTTCCCTCCAACAAAACATTCATATGATGAAGTTTCTATTTTAGGAAAACATAAGATTAATATAATATTAGCCATGCTCACCGTGATGAGTCTTGTAAGGTGTAACGGGGTTTCAAGTAATGAAAAAATTAATAAAATTGAATTAATTGAAATATGAGAACATCATTAAAAAAAAAGGGTCTTAAAATTTTTTTTATGTAAGTCAACGGCTGTGCCGAGGGACCAGTGGTACATTCGACTGAGCCAAAAATACCTCTACTCACAAAGCCACGCTCAGAGAGGCGCCATTTTATTGATAAGATCGATTTTCTCAAAAACAGCTATAAGTAATTGTTTTGATAATATTTTTTTATTTCGCGATTTAAAAAAAGTGGCCACTTTTTTTAAATTGCGAAATTAAAACATCATGAATATTATTAAACCAGAAAAAAATATTGTCGTAAGGAAGTCTCAAATTTTTTACTCTGTTCCTCGAAGTTTAGGTAAATAAGCCCTACCTATTACTATCACTGGTGACAACGCGGTAATAATAATTAATAAATAAAAATAAAAATAAATAAGTTAATTATGTCCACAAGTAATAAAAATGTGTAAATAAACGAATACATTAATAAATTGAACTAAGATACTTACACATAAAATATTACTTATTTTTTAGAAATGTTTAGTCGGTTTCACAAATTTGTATTAGTGAAACCGACAACCCTGAAATAATCATGAATCTACAACTCTCGCTCGCACTGTAGCACAGTCCGTATTTAGTGTCTCGCTTCGCGCGAAGTTTATTGTGTAAGCGTTGAAGTACACATGACTAACATCGACTGCCGCCGGGAGTCGACTGACAGGAAGTTTGTTAGTCAACTCTCTTCGATGGGGCGAAAGTACTTGCCCTTAGTATATCCTCTAGTACAACGTATAGCTCAATGCCTCCGGCAAACTTTAGCGAAGTGGTTCATTTTACCGCAAACATTCGGTTTTTTATAAAATTATTCCATAATTTTTTTATGGAACCTTACTTTTGCTGCTTTCTAGCTAGCTTACAAGCACCGCGATCGCAACGCAACAGTAGCGCGAGGTCTCTAGAATGGCTGTTATTGCTCCCAGTAAATCGTTCTACTGGCATTTATTCTAAAGACAGTTCACTTTTGAAATTAGATAGTTCAACTGGAGAGGTGCAAGAGATGAGGGGAGGGTACTGTTTTGAGAGCTGCCAAAGGTAAGCGGGAGCGCGACTGTGGAACTCTTTGACAGCCGAGACGATGCTTGCTGTATCACTCAAACAAAACCTATTGTCGCTCAAAGTTCAAACCCAAAGAATATAATACTACGTTCAAACCCTATAAGTCGCTGTGTAGATTCAGGACGATACAAACAATTTTTTCGGCTGCAATTCATTCGAATAGACTCATGTACGTACACATGAATTTTTCGAGTAGACGTTATCGAATGGATACACGCATTATGTTGTCTGTCAGAAATCAGAATCAGATGGTCGTCAGGATAATTGTCAAACCAAAGAATAGTATATGTAGTATTATATTCTTTGAGTCTAACAAATGTCATTTCCTGGTTTCGTGTCGTGTTTTTATTTTCGTGATTTTTTAATAATTTCAGTATTTATTTTCAATTACAGAAGAAATTAAAGTGCAATGGCCACAGACGAAACAGAGTCCATTGAACAATCATTTGAACACGTGAGTAATAATTGATTCAACGCTTGCATGTAAAGAATTTGGGCCAATCACTGCCCAAATTTTCATTTTCTGTTTTCACCAAAGTTCTTCACTAATCCGTATACTTACCTAAAGCACAATCTCTAATTGTTTGTTACCATTTACGTTTATATTCTTATTTTTATATTCCCCTATATTAACAAAGAGAAGAGAATGGAAAATACATTTTGTAACACTTTATTCTTTATTCATCATTCGCATAGTAGTATACTACGCTTGAATTTTTCCTGTTTAGTTTTTACAACTATCCACAAAACGCAGGTCAATATATAGGTACGTTGCCTCCATTATGAATTATTTGCCCATTGAAAGTCGACTCTATTGTCGCATCACACATGTTAATCTCATCATTGGTTAAAATAAATAAACATACTTTTTTTTTAGATGAAAACATCTGTGCGTGACTCATTTGCGCGTCTATACGCGGCACTGAAAGCGCGCGAGCTTCGCACGTTGCGGCAGCTGCAGGCTGTGCGGCGACAGTGCGAGACGAGCCACACGCACACCGCCGCCGCCACCTGCCTCCGCTCCGCCCACGTCTCCTACGACAACGAGGCGACCATCCTAGCAGACATCGCTCACTTTGGTGAACTCCATCTCGACGGGCTCAACTTGGACGGGGATACCTTCCTCGTGGAAGACTACGTCTGCCCCAACGAGGATCACATGTACTCTTACAAGTGCATAGACGAGCTGGTAGCACGAAATCCTTCACATCTAGACCTACACATCGAGCAGGCCGCCCTCCAGCAGATCACGAGCACAGGGGACTGCGTGTGCTCGGTGCACCTCACCCCCGATGAAGTCTCTAAACAGTTCCGGGAAGACGTCTCCAGGCCTAAAGCAAGAGAGCCCTCCCCTGAACTCATCTTGGATATTCCGCAAGATTCACAGAGCACAGATAACAATGACACTCTTAATACAGACCTCAAGACTGAAGGTAAATGCGCAAATACAGATGAAACCGTAAAAGTTAATCCGACTGAGGAGTGGTTAAATTGTATCAAAAGTCAAATAGAGACTGAGCCGACACAAGTGACGGACGTTATGGAACACAGCACGATAGTGTGTTGACGATGGCAGTGTATTTTTAAATTAAGGGAAATGCGAGACAACCTCTCTTACATTTCCACGTCCATGCCTTTGTAATCTTCCATTTTGGTACATAATATATTGAAGAGCAACATGTCTAAATTTCCCAATCCAATTTCATTTCCAATCTTTGTTGGGGTATTATTCAAGTGAATTTGATGAAACGTCTTTATCCTGCTGGTGGAGGTTTTTTTACAAACAGTAGCGTCACGAAAATTATTTACTTTTGGCGACTTAGATCTCAAAAACTATAAGAGTTACAGAAAGGTGAGGCATATCGTCCTAAAGGTAGTTCTTCCGACTTGCTAAGACGACATACCCAAGAGTCGTAAATCGATCCCTTCTATAAATATGGTCCAGAGAAAAAGTGCTTCGAAAACTTCGAAAATCAATAAATGCTTATAATAACTTCCGTGACTACTGGTCAGATCGACTTGCAATTTGTTTCTTTTCGTAGAAAAAATTTGCTCTTTTTGAAATACTTAGTTGTTTTTTTGTTTTTTTTTTAAATCGGTTCAGCCGTTTCAGAATAAAAAAGGAAAAAGTGTTTGAGAGGGCATTTATCTCGGAAACTACTGATCCACGACTACTCATCCGCTGGAGAAAATGCTAGGCCTCGATCATATTTTTAAATTTTTTAAAAATAATTATTACTTATTATTTATTTTTTTACTTTTTTTTACTTATCATTGCATTGTCTTCGGAACTGAACCAGCACAAAAAATTTGAACTTCGTAGGATAAGAGAAAGTGGTCCTAATTTGGCTTCCAAGAATTGACCCACACATACTAACAAACCAACATACAGAGCAGTTAAATAAAAGCTTGTAAAATATTATTAACCTACATTTAATTGCTCTAATAAAATTATACTACTGATCCACAACTACTCATCCGCTGGAGGAAATGATAGGCCTCGATAAGAATTTTTTTTTTCGAATACTACTGCTCCCAAACTACTCGTATGGTGGGATGAGCAAGGATAGGTATCGATGAGATCTTCATCAAATTCACGAATCTGCGGTCGTGTCTCCGACACAGCCCACTCGCTTTTTTTTTTCATCGAAGGATGACATACCTGAGATTGAAGCACATTTAATTTCGAAGTCATCATTTAAAGAAAAAAGAGGATGTGAATATCTTAAAAAAAAGTAGTAGAACAACAGGTTCGGATTAGATCACCTATTTATAAAATAAGTAACGAACACAGGTATACTGAAATTATACCTGTGATCGTGCAGGTTGTTATTCTTGGTTAGAGGAATAGTTTTTTTTTTTTATATGGCTACCTACATATTATGCAGCGTACAGGCTGGTGCAATGCAACCTGCACGCTACGATTACTACAAGTCGTGCGTGGGGCGATCCATCAATTGTCGGGTTTTCGGATAAACAAATGGGCGAAGTAGCAGGAGATTCATAGTAAATGTGCTGTTTGTTCGTGCGATGCGTCCAAACTGATATAACACGTGTAGAATGATACATTGCACCAGTCTGTACACAGCAATATATATATTTTTAGATATCAATGTTGATTTATATCGCTGGTTGGTTATTTTTGTCAATGCATTTTCACAGAAACGAATGGAGAAAATGTATAAGCACTTTTTAAACAAACTTACATAATAAATTGTGATTTTGGTCATTTGGTGTAATGTTCTAAGCACAAGGTACAATGTTGAGAACTCATGCACTATTTGTCGAAATGAGCAGATTAAAATAAGGGTAATTTGTGAATAAAATCTTAGACGAAGTGCATTCCGATAAAGATATTATGTAAGTTATCTTCAGGTAGGAGGGCTGAGCTGTGAATTATGTTGAATGAAATCGCTTGGGAATTAATAAGAATAAATAAAAATCTTTTTGAAGTGTTTACGGATGTATTAAATGTCATAGTTTTAACAAAAATTGTGCCTGAATACATTTTCATGCCAATAATTTTCAAATCTGACGTTTTATTCAACTCATACTTCTCTTAGTGAAATCCTTTATAAATGGTGCAAAAAAACTTTATTTGAATCAATTAAAATAAATAACTCCATTTATGCGGAAGAATCGCACAACCTTTTAATTAGTTCTACACTGAAGTTCAACTATAAACTTAATTAACAGGTAGGCTGCTAAAAATGCCATCTTGAATTGAACCCCTTTTTTGAGTTTGAGTAGATCAAAAAGTCTGGTCTGTCTGTATGATAGATATTACATAAAATAAATATTAAATTCATATTATGTGTCCCAAAATTCAACGTCAAGCGACCAGGGAGTTTTCCAGTTTATGACAAGGTAAAACAAAAAAAACGTAGTCTTTTTTCCATATATACATATATAATTCTTCTAGTTTTGTTTGGGATAGTGGCCAATCGAGTTGTTGAGGCTACCAACCAATACAACAATTTTTAACAGTCATATTATTGGTAAATTTGTAGTCATACGAGATGTCCATTTTCAAAAATGTTCAATGTAATGCTTAAAAAAAAATACTCAAATTTTTTTTTCTGGGCTGTCATAAACTGGCCCACTCCTTAGTTCCCGCGTGACGTAGAATTTTGGGACATCCTGTATGTGTATTATTATTATATATGTATGAAACATAAAGTAAATATTCTGTAGGCATCACGTAGTGCTTCTCCCGCATGTTCATTATTAGTTGCCAGTCGATAGGTGCGTGCACCCAATATGGAATGTGGTTGGGCTTATCGTCGGGCAGCTTAGCAGCTCTAGGCTTCACCAAGTGTTTCTGCTAGCTTACGTAGTCCCCATACGGAGCTTCACATTTGAAGCTTCCTTAGCGGTGCTGCCTTAGGCCTGCATCTAGTGTGCCTTAGGGTAAATCTAACGGTGTCATTCACCACTCATCTTTCTCGCATAGGTAGAGGAACTTCGATCATATGATCGAAGTAGGGGAAGGATTATTTCAAATACTGACCACCAATACATGTCCCAATTTTTTTAATAGTTGCAACTAATATTCATCTGACATAGTTACGAAACTTGTGATTCTTTAAAAAAATACTAGGGCCAAAGTTGCTCATTTGAGCTCCAGGATCCCTCTTAAAGTGTTGGTAGTCATTGCTGAATATATACCTGCTTTAAAAATATTATTATTATTATTGCACCTCACACTGAATGCAAAGTAGTGCCAACTTCACATTGGTGATTGCTTCCATGTCCAAGGTACAAATGGGGGATGGCTCAAGGTGCATGCAAATTTTATAGAATTGCGTTTTTGTTTTATTTTAGTAATTTTGTTTTTTCAAAGTTCTAAAATTATTAATAAACATTTATATAAGTACCTATGTGAATAAATTATTTTTCATTTAAAATAAAATGATCTAAGATATTACCTAAAATGTACCAGGTAGGTAGAAAAGTTCTTGGCTATAGAGATGGCGCTCAGTTTAGACTTTAGACCCTGGTTGTATTTTTTATATCTGGCACTCTTTGGGAGGAACCATGATTGATACTTCCATTTTCTGGTATGCGGAGGGAATATTACGCATTTATTAATTGCCGAATAATACTACGGTCACGGGCAACTATTTATGCTGATCTACTCAAAAAATTGGGCGACGCCATCCTTGAGAAAAGACGTTGACGTTTTCTGCAAGACAATGCACCCATTCACAAGTCACTGAGGGATTGCGGCTTCGAAGTGCTCTCCCACCCACCTTTATACTTCTCCAGACCTGGCCCCAAGTGTCTATTTCCTCTTCCCAAATCTGAAGAGAGAACTAAAGACTAGCTATTTTCGTCCAATGAAGAGATCCATTCCGCACAAAGATTCAAAATGGTTTTTCCATGGGATCGAAGGGCTGAAAAAACGGTATGAAAAGTGTATTCATATTCGAGGGAGTTACGTCGAAAATTAACAATAAACTTTCAATAATTACCATGTCTTTTACTGTTAAGGCCAAAAACTTTCTACCTCCCTACGTATATTTTTATACGATTTATTAAAACTTTGCGGTCCATCTAAAGTACCTACAAGGCATTTCCCCACCTACCTCGCCCTACGAATGTATCCATGAACTGACGGTACCTTAGTAGGTAAAGGTAAGCATAGCATTTAATTTGCAAAAAAATAATTAACTACTTATCGACTAGTATAAACTAAGTACAAGCTTTTTGGCACAACGCCATTCTCACAGACTTACATTCACACTTAAAGTACACACTTAACTATTATGTACAGGTACTTTTAAAACTGAAATAAATATTACTGCTCCAAAAATTGATGTAAAAATAGTTAAATTGACAAGTTAGTTTGATAGTTCAAAACAATAGTATATACCTACCAATAAAAATATAGGTAGGTATTTGATCCAGAATATATACCTAGTCCAGGTATGGTAAGAATATCACAGATTTTGGAATACCTATATAATCTGTTGATATGGTATTATTTACCTTTATTGATATTCTTAATACAATGATTATTATTATCTATCTATATTATATGTCTACATATATGTAGATAATTCTGTACTATCACAATTTATTGAACTATAAACTAAATGTGTACCTACACATGCATAATAATATCTATGACTGTATATTATTATAAAAGAAGAATAACAGGTTTTTTTTCGTTCATATTTCTAAAATGTGGTAATATCAAATCACGATTAAAAATTCAATTGACAATTTGATTGAATCGAATACATAGTCCGACCGTCTCGTTATTATATAACAATAATAATTTGATTTCTTGAAAAATATATTTATCACAAAAATAATTTCACCGGAGTGGCGACTAACTAAATTTCGTTTGGCCCCGAGACTACAAATTATTCTTACAGTTTCCAAGACTAAAAGCTAATATTTTAGCTCCCAAGACTAAAAGAATAATTTATTATAATTCCACAGACTAAAAACCCTAAAAAATATATTCAGCTTCGTTATTAAGAACGCTTATTTTGACTATAACTGTAAACTTCAGTTCCTAAGACTACAATATTTTTATTTGAGGTATATACCTACCAAGACTACGCTAGTACAGTTTCGGCAGGTCTTGGCGGAGGTTTTGGTTTCTTAAGTGTTTTTGTTCTGCCGCAGAAGTAATCTTCGATCTCTTGAAGCGACCGGCCCTTCGTCTCTGGTAGGAAGAAGTAGAAGTATATGCAACCTGAAAACAATGTTTAATTGCCCAAGTAAGTAACATTTCGAAGTCTCAAATAGGCCCTCAATAGGTTCTGAAGTCCAATTGCATTGCATATTTCTTTGTTTGAGTACTTTCCTGCAATGGTTTATTCACAAAATCAAATCATCTAAAGAAGCACCAACACGTCCAGCAGGTGAAAAGTAATTATATATAGCGTACTATGTAGGTACGCTATAATAGGTATATCCCCTGTCGCACGAACTCGCACGTCTATGTGCGACAGGTACGACCTCGACGCTCTACAACCAGATGTACTGTGCGTAATTAGGTATAATGGCACAAAGACGAAATTACGATGTATGTCTGTCTCAGTCACACTTGTAGACTCACGACCACGACGAACTGTCTAATGCAAATTCATTGCAAGTGCATTTGTAGATTATGTCACAAAGTTCTAACAAATTAACAATAGCAGTTCCATCGTTTTGAATTGTTTGCCCATTGAATGATATTTTAATAGAAGGTATCTTAGATTATTGATAGGTCTCCGCGCGCGACCAATTAATTATCTAAGGAAGGTATAATGTTCACAATGTTTTTATGCGCTTAAATAGAAAGATAGGGCTATCTCTTGGTTGTCTCAATAAGCAACCAGAGTGCGAATTTAACCGATCGTCGAGGCGGGACGATCGTGTCAGCTGTCAAAACAAACGAAAATGTCACCCCGTCTCCACGACCGCTAGTGCCATTTATTATGCCATATTAACTTATATTTAATGTCATTTCCGTATATACCGCCCTATAACCCGAAATCTAAGACGTATTCCACATCAAAAAAAATTTATATGAAATGCTTATAATGGTTATACCTAATTGATGTAACAACTATTACACAAAATACCCACCTAATAGCGAGATAGAGCCGTAGAACCAGAAAGCGCCGTGGTCGTGGAGCGCGGCCTTCAGGAGGGGGAATGTCTTGACCACCATGAAGACAAAGATGTGCGCAGAGCAGGTGGTGAGCCCGCCCACCACCCCCCGCACTTGAGTCGGGTACACCTATATACAAACAAAATAGAACATTATTCATTTAAAACCCCTCCACGAACGATTCACACCCCAAACATAAAACAAAAATCACTGATGTTAATGAGGCGCAAAGGCAGCCGGTAAATCCCTTGAATATTGAATATAATATTAATATTGAATAACTAGGTACCACCGCACTGAATGAAACGTCGGTCGAAACGGCTATGTAAATAGTTTGTGTTTTACGTCCAGTTCAGTGTAGCCGGCACGATCGAAGGGAAGCACTGACATGGCACCTAGTTCACCCGGTGTTATGGGCTGACATCACGGATGGTGTAGGTGATGTAGCCAACCGTGTCAGTTTCCATAAAAAAAAAACAAAAATGTCAGTACCTATATTCGTTTCTAGATATCTTTTTGTGTATCTGGCATGGTTTGGTTGGCTACACCACCGGATAGACTCATTGCGCCATGTTACAGTCGGAACTGTCACAGGGGTGCCATGTCATTCAGTTAGTACCTAATTCCGTAAGTTAAATTGTCAGGTAGGTACCTAATTTATCTTTACGCGCCCCTTGTAGTGGATTCGAGGTTGTACTTGAGAGTCTAGGATTTAAATGCCACCCACCTCGCCAATCATGACCCAAGGCACGATGAGGAAACCTAGCGTGCACGCCACGGTGAAGAGAAAGATGCAGGCGACCGGGAACCAGGTCCAGCTGGGCTCGGCACCCTCCGCGCGCCAGCCCGACAGCAGGTACATGTAGGTGCCCAGCGACACCATGGTCACGCCGCAACCCACACCTTCACCACCAACAATACATCAGTGTGGCCAAACACAACACATTCAGTGTGACGAATGCAGTCGGACTGAGAGAGCGCGCAAGCAGACACTGGAATTTATGCCACTTGGAATTCTCGGTATACTACGTAAAATTACTATCCGTAAAATTAAATTGTAATAAACAATCACAAAAAATGCAATATAATAAAAGTAATAAAGAAAAAGTTGAAGCTACAACGCCTACCAACAATTAGTACAAGAAGAAAAACGAGAAAATAAAATAAAATGCTAATCTATATGTAATAAATAATATATAAATTATATATCCTGCCTTACCTACTTTACTTTACCTTTACCTACTCTACATTACATAGAGTTCACGAGTTCAGCTTCATGAAGTAATAATACAATTTTAAGAAATGAAGGCTAGGTTATTTACATATACATATATACATGTCTAGATCAGTGGTGCCCATAATTTTTTCTATGAAAATCTACCTACAAAAAATTAAAGGTGCGATCGACACTTATGCCAAAAGTTTTCGTTGTTCAATAATTTGTGGTAATTTTTGTTAGATTTATTATAATAATAGTTTAAGTATTTTTCTAGTTTTGTAATTTTATGGATAAACCATACGCAACTACATACTGTTTCTAAATTACAATTAAATTTTTTTTTAAATGAAACTGCATTGGGTGTAATTTATTATTTTAACCCTTAATAAAATTAAACCAATCTTGGTCAAATGGAATTCACGATCCTTGGAGGCTATGTTCATTAAATTCTACATATTTGTTACCACTGCGGTCCTTACGGAAGACGGCACCACCCGGAAAATATTAGTCACATTCAAATATTATGAAAATTTTTGATGTTTGTACAAGTCACATTTTGCTCTACATAATTTCAGCGATCGACCTAAACGCCTCTTGGGATCGACCGGTCGATCGCGATCGACCGTTTGGGCACCACTGATCTAGATTATATTGCATACATATTATTTTTTCTTAATGGCATATTTATCACTTTCGTTTATGTAGGAGTGGCGGACATGAGGCATAATGAACATACATATATCAATTATTCCTAAACAATGAGGTTAGTGCAATATTATGTTTTATTTTGAAACTGTCATTATGATACATATGAAAAAGCTTAGCGCCTTACCATTAGGCAACCCTTCACTTCTTGAGGCTTGAAAGGTATAACTCACCGGAGACGAAAGTGAGAGGTCTTCTGCCGCAGCGACGTAGTAGTATGCAGCCGACGATGGTAAAGATGAGTCGCACAGCACCCAGTGCTATTGTCGCCACGTTCTTGTTTATTGTGGCACCTGAAATCTAAACACATACTTTGACATAGGTAATTACAATGATTACACACTACAATGTACCCATTTCGCTGTAAAACCGGCAAGAATAAGATCAAGAGAGTTGAAGAGAACTATATTACAGTGTTGGCAAAATGGAGGTAGGTAAAGTATTAATCAACATCATTTGTTGGTCCTTCGAGCCGAATATGAACCAAAATTTCACAAAAATGAATTTCCGCTAAAGCGCTATCGTGACTGCATGTTACATGAATTGCATTGCATATAATATGTACCTTGAAAACCTCCACAGCATAGAAGGTGATTGCGTTGACACCACTCCACTGGTACATGAAGAAATATAACGCCAGAATACTGAAGGGCTTGAGGGCGGATGGTGCCAGTAGCGCTTTTAGAACTTCTCGTGGGCCGTGAAGCCTGCAAGAAGAATTTAACAGGGATTATGACGGGATAAAATATGCCTAACTATTTAAATATGATAAATCAACATAATATTAAACAACATTGTTTGGTACCTACTCATATTTGTGGAAAACATTTTTACCGCAAACGCAAAGTAATAAAAGCTATCTTATGTATTTCTGTTTGCGGAACTTAGCATTTCCACAGTATCTTTCATTATCTAGCCACGTTTTGGAAGTGTGCTTCAAACATTAATTCCAAACAACCTCGGGCCCCTGCGTCACAATTTACGTATTAACAAGATTTTTGAAAGGTGCCTTTAACTCTTTGGGTTGATTGTTGTTTGTGGATTGAATGTTAAGCCTGCAAGTGGCCCCAGCAAATTTGGTTCTTATTGCATTATCCTCGGTCTCACACAACTTACTTCCTTTATGAAATAGTCAGCGTGTAAGCATCCACTACTGGACATGGGTGGTGGTTATATGCACTTCCACGAAAATAGATATCGATGCTTCCACGCATATACATATAGCTGATGAAAACAAAAGCTGAGGCTAGAACAAAACGCTGAGGCCCTGGGCACAGGCTGTGGTTGGATAGGGTGCGGACCCCAGTGGCAGTGAAGGCTTCACCCCCGGCTCTCGGCTTCGGTCAGGGGTTCCTTCGGGTGGACGGGTGGTGGCTCGGATCGGCTGGGGAAAGGTCACAGTCTGTGTGTTCCATGTGATTTTTTCGGAAGAACGGTACAGCTATGGGGCCTCGATCTGGCATACATGATCACTGTGCTCGCAAGAGTGCAGGGATAGACGTCTGGATTTTATAGCCGGAAGGCTGGTATTTCCGGACGTCTATAAACAAAACGTAAGCGAAAGCGAATATATAAAATGATAGTATCGACTTGCTGGACGATAGGTACGCCTCTACAATTTTTCTACAGTCCTCCCGGCCTTCAGCGGTACGGAACCACTGCTTTCCGCCTACGTTCTTGATGTCGTCGACCCACCTGACGGGTGGTCTTCTCACGCTCTGTTTCCTGTCCACGGCCGCCAGCGTAGGACATGGTTACTCCAAAGGTCGTCGTCTCTCGGCTAACGTACCCAGCCCACTGCCACTTGAGCTTAGTCACTATGAATGAAATAGATCTATGTCCAAACAAGGATATAGTTTATCTAGATAGGTAGAGTTTTGGGATTGATGTAACAAATGTACTTACGGCTCGACATGGTTCTTATGTTTGAAAGCCAACATCTGCTGTATCTCCGAGTCCACGTTGTAAACGGACCCTCTCAACTTGGCAAGCGATTTTCTCGCAGATTCGTCCTCGTCCCGTGTCAGCAGATAGTTCGGTGTCTCCGGCACAGTGAGCATAGACACTAGAGACACTACTGGCACCACCGCACTGCACGCCGCCATTACTGTCCAAGAGCAGAAGCTGCCTATGGTGTACTGGAATCAAAAAAGAAACACAGTTTTAGTTGACTTGGAAGCGACGACGACCATTCAAAAGCACGAATTCGTATTTTAATTACTTCTGTGTGACTCTCTTCCATTATTTCAATCTTCCCGAAGTCCGGAGCACCAAAATTCAGTCGTTATGGAAAGAGCACATTGTCATTATCTAAATAACTAAGTAACCGGTAGTACTTAGGTATAATGCAGAGCCTCGTCCTTCATCCACGTGTGTAGACTAGCTATTGCCTGCGGCTTCGCTTCACGTGAATTTTTGTTCACAGATCAGTACCCTTATCACGAGATTTAACCTACACCGCATACTACGCTACGCCATGTTCTCCGCATCATTTTGTATGGAGAAACGAAGTTCGCAAATCTATCACTAGAGGCGCTGCTCCGTTTCTGTTAGGTTAGTTTAGATGTTAGGTCAGGTCAGGTCAGGTCAGGTCAGGTCAAGTCAGGTCAGGTCAGGTCAGGTCAGGTCAGGTCAGGTCAGGTCAGGTTAGGTCAGGTCAGGTCCGGTCAGGTCAGGTCAGGTCAGGTCACGTCAGGTCACGTCTGGTCAGGTCAGGTCAGGTCAGGTCAGGTCAGGTCAGGTCAGGTCAGGTCAGGTCAGGTCAGGTCAGGTCAGGTCAGGTCAGGTCAGGTCAGGTCAGGTCAGGTCAGGTCAGGTCAGGTCAGGTCAGGTCAGGTCAGGTCAGGTCAGGTCAGGTCAGGTCAGGTCAGGTCAGGTCAGGTCAGGTCAGGTCAGGTCAGGTTAGGTTAGGTTAGGTTCCATACAAAATGATGTAGCGAACACGGCGGCATAGCGTAGTACGCGGTGTCGGTAAAATCTCGTGATAAGGGTACTGGTCGCCGATGATGTAGCGTTATTATTTTTAGCCTGAAAAGATGTTAAAAAGTGAAAGAATATAACAGTTGAAACCGTATGTAAATCGATAAAGTGGTTCTCGAGTTATCAGTATATTAACGTATGTTACACGGCCGCCGCCGCCGTCTGTCGTCGCCCGTAGAAACTTCGCTTTGAAACCAGGTGGTAACCGTAATATATCCCCCAATTGAAAAGAGTAGTTTAGATAAGTTGGGCCAAAGAGAAGGTTTTGTAGGAAGTCTGAGAGAACCAACAAAACGAAGAATCGAATTCGTAAGTTTGAAGGGGAGACAGAATTATTGTACCTACCTGTAACAATACTCCAAATGATATGCCGACTGATGCGAGTGCGCCAAGCATTCCTCGTAGATGCGGCTGGGAGACTTCACACGTGTAGACCCGCGCCGGTGCCCCCACCATGCCCGATCCAAGACCGACTAACACACGACCTGAAACATAATTATCACCAATTTGACATTTCCACTATTTTTGTGCGTATGGCCACAGAATACTTAATAGGTACTATCGTATGGTACTATGTATAGGTACTATCGTATGGTATTATGGTATGGCCCTGTGCGGACTGGCGACATGTGACATGAGCCACACTGCTGTCTGATTCATATTGCCAGTCAACTTCCCCTATGTGAAGTTTACCTTCCCCTATCTATATGCACTTCGCGTTACCAAACGATAGTCAAAAACACGAGATAAGTAACCACGTCTTGATAGGATTCCATGTTAAACTGTTCGTTCCTTCCCCTACTTGGTAAATTTAATCAGATTGGTACCAAAACACTGCATGAAGATATGAAGATCGACCGAAACGGTTTTGCAAATACATACCTACATTTTTTTTTTTTTGGAAACTGACACGGTTGGCTACATCACCTACAACATCCGTGATGTCAGCCCATAACACCGGGTGAACTAGGTGCCAGGTCAGTGCTTCCCTTCATTTCGCGCCGGCTACACTGAACTGGACGGAAAACACGAACTATTTACATAGCCGTTTCGACCGACGTTTCGCTCAATGCGGTGGTACCAACCCGGCCGGGATAAACCCTACCACCTAGTAAGGTAAGAAGGGAAGGGACCTATAGTTTAACGTGGAATCCGAACCACGGTCAGCCTCCAACGGTCGGGCGGTCACCCATCCAATAACTGACCACACCACTGAGCTGCCGAGGCTGACGATCCCATAGTCGACTTTTACGACATGCGACGGGGAGAGATGCAGTGGGGCTATTCTTTTTAAGTACCGACCCCACACGGTACGACATAATTCTTAGTGGCGAGTGGCCGTCGGCATCTCTTGTGAGAGGTCCAATGTTCGAATCCGGTCGAAGTGTGCCAATGAATTGTTTCTGACGGAAAAATGTACATGCATACTTACCTATAATTGCTGCTTCACCTTTCGGAACTGTGTAAAACTGTAGGTCCCTTCCCTCGCCCCTTACTCGGTCGTACGCTCAAATTGTAGCCGACTGGGTTGGTACCACCGTACTTGGATGGAAGATGGCCGCATAGCAGCTCGGCTGTGTCCTCCTCTAGTCCAGTATAGGCAGCAATCCAAAGGAAAGTCTACGGTATGACACCTATCTTCTCAGAGGTGATATTGGCTGGTCGGAGTATATGCTTTGGCCCCTCTGACTCAGCCGCCTATACCGGATTACATAAAAAATCGTGTTTTCCATTTAGTTTCCTAAGAGAAATCCATGTAAGGGATAAGTTAGCCTTTGTCCCTCATGTAAATTACCTAACGTTTGATTCTGTAAAATGTTTTTGGAGCAATAAAATATCAAAAGAGAAGCACCGTTATAGTGTTCCAAAAGCTAGCAGGTGATATGTAGCCAACCTGAGAAACAGCATTTCACGAAGCTTTTTATTTGAAATTTTACTCTTCAAATAAAATAAAAAATTACTGGCTGTGACCAGTTGCCCGATTGCAAAATAATTCAGATAAGTGGTACGTGTTACATTTTAGTTATTTGTTCTATATTCTTAGATTTCAAGCGAAAATGGGTCAACTGAGTTTGCATTAAATCCGTGTGAATGCACTTAAAGCGATAGTAAAGGGGTTAGTGTATTTGTTTAAATGTAAACTTATCTGCAGTTAGTTGACATTTGAGATAACCGCTCGCAAAATATTTTCACACAGTTCATTGAAATAATTTACATACATATACTTACTTACATAATATGTAGGCTGAACACTGAGGAATTTATTTGTTTATCGTATTTTTATTATTAGAGCCGTAGATGGAATAATAATTAATAAAATATATTAACTTTTTAAACAAAAAATAAGTATTGCTATTCAGAGGGGGAACGCTGCATCCGTCATGGGGACCATGCCCTTGTTCCCCATGTCGGAATACTTTTATTTGTAAGTATTTTTATTGTTTTAGATTAGTTTAGTTTGTAGTTTTGTAAATATTTTATTCTGCAATAAATGTCGAAATCACCAGTAACTTATATAGTATAGGTACATATTATGTAAGTATAGGTAAACTATTTGTAATAGATGTCCAATTTAATGTAAAAAAAAATCACCAGTAATGTGAGTATATGTAGGATAAATAATCACTTTTTGATTTGATTTCGATTTATATTATTGTGTATTTCAACCGTGAAGTGTACGCACGAATATCTGCTATCAACCATCAACCACATTTTAGGTTTGAGTGTTCTAAAAAGGTCATTGCTACCTCTGTAATCTCTAATCAGGGAGACAAAATAAGACCAAACTTATCGTTTTGTGATTAGGCTGTTTGTCTGCTAAATAAAATAAACAAATAAAAACAATTACAAGTAGGTAGGTACGTGTATTGTTTGTGTGTACATTTTCGTTTACACTTGTGTAGGTGCGTTTTGAAAACTAGAACTAATATGCTAAATACGACCTCTTTAAATTCTATGATAAATACATACATTTTCCCCAGAAATTCAGATGACCTCACTGCTGTTTTTTTTTTTTTTTTTATGGATGGATGTTCATAAAATGAAAGCCCTAGCTAGCCCTTGCATCTTTTTGAGGTACTTTCTGGCAGTAGAAAAATACTAGCCGTTTGTACTTACATATGCTTACTGATGGCCTTGATTTGATATTATTTAAGTAAATAAATAAATAAATATTACGAAATGTTCTGTTTATTTCACATACCAATATAGATCATCCATATGTTCTGAGCGGTCGCGATGAGGAGCCAACCCAACACGAGCGGTATCTCCGTCAGTATGAGAGTGAGTTTGCGGCCGATTGCGTCCATGAGGTACCCGCTCAGTATGCAGCCTACTGGCGTGCCAGCTGCGCTTAGACTGGCTGAAACACAATGCATGGAAGTGAATTTAGTTGTAAGTTCCGTCGACATTATCTAGTGGGAGGCTATAATTATAACATATATTATATATCATGTCCCTATAATTATTTACTTCTATAACTGAATGAAGGATAATATATAAAGTAAAGTAACCAATACCTATAAACAAAAATATTCATCCATCATGGGAATCAACGGCACGGTCCCCATGACGGATGCTGAGTTTCCCCGTTGAATGACAATGCTAATTATAGCAGGCTCGTGATGGAGAGCAGGCTCGTGATGGAGAGCAGGCTCTGCGGCGAAGGACGGCCGCCGCTGCGCTCGACTTCGACGCCGCCGCCGCCGCCACCGCTCGCCCGCAGCAGCACTGCCTCCGCCCACCGCGTCGCCTGGCCTCCCCGCGCCCGGGTCGTCCAATACGAGAGCCGCCATTCTTCTCGCACCACTACACGCACACCCTACCACCCAGCTCCACGCCTTCGGTGCATTTCATCGACGACGAAGATGGAGTGTTGACGTCGGCCGAGCCACAAGAACTACGGTGAGGGCGGCGTCCACCACTGGCCAGCTTGGGGCCATCGGGACCTCGCGTCCCGTCTAGTGCCCCCGCTACCGGTGGTGTAGTGCACCCACGAGGCGACGCGCGCGAAGATGAAGACGTTTAACAGACCTGCGCGACGACGTCGCCGTGCAGTCCGGCGGATACGGAGCTCTCCGAGATGGGGGTGGTGGTGGCCTACGTGTCTAGTACCACCACCTATCGCTCGTAGCTTGCCTCGCGTCGTCCCGGAGAGCTCCCTAGCCACGGCCTGCACCCGCCGGTGCGCTTGGAGGCCTGTCTCCCGCCGCCGGCGGTATTACCGTTTTTGTTTTTTGTGTTTATATTAATTGTTTATATTTTTAATTTTATTATCTATATATAGAATTAATATAAATATTGTATCATAGAAACGTGAAAATAAAGACATAATAATAATAAATAACACAATGGTTTTTATAACACTTACGTTCACAACGTTATTTCATTTATTAATGCATACTTGATTTTATGTAGAAACATATTATATACGCATACAATAGAATGTCCATGAGCGTCGTTAGACACCTAATTTTTCAATAAAAAAAATGAAATAATCATGACATAATATAGAGAGCTTAAAAATTTGCGAATTAAAAAAAATTCAGGTCGTACGAAATAAGCTGAAGTGGGTCTCGAACCCCACGACTGCCCACAACCTAGGAATTATGTCATGTCCAAGCCAACTGAGTTATATGACACCTAGAAATTATCGTATGGGAGGCAGACGAATTTTATTGAGTTTTTTTTTTATGTAATCCGGTATCGGTGACTGAGTCGGAGGGGCCAAAGCACATGCTCCGACCAGCCAATATTACCTCCGAGAAGGTAGGTGCCATACCGGAGACTTCTTGCTGGCTATACTGGACTAGAGGAAAACACAACCGAGGTTGCTACGGTACGACTACGGTACGGCTACGGTACGGTACGAGGTAGGTACAGTAGCGGCCAGCGGGTTTACTTACTTTCTTCTTTTTAAATACGAATTTCACGCTAACGAAGCCGCGGGCAAAAGCTAGTACATAATATGAATTTATTTAGGCGCGGCGAAGGTTTTGAAATAAACATATGCAAACCGTCGCAAAATAAAGCAAGTCGTCGTCCACTGAAGGTGACTGAAGAGTAGGTACGTAAATATCTTCGTATAGAAGCAAAGTTACAAACCAAAAGACGGCTATCTACAGGAAGTCTTCTTCCGAATGCAAATATTTATTATGTGATAAGAATACGTCAGAATTTCGCGCACATCAACTAAAAAATATACTTTTTTAGAAAAAAATTGTCGTATCAATCAATGTTGCAGAATTTTATCCCAATATATGACGTAGGAAACGAAATTTCAAGGTCAACATGTAGTGCTAAACTGTGACTGTTGTCTGGTCTCTTATTATAGGTACGTACATGTCCCGCCAGTTCTGCTTACTTCAGTGTGCTTCAGTCAGTGCTATATAATAGTACTTATAGTTACATCCGTAAGCACTTTACTTTTCAGCACTTCACTTTGCGGCTTCAGTGCCGCGCGCGGCCAACTGAGTAACTGGGAGGGAAAGTTCTTTTACGGAAACCTTATTGAACTAATTTCACATCGGCGAATTTGCCCAGAGAGTTATAAGAGCTCACTGTAATTGTTGTAATATTACGATACGGAAATAGAGGATGTACGGAAGGATGAAGTAAGAGATATTTACCAATCCAGCTGGCCTGGTCTTCATCAACCTGAAGGAAACTATCTCCACCCTGCATTTGAGGTAACGCCACGGCAGAGAACCCAAAAGCCATGCCCGTGTTAATGGTGCCAAAGTTCGCGATGAAGGAGGCGATCACCTGACGGAGAGCTTTTCCGCGTTCACTCTTGGCATTCGGAGCCGGCGGCGCAGTGGGAGTGATCGTCGGCTTGCTATCGCCATTGAGAAACGCCTTCTCATCGCTCCTGAAAAAGAGAGACTGTTAAAAAACTCATTGCCAGCCAAGTGCTTGCATCGTTCGTACTGAGATCTGTATGTAGCCTCTAAACATAATAGTTACCTACCAGGGGACATTTCAGATTGTTAATTGTTTTTTTTTTGGCCACCACTCAAGGTGTCGAAAATCTACTCAAGAAGACTACTCTAATGAAATGAAGAACGCAAAATAAATGCATTTTGTTTCTTGGTGGACGCGGAAATCTCGGAAAAAACTATTAAGTCCTGCCAGTAGATATGGACTTGATGTTTGAAGAGGTTCGCGTTTTGATGTATATCAATGCAGGTAGTAAACTAACTTATGAAGCTGATTGTCAGAACCCCTCTTTCAATCCACATAAAACTGGTTCGTGCCACTAATACAAGTAGACCACGTTTTCATTTAAAAAAGATGCAAAGTTCAACACATCCAATTTATTTAATAGTGTTTCATAATTTTCACAACAGCCTGTCAACTCTTCGAAGCGTTTTCAAACTAATTTATTCTTGACTAAGTAGATACTTCCTAACAACAAATAACAAGACCTAGCTAGGTGGAGGTTCGGACCTGATGCCTTTAGTGGCATTTAACTTCATTATGTAGTGTGACCGAGAGTAGTTTTTCAGAAGATACAGCTAGTCGCCGGCGCGGCGGATACATCAGTTTATTATCGTCGGAATTCTTCAACAGCAGAAGCAAGAATGTTCTTGAGAAAATAAATGTTCGAACTCTTGAACATTTATTTTCTCTGTAAGTACCGACTACTGTACTGTACTGTACTAAGCGTATAAAATAAAATTCAAGTCAATATGTTATATCGACGCCACCTCTTGATTTTTGTGACTAATGTTTACCTACTCTTAGGTCTAAAAAAATTAACTAAGCTTTTATGTATTTTTCGGCGCTCGGCCGACGCATTCAGTCTTGATCCGCACTGCACTTCTCCTTTGTATTGTATGTAGGTTGTATGATTGTGATATAGTTTGAGTGTGTGCCGCCAGACGGGACGACGAAATCATGTGCGTCGGCGGAAAGCACTGGTTCCGTACCGCTGATGGCCTGAATGACTGGAGGAAAATTGGAGAGGTGTATACGTCCAGCTGACTGTGTGTGCTTTCAGAAAGCGGTTTTAGTCCAACAGCTGTCAGGTTTAGGATTCAGGATCTGGATCTTCCTTCTCGGAAGTAATGGTAGATATTCTACTTTCTGTTCGATATACCTGGTCGAAAAGTTTCACCACCTGCATTTGCTGTCTGTTTTTAGGTTTCCGTATCAGTACTCAAGCCATTATCAAGCCTACGCGCCCCGTCGCGCCGACGCGCCGTCCGTCTACGCCTCTGTCCTTTGAATGGCTGTATCTTTTGAACCGTAATAGGTAGCCGGTTGAAATTTTTACAGAATATGTGTTATTATGGCGGATATCATAAACAATAATCATTTAAATAATCACTTAAAGTGATAAGTCCGCCTTTGTACGCTACTTTTCTCTTGCACTGTGTGAAGTATTGTAAATTTCTATTGCTCTTCTGTTGTCTATCTCTGTGTTTTCGTGTCCAATAAAGCATTTCTATTTCTATTCTAACAATAATAATAAAACAAAAAAAGTAAAAAAGTAAGGGTCCCCACCCACTCCCCATACAAGAAACGTGTTTTTTCAAAATCTCTTGTTTTTACTCTATCGTAAAACGGTAATACCTACATACAAGTGCCAAACTTGGTGTGATTATAGGGCAAACTGAAAAGTAAAACAACAATTAATAATAAAAACTGGCCAATTACGTGGTGGCACGGAAACCTCGGTGCGCGGGTCCGACTTGAACTTGGCCGATTTTTTTTTAATATTCGTCGTACGTTTGACTATTAAATTAATCGCACCAGATAATTCGAGGTGTGGTGGGATCGAGGCGCGTTCGAGGGACGAACGGTCAGCGGATTCGAGAGTCAATATTTCCGCAGCAGTTATCCGATCTCGTGACGCTGACGCGACGGTGTGTGCGCTTGACGTCACGAGCGTGTGCCCGCATACAAGCGAGCCAGCCAGACGCCCGCGGTTTGAACGATACACAGCAGCGGTACAATTTGTCGATAATAAAAAATATTTAAGTGCGTATCGCGTACGGAGAGTTCGGGAACTTCGAAAGGAATTCACTTGCGAAATATCTGCGAGTACTCCTGTCATTGCCAGTGTTTGACACGCATAAGTATGATTGGTCACATCACCTTGCTCATCACCTCCTAGAGATTCGTGATGTCACAAAATTACATCCGGTATGCATTTTTTTTTATTGAAAGAGCGATATTTGGCGCCGCCGAGTCCCGCAAAAGAACTCTAACGACGATCATGGAAGTTCGATCGTGCGGGGGTTGCGAATGCCACGCCGGCCTGACAGGAGCCCATTTACGTCTCTCTTGAAGGACCTGAGACTGTACTTGAGGGGAAACATATGAGCAGGGAGAGAGTTCCGGAGTTTCCAGATGTTCTGTAGAGGAAAGATCTGCAGAGCCGATTGGTACGTACGCGTCAGCACTGGAGCCAGCTCGGGAGCACACCTTTTTAACACCAATGCAGGAAACCTATCCGGGCTTTATTTATGTCACGATAGGATGACGTCATACTTTCGATATCTGCCGAGCATTATGCCGATTATATTTACATGTATCTTGCCCGGCTATACAGTATGTACTGGGAAAATACATACATACATACATAGCGTCACGCCTGTTTCCCGGTGGGGTAGGCCGAGACAACGGATCTCCACGTGCCACGATCCTGACACACCTCTGCGGCAGAGGTGTGAAAATACGAACTATAATATTGTGTATAGGTATGTATAGGTCGCCCTTTAGGTAAGGTACCAACTAGCAAGGTATCAGATCAGGTTAAGGTTAAGGGAAGGTTTTTAGTAAGTAAGGTAAGGGAAGAGCTTATGACTATATGACCTTTACCACTGAAAAAAAGAAGAATGATACAACAGGAGGCTTATACATTAATTGTTGGAACTTCAGAAGGCCTGTAATAAAATGAATCTGAAAGAATCACCGCCACCAAATTGTAGAAGCACACTCACCCACAAAACGTACCGTATTCTGAATCTACGTACGTTGTCTCCAGCATATAGGAGTACCTAGAGCAAAGTTGTTTTGTTAGTTAGTACATACATTCACAATACACTTATTATGTCAGTATACAGATGAGATATAACGTTAGTTCAATAGATTAAATACATTATTACAGAATGTAATGATATAATTTGTAAAAATGTGAAATAAAGAACTAATAATTATTATTTTATCCTAAGTTGGTGAAATCAACCCTTTCTATTCCGCTTTGGTTTTCTGTGTCGCTTGTGCTGTTAAATTTTATTTATGTTCGCATAAGTGGAATTTTAAAACTCCCTTTGCGCATAGTAAAATAATGCATTGCATATTGTAACAATGCTTTCATTTTCAGGTTATTTGGTCAGACTCAGAATCAAGCCGTGAAATAGTAAACAGGATTGTGTACTACTGCTTAATATGTACAGTAGGGTGGAGCACGGATGTATGAAAATTTATTTTTATTTTTATTTGGAGTTGTAATAGGGGGGGGATTGGTGCCTTATATTAAAGTAAAAACCGACTTCCTAAAAAAAGGAAAACTAAAAAACTATTCAAAATAAAAATATAAAAACCGCCTTCAAAAATATATGAAATAAAAACCTAAAAAAAAAAAAACGAACCCTAGAGTTGAAGGCGGTGCTAAAAAGGCTACACAAATCACAAAGGATATTATCATCCACTCATGTTTTCTTTCATGCATCATTTTTGCTTGCTTTAGCACCGCCTTCAACTCTAGGGTTCGTTTTTTTTTTTTAGGTTTTTATTTCATATATTTTTGAAGGCGGTTTTTATATTTTTATTTTGAATAGTTTTTTAGTTTTCCTTTTTTTAGGAAGTCTCTTTTATGTTTTTTAAAACTTTTTTTTTATTTCACAGTTTTTTTTAGTAATTTTTGCTATTAATGTACTCGGCGGAATCGCTCGGCCTTCGGCCTCGCGATTCCGCCTCGCTTTCCAATCCGATCTTGACCCAATTAAAATAGGACCACGTCAGCTTCGATAGCTCAGTGGTGCAGACAGTCAACTGTCGCTATTGAATGTTAAGCAACGCTGGGTGCGGTCAGTACTTGGATGGGTGACCGCTGACCGTTGGAGGCTGACCGAGGTTCGGATTCCTCGTAAAACTGTAGGTCCCTTCCCTCCTAATCTTACTTGGTGGTAGGGTTTAACCTGACCGGGTTGGTACCACCGCACTGAATTAAACGTCGGTCGAAACGGCTATGTAAATAGTTTGTGTTTTCCGACCAGTTCAGTGTAGTCAGTACGATCAAAGGGGGAAGTACTGACATGGCACTTAGTTTACCCGGTGTTATGGGCTGACATCACGGACGTTGTAGGTGATGTTGCAGAACTTAGTAGAATGGACAGACATAAACATGTTACGGAACCCTACTTTTATTATAAAATAACCGTCGGAGGACCTTGGTTGAAAATTGTGAAATTTAGTAGAACGGACAGACATACATTTGTTACGGAACCCTACTTTTATTATAAAATAACCGTCGGAGGGCCTTGGTTGAAAATTGTAAAATTTAGTAGAACGGACAGACATACATTTGTTACGGAACCCTACATTCATTTTGAAATAAATGTTAAATTTTGTAGAACGGACAGACATGCATTTGTCACGGAACCCTACATTCATCTTGCAGAACTTAGTAGAATGGACAGACATAAACGTGTTACGGAACCCTACTTTTATTATAAAATAACCGTCGGAGGACCTTGGTTGAAAATTGTAAAATTTAGTAGAACGGATAGACATGCATTTGTTACGGAACCCTACATTCATTTTGAAATAAATGTTAAATTTAGTAGAACAGACAGACATGCATTTGTTACGGAACCCTACATTCATTTTGCAGAACTTAGTAGAATGGACAGACATAAACGTGTTACCGAACCCTACTTAACAGTTGCACTCCGGGAGTGCCGGCAGATCCCGTGCCACTCTAACTTAACCCTTAATGCAATGACTTAAGGTTTCATTTTAAAAATGACGCTGACGCGATGTCGCGAGTTATACATTTTTTACCCACCTAAAAAAGTGCCAAGCGCCGCTAAAGAAGTTTTCACTTCAAAAACCTCAGGGTTATCCCCTTTCAAATAAAAAAAAAAAGAATTTTCAAAATCGGCCCACAATTGACGGAGTAATCGCGTAACAAACATCAAAAAAAAGAAAACATACTGTCGAATTGAGAATCTCTTAGGTCTAAAGTAAATTTCTCGTGAAGACAAATGCAACGAGCCCAAACACGATGGGTTTATCATGTGTAGTTTAGGAGTTCCTATGGCCACCTTCTGTCTCCATCATCAGACCAGCTCGATGGTACTCGGTACAGTAGGTACCGGTCAGGTACCATAATAAATTATGGTACCTGGCCGGTCGGAAAAGATAAAAAATTTCAAATTTAGAATATTCATGAAACAAGGGTCCGAATATGTATCACTAGTAAATATCGATTCATGTATTTCAACAGGACAGAGAAAATTTCAAAATATTAGGTATTTAATACTTTTTAGTTCTTTTTGTTTTTTTGTTTTTTTGAAATCGGTTTAATATTTTTTAAAACAGTTTTTATTTCATTCTTTTTAGTAATATTACATAAATAAGAATAATCGAAATCGAATAATCGAAATCGATTGAAGTGGTACAGAATTATTCGCCATATGTGTCAGACTGCAAATTGCTGAATAAGTCCACATCACAAAAGTTTTGCTGAAGGTAACCACACACCATACTAATTTATCAAACTGAAAATTGCCGAATACGACCACATCACAAGTTTTGCTGAAGGTAACCACACACTATAGTATTATGCTGATTTTTCGAAAACCACTCAACCAATTTCGATAAAATTGAAATGGGACCACCTCGGAAGTATGACCTAACTAACAAAAAAAGAATTTTCTAAATCGGCCCTCAATTGACGGAGAAATCGCGTAACAAACATACAAAAAAAAAAAAAAAAAAATAAAAAAAAAAATAAAAAAAAAAATAAAAAAAAAAAAACATACAGACGAATTGAGAACCTCCTCCTTTTTTGGAAGTCGGTTAAAAATAAATGTAATTTTTCATTTAATTTGGTAAACATCATCTGCCTCCGCACTGACCTCTAACATTTTAATTTAATGGAAAAAGTTTAGTTTAGTTACGGAAAAACTTAAAATTATGGAAAAGCTTAATTAAATGGAAAATGGGTAATAAATTATATGCAATATATAATTGAGGTATTTGTTAATGCACTTTAATAAAAAATACTATCAAATTTTAATAATAATATTGAAAAAGAATATATTTTAAATTGCTCGAAAATATATTTTTGTCTCAAATTTAGGCATTCAGTGTTCAGTGATTCCAATTTGACTTTTTAACCGACTTCCAAAAAAGGAGGAGGTTCTCAATTCGTCTGTATGTTTTTTTTTTTTTTATTTTTTTTTAATTTTTTTTTTTTATTTTTTTGTATGTTTGTTACGCGATTTCTCCGTCAATTGAGGGCCGATTTAGAAAATTCTTTTTTTGTTAGTTAGGTCATACTTCCGAGGTGGTCCCATTTCAATTTTATCGAAATTGGTTGAGTGGTTTTCGAAAAATCAGCATAATACTATAGTGTGTGGTTACCTTCAGCAAAACTTGTGATGTGGTCGTATTCGGCAATTTTCAGTTTGATAAATTAGTATGGTGTGTGGTTACCTTCAGCAAAACTTTTGTGATGTGGACTTATTCAGCAATTTGCAGTCTGACACATATGGCGAATAATTCTGTACCACTTCAATCGATTTCGATTATTCGATTTCGATTATTCTTATTTATGTAATATTACTAAAAAGAATGAAATAAAAACTGTTTTAAAAAATATTAAACCGATTTCAAAAAAACAAAAAAACAAAAAGAACTAAAAAGTATTAAATACCTAATATTTTGAAATTTTCTCTGTCCTGTTGAAATACATGAATCGATATTTACTAGTGATACATATTCGGACCCTTGTTTCATGAATATTCTAAATTTGAAATTTTTTATCTTTTCCGACCGGCCAGGTACCATAATTTATTATGGTACCTGACCGGTACCTACTGTACCGAGTACCATCGAGCTGGTCTGATGATGGAGACAGAAGGTGGCCATAGGAACTCCTAAACTACACATGATAAACCCATCGTGTTTGGGCTCGTTGCATTTGTCTTCACGAGAAATTTACTTTAGACCTAAGAGATTCTCAATTCGACAGTATGTTTTCTTTTTTTTGATGTTTGTTACGCGATTACTCCGTCAATTGTGGGCCGATTTTGAAAATTCTTTTTTTTTTATTTGAAAGGGGATAACCCTGAGGTTTTTGAAGTGAAAACTTCTTTAGCGGCGCTTGGCACTTTTTTAGGTGGGTAAAAAATGTATAACTCGCGACATCGCGTCAGCGTCATTTTTAAAATGAAACCTTAAGTCATTGCATTAAGGGTTAAGTTAGAGTGGCACGGGATCTGCCGGCACTCCCGGAGTGCAACTGTTAAGTAGGGTTCGGTAACACGTTTATGTCTGTCCATTCTACTAAGTTCTGCAAAATGAATGTAGGGTTCCGTAACAAATGCATGTCTGTCTGTTCTACTAAATTTAACATTTATTTCAAAATGAATGTAGGGTTCCGTAACAAATGCATGTCTATCCGTTCTACTAAATTTTACAATTTTCAACCAAGGTCCTCCGACGGTTATTTTATAATAAAAGTAGGGTTCCGTAACACGTTTATGTCTGTCCATTCTACTAAGTTCTGCAAGATGAATGTAGGGTTCCGTGACAAATGCATGTCTGTCCGTTCTACAAAATTTAACATTTATTTCAAAATGAATGTAGGGTTCCGTAACAATTGTATGTCTGTCCGTTCTACTAAATTTTACAATTTTCAACCAAGGCCCTCCGACGGTTATTTTATAATAAAAGTAGGGTTCCGTAACAAATGTATGTCTGTCCGTTCTACTAAATTTCACAATTTTCAACCAAGGTCCTCCGACGGTTATTTTATAATAAAAGTAGGGTTCCGTAACATGTTTATGTCTGTCCATTCTACTAAGTTCTGCAACATCACCTACAACGTCCGTGATGTCAGCCCATAACACCGGGTAAACTAAGTGCCATGTCAGTACTTCCCCCTTTGATCGTACTGACTACACTGAACTGGTCGGAAAACACAAACTATTTACATAGCCGTTTCGACCGACGTTTAATTCAGTGCGGTGGTACCAACCCGGTCAGGTTAAACCCTACCACCAAGTAAGATTAGGAGGGAAGGGACCTACAGTTTTACGAGGAATCCGAACCTCGGTCAGCCTCCAACGGTCAGCGGTCACCCATCCAAGTACTGACCGCACCCAGCGTTGCTTAACATTCAATAGCGACAGTTGACTGTCTGCACCACTGAGCTATCGAAGCTGACGTGGTCCTATTTTAATTGGGTCAAGATCGGATTGGAAAGCGAGGCGGAATCGCGAGGCCGAAGGCCGAGCGATTCCGCCGAGTACATTAATAGCAAAAATTACTAAAAAAAACTGTGAAATAAAAAAAAAGTTTTAAAAAACATAAAACCGACTTCCTAAAAAAAGGAAAACTAAAAAACTATTCAAAATAAAAATATAAAAACCGCCTTCAAAAATATATTAAATAAAAACCTAAAAAAAAAAAAACGAACCCTAGAGTTGAAGGCGGTGCTAAAGCAAGCAAAAATGATGCATGAAAGAAAACATGAGTGGATGATAATATCCTTTGTGATTTGTGTAGCCTTTTTAGCACCGCCTTCAACTCTAGGGTTCGTTTTTTTTTTTTAGGTTTTTATTTCATATATTTTTGAAGGCGGTTTTTATATTTTTATTTTGAATAGTTTTTTAGTTTTCCTTTTTTTAGGAAGTCGGTTTTATGTTTTTTAAAACTTTTTCAACAATTTCTTTTCACTTTTCTTGTATTGAGAAGTGGCAGCTTCACTTCAGCAATGTACAGACACTAACAACTACCTGTTGTGTAGTTCGCGGGACGCGAGCTAACTCCTTACCAACCAAGCATTCATTGGAGCCGTTACCGTGACAGACCTCTCAAACAGCTTACCTACGTTGATGCATTATTTCTATGTGACTTATGTTTTTGTAATATTTTGACAATCTGCATCAAGATTGTGTATTTTCACCAGATTATCTGAAATACTTATACGAGTGTGAGCTGTCTATAAGTGTCTAGCTGTCATCGTTTATTTGCGATAAAGCATTCTTTGCGCCCGTGCGTGACGTCAGCCCTGTCGTGTTCCTGTTGGAGCTAGGTGCCATGCCAATTCTAACATTTGGTAACTATAGCTGTTTTAATAGACTTTCCGACAGACCTTGCTTCAGGTGGATATGCAAAGGTACTCCCACAGATGTGGGTACTCCCATACTTATAAATTTATATAAGTACGTTATGTACTTATATAAAGTAATCTAAACCTAATTTATAATGTATACTACTATCTAAACTTGGAAGGTAGGTATCTATGTACTGTAAATAGATACCTATCTTCTAAGTTTAGATTGAATGTGCGCAAACAATGAAGCAGAGAATGGTATATCTGTTAGAGATAATGCATTTCATCACAATGAGGAAACAGAGGAAGTAAAATGATGCAGACAGACAAACAGACGTGATAAGTTAACCTTCATTAGGAGCTGAAACGCCCCCGCGGCGCTTCCCCGCCGCCCCCGCCGCCTCCGCCTTCTAACTAACTCATTTCCACGGCGCGGCGGCGCGGCGGAGGCTTGGCGGCGGAGGCGTCGCGGCGCGCGGCGCCCGTCGTCGTTCACACCACACGTGATTACTTCAGCACATTCACACTATTGTAATAGTAGGTACTACTATTTGTCCGACCGTGAATTCTAGTCACCTCTATTTCTCTTCTCTTCTACTCAAAGCTCTACGTCTGTCTGTCTGTATGTAGTCTGTACGTACAGAAACAAACACGAAAACGACCAAACCGATTTACATGCAGTTTTCACAAATGGAATCAATTATCTCTTTAGATATATTAAATTCATGTAAGAAGGAAATTTAACATTTAATTAGTTAGTTAGTACCTACTGTAATATAGAGAATCCATGGCAGCACATACTTATCGCAAACCTAAGCCAGAAACCTCCGCACAAATGCTAAAACGCCGAACAAGCTTATAAACTTATGATTATAGTTTTTATTAATTATGAATTACCTGAATTTTATGAACGCATTTACTTCTATGGTGCAAATTGCATTTAAATTCGTCATCTTATTGCAGACATAATTAATTTTAAAACTTTCAAAATGTGTGTATAATAAATACAATTATATAACAGTAAGACGATAAATACTGGTACTTGAAAGTTCCTATAGTACAGTACATCAAGCAGCATTTTAATAATTGTACTTGGATTGTACACTGATCAATTTAAAGTGCTTCGTAGTGGCACGACGGCGGCGGCGGCGGCGCTTCGGTTATAATAACTGATGTCAATGAACCGCCCTCAATCTGTCCATAGGGCCGAACGTATGGAGTAAACTTGCATTGTCTTTAGAAGTACTGGGTATCATCAAATTTCCTGCTTTTGTTCCACAGACAAATAATTACCGCTTTGTTACACAGAGTAAGTAGGTAAGTACGTTTATAACAGGGTTATTCGTCGTATTGTTTGAGGTTGGGCAGGAAGGTATACTATGCACGATATGGTTACTTTGAATCTAGTCTACAGGACAATGCGGTCAACGCTCATGTATCATTGCTATTCCCAAAATCTATATCTAACAACTGAAGCAGACAAAAATAGCACATATTATATTGCACCTCCGACTAATAGATTATTATTATATGACTAGCTGTGCCCGCGACTACGTCCGCGTGGACGTGATAATTTCTTACTTTTTATTATTTTTATTATTTGTTGTTATATCGGTAATAATAACACATATTCAATGGGCTCAAGGCAATTACGGTTCAAGAGATACAGCCCTCGGACAGACGGACGGACGGACAGACAGACAGACAGACAGACGGCGTAGGCTTAGTAATAGGGTCCCGTACCGGATACGGAACCCTAAAAATGAAATGAAAGGATAAAAGAACTCATAAATCTAATTACCATATAACAGCGCCATCTGTCATTCATTAGTCGATTTATTAAATTTACAAACAATTTTATCTGAAGACGAAAAATTTGTCGAAATATCATAAAAAATATGTGTTTTTTTAATAAATAATATAAATTATAAAAACAGATAAAAACTGCACACACCCTGTCTACAGCAGCCGTGTTTCTTTTCTAAGACACTAAACAAAAGATCCGCGCGAGACGCGGCGCGACGACGCACACAGAGTGATTTACTGTTCAAATGCGGCCAATATTCAGATCGTGCCGAAATTAAATGAAAAATGCTGGTATTCGTAATATATTTCATTGAAATACATGACAGTTTCAAAATAAAGGTCAAGTGTGAGTTGTACTATCACATAGTGGTTCCGCATGCCCCTCTCTCTACCTTGTGTAGAGTTTATTTGATTAAATCTGCAGTATTTTAGTATTTATGATACAAACAATCAAGTTCATACTTATATACGTAATAATTTATTGTCATAAAATATGTAGGTACAGTAATTATGTACTAGATTCGGAATCGCTAGAATCTCCGTGCACTTTTACAGACACTAAAAGTTCGATAGCATCGCGTGAATAGGGTTTAGATTTTTTTTGCCTTTTTCGTCTCGAGAAACTTAGGAGGGGATCAGATGTAAGGAGGAGACGATATAGAACATCCTGTTGCATTGAATTCTTGAGAATTGTTTTGAGAAATTTTGCCTGTATACGCGGAAATGTTTGTGTAGTAAACTGTTAAGTACCGAAAAGTCCATAATTATATCTCCAATGAAGGGGGGGGGGGGGAGTATTCAGGAGATACTTAATCCCCCCCCCCTTAGCATAGCACCCCCTCCTATACCCCGTCTCCCCTCACTTAGTCATATTACGTTTTTGCCTCCCCCACTTACCCCTTACCCTTCCGCGGGGGGGGGGGGGGGATACCCCCAAACGAACCCCCCTCTCCGTCCCTCCCTCCCGCCCCCTCCCCCACTTCCCCCGCCACCCGCCTCTTTCTACAGCACAGCCTAATCCCTCAATCCCTCGCGCTTTCCATTAAAATAGACCGTATTTCAAAAATATTTTTTTTGAAATGGGGGAAAATCGGGGAACACCTTTTTGTTGAATTCACATGCTAGATAGCTCTTTCATAAGAATCCATAAAAATAATTGCGCGATCAGGCACCGCTCTATAACATAAACACCATTTATTAAAGAGCTTAATGAATGACGAAAAATGTTTCGTTTGCACTACCATGAAATATACCTCCAAATATAATTTAGGCAAATTATTAAAAATTATTAAGTTACATAATTAAACAGCACCCCCATCTTCTTCGTTTTCCATCATTATTGCAAACAAACACCTCTCTATATCTCTGAACAAAAATATTTAAATATTACGAAAATCTACGCAACGCAAAACAGCGACGTGCACTTCCTCGACATGTATTTTCGCACTAGCCAAGGCGGAACGCGGGGGGTGGGAGGTCAAAATAATGACCGCCGCTCGATGCGTTCGTTATATAGCTATGTATTAATAATAGTTTGTGTTCGTTTCGTTTGAGTTCAAAATTGGACTTTTGGCCGCATTTGAATAGTCAATCACTCTTAGTGCGACGACGAGACGGCGCGGCGGCGGCGGCGCGGCGGCGGCGGCGCGGCGGCGGCGGCGCTGCGCTGCGGCGCGGTGGCGTGGTGCTATGAGATATTTTCTAACTAAACTTAAAAATTTAATATCTTTTGATTCTGTGGGTTGATTTTGATAAAATCAACTCTAAATGTTACTCAGAATAAAGCTTCATTTTTTGTAGTAATTCCATTTTGAATCCAATGAGTGGTTCTTGCGTGATTCGCGCACAAAGGCACAAACAAACCGACAAACAGACAAAAATTTCAAAAATGGTTTTTTTACGTTCTATTACTTATTCCTTCCGTCCCCCAGTTATTGTTTTTCAAAAATAGTTAATGTACAGACACGGTAAGTCTACGATTGTATTATATGTATAGATAGATAGATGTATAGATATACTGGCATCGCGTGTAGTAACTAGTAGCTAGCCAACCATGTAAACTTTCAAATTATACAAATATTATCCATATATCCAAATTATTTGAAATAATATCTCTTTTATGGAAACTGACAAGGTGGCTACATCACGTAACAATGATGTCGGCTTATAACACCTTAGTGAAATAGTTGCCATATCGGTGCTTCACTTTGATCGGCGCCGGCTGTACAGTAATTCAGAGCGATGGTATCAACCTGGGCGGGTTAAACCTGGATTTTTTTATAATTTTTTTTTATGGAAACTGACACGTATGGCTACATCACCTACAACATCCGTGCAGTCAGCCCATAACACCGGGTGAACTAGGTGCCATTTCAGGCCTACATTTCATGTCGGCTACACTGAACTGGACGCAAAACACGAACTATTTACATAGCCGTTTCGACCGACGTTTCGCTCAGTGCGGTGGTACCAACCCGGCCGGGATAAACCCTACCACCTAGTAAGGTTAGAAGGGAAAGGACCTACAGTATAACGTGGTATCCGAACCACAGTCAGCCTCCAACGGTCAAGCGGTCACCCATCCAAGTACTGACCGCGCTCAGCGTTGCTTAACAACAGTCGACCGACCGAACCACTGAGCTACCGAGGCTGCTTGATAAGGCATAAAAAGATAAGTATATTAAGGTAAGAAGGGAAGAGGCCTACAGTTTTACGTGGAGTCCTAACGACGACGGTCGGCCTCCAATGGTCGAACGGTCACCCATTCAAGTTCTGAACGCGCCCAAGTGCGCTTAAGATCACGAAGGGCAGTCAACCGATCGCACTCGCGTAATGAGCTACCGAGGCTGATGATCACATTTCACATCTAGTTTGACATTTCTGGCTGGCTGAGCACATCGTTGTTGTTCTGTGTTCAAATAGCAATGCAGACAATTCTGGGTGGGTTTCAGTTACGTAAAGTAGGTAGGTACTTAGAAACTTACGTACAGCCCCCTGGAGTAAGAAAGCAAAAACCCTACTGCAAGTTTTAGGCTCAAAATTCAAAATTATTTCAGGTGACCCCTCGTTCGGGGAGATACCTCAAAGCAGAGGGTCACCATTGCGTGCGGTACAGCTTGTGAATGCGATGAGTGGCCTCGGACACTCCGCTCCATCCCCAGTCCAAATTTTAGTGAAATTATTTATATAGTTATGCAAGGAAGTAAGTCTTATTACAATAATTGTTTACATTTTAAATAAATTATTTCCACCCCAGAATATACATACATTATATGGAAGTATATATATATATATATATATATATATATATATATATATATTATGGAAGAATTTCAAATGAAGTTTGTCGACGTACCTAGTATTTTGTTTTGCATTTTGAGCCCATAATGACCATCTGACCCTGGCCTAAGGATGCCCCCAACCTCGAACTTGAGTTCGTCTCTTAATAAAAATGCACGTAAACAGATTCATCACATCACGAGCGGCGTTGTATACATTGCTCTAGCATCCTCGGTCGGGCGTATCAGTCATGTGACGGCGAAATTTGATAAATTAACTTTATTTAGTGGAAGTTTGGGACATTATTTTATTTATAAATAATTTATATAAATAGATACATTTTTATATTCATGTTTATTTATTTTTTCTTCTTTACCTTACCTTCCTTACCTAATTGTAACAAGTTAGCGACAGTTTAATAAAAATGCACGTAAACAGATTCATCACATCACGAGCGGCGTTGTATACATTGCTCTAGCATCCTCGGTCGGGCGTATCAGTCATGTGACGGCGAAATTTGATAAATTAACTTTATTTAGTGGAAGTTTGGGACATTATTTTATTTATAAATAATTTATATAAATAGATACATTTTTATATTCATGTTTATTTATTTTTTCTTCTTTACCTTACCTTCCTTACCTAATTGTAACAAGTTAGCGACAGTTTATTAGAATCTGTCACTCGTCATATTGGTCCTGTTCGTCTCCGTTTTCTATTTTAGGAGGTCCTTGAAAGGTAATATTATCAGCGAGCAAGGTGCTAAACGGGTTCTCGTGAATGGTCGTTTACGCGCACATGTGCTCATGTAGGTATTCATTTCTAAGTAGTAACTTATATGTATTTTGGCAAAATCCTATATCTTTGCCTAAGCACTTGTCGCGAAAATGCAAAGTGAGCGTGAGGTATACCGCACGCTCAATTAATTATACCTTATAATAAATTATGATCAATACAATTTATAATATTTTTTTTAGTTTGTAGATTAGAATGTTTCGTAAGAAGTAAGTAAATTTAATACTATTTGAATCCTTCTTACACGCCTTTTAGGGTTCCGTATCATGAAAAAAATAAGTACAAAGGGAAGATAAAACTTCGTTGGCGTTAAATTGAGTTAACATTTGGTGATATTTTTATTGTATAGACTATAGACTTTGCCTGAGATGGGTACCTATGGTGACGTAACACACGCGGCGTTTGAGCGCACGCGCAGATTGAAGGGACCCTGACATTCGGAGCAGCAACAAACCGATGCCAAATGCATTCGGACGTTGCACTTATTTCTGGATGCACTCCACGGGATGCACACGAATCACGCGAAAATAAGTCGCGCACGCGACGCCTGCGTGGACACACTTTGGACTTATGGAAACGCTGAAGATGTAGGTACGTAGATGATTCAGACGGAATTTATTTATTGATTTTTTTTTTACAGTAACTCTTTCGACACAGAGTGGTTATACCAGATTACCAATAAAAAACAGACCCGCGAGACAGCAGATAACGGCTATAAAGTTATTTAGTTTAAACACTTCAATTTTGTATGTAATACACGATGTAAATATTTTAATGATTAATATACAAACTTAACAGTCCATATTGCATGATGTACTTTGTAATGATCATTATTTTCAGAATGCACTTGTGAAACCATCGTCTCCGCTGCCCGCCCTTGCACATGTACGAGCAGAACAACGCTCTCTATAGGTAAAAGGTACTATGTGTTAGTCAACACACAGATACGAGTAAGGTATGCTTCGATGCAGGCGGGTTCGATGCCTTCTCACACGCTAGATAAAAATACGTTGATTTCAATAAAGGTCTCGTTAAGATAGCGTTTTATTGCTATGTTTACTATTTCTCGTGACAGTTGTCTTCTGCTGTGAGGTCGAGTTAAATAAATGATTTCTCTTTAAGGGCTTCCTTATTAGTGCCGGTGGGATGAGTTCCCACAAGCTCTACTCTCAATCTGCTAGTACATACTTGACTTCTTACGTCATTGGCGTAACGTGTCCGTGGGACGAGGGTGGGATGACACATTCCTACCCTAAATATGTATTGATATGACAAATGCAAATTAAATTGTGACTAAGTGGGTAGAAACGTAGAAAATTGTAACAGTAAGTAACTACATAAGTACCTAATATTAATATTCAGTTGATCCATCCATTGTATCTACCGAATTTAATAAGTAATTTAATACGAACTATGAAGGTTTCTATTGAATTATATGACTGAAAAACAATTACATACAAATATTATATATGGTAGGTACTCGTTTTCAAATTTCGAACCAACACATTTTGTTCAATCGAAACAAGAAGCATGGCAATTCCGTCTAAGCGTATGTTATTAATTCGAGTAAGTATTCATTTGCTTCACTCTCCTTCTTGGCCCAAGTCCAGCCTAAATCGACCTTTGAGTTTGTACACATTTTTCGTTTCATTGAGGAAATTATATCTTTCGATGATGTTTCTTTTATTTCAGAGACTGTGGAACATTTTGAAACTAACCAAACGCTTCTGGATATCGTCGAATCCATGCAGTTCCTGATAAGGCTGTCTTCATAACTACAAAATTTGGTTCATAATAAGTAAACTGAAAAGGTACAAAAAGACAAGGTGATTTTGTTACGATGCCGGATATTTCAGGGGGTTCATCGGTGTTCAAACTAAGTAGATTCAAAAAAGTTCTCCATGCATCTTGAGGTTAGGTAATTATTACTAATTACGATAATGTATAGAGAACAAAATTTTTTTTTTACTATTTTTTCCACCGTTCTTTAATGGGATCTAGTTTTCCATACAGAATAACCCCCTATTAAAATTCGAATTTTCGAATTGGTAACAAAATCATATGTAACTCTTTTTCAGTGGATAATGAAATCGATGCCTACCTGAAATATTTAACACCTAGAATATAATAAAATAAGGATTTTTTTGGAATGCAAAACAAGAGGCGGCCGCCGCAGCAATTAGGCTTATTGCCCCTAAGACTGTGGAAGGCTAGCACACTAAAACCACACACAACCAATGCTACAGGAGGCCATCAAAAACACCCCCTGATGGAGACACCGTATGATAGAATCATAAAAACATACGTTTTGGACAAACACCGCCATGTAGAATTAGCTGAAGATCCTAAGGACTTCTCGGGACCGAGGTACGTATCTACACAAACGGCAGCCTAGCAACAGTCCGCAAATCTGCTGGCATGGCACCTAACTGAGCGTGGTTTCGCGAGGAGAGGTGATTTTGGCTCTGTCGACTGCACCATTGGTCCCTCGGCACAGCCACCCATGCTGGTTTACATAAAAAAAAGGGGCAGCGGCTTTCTCAATAGACCTAAACTTACACAGAAAAATCACTCAATCTCTCAGGCTGAGTGCATTGGAATAGTAGAGGCAGCAGAAGCAAAAGAGGTAGAGAAATTACTGGCTTTCAGGTCAGAGTACTGTCGGACAGCGCATCGGTGCTGCAGGCCCTGACCAGCACGACTATCAACTCCAGACTTACACTCCAGCGTCACCAGGCTTTGGAGGGTATAGCTGCAAACAACAAGGTAACCTTACAATGGATCAAAGGACACCGCGGCTCATACGGGAACGATTCGACGGAAAAGTAGGCAAAGCGGGGCTCCAGCAGCCGTATAGAAGATCGAGAACCGTATGTACCCCTACCAATCATCCAGCTTAAATACTGGTTACGTCCTAACCTAACCTAACAAATTCAAAACATGAGAATGTTTGGGCCAACACCAGGGACTGAAGGCAAACCAGAGATGCTATTCCTAAGCATGACTCAGGAAACGCCTCCTAAAGTTCAAAAACTCCGAATAGCAGTGGGATTCCTAACAGGACACTGACCACTTAACAGACACTTTTATTATATGTGTAGGTGTCACCGACAATCAACTATGCAGAGGTTGTATGGCAGAGGACGAAACAGGCGCCCACTTACTCCTGGAGTACCCGGTGGTGGCGAACGAACAGCTGCATTTTCTTGGAAACGTGGGAGCTGCCCATGAAGCGTGGAAGCGACCGAGAAGCGTGCTCCGCTTCATGAAGTGTCCCGCGATCTAGAACCACTGCAACTCCGTTCCGTAGGGATGTCGGCTCCTTAAGTGTGTACTATCGCTTATTCCATGGGGAGTACTCGGAGGAGCTATTTAACCCCGCCGTCCACTTTCCACCTTCGCACCATGCGCAGTGGGCAGGGATTGCATCCCTACACGCTGGACTTACCGCGGATGCCATTACCAATCGGTACGAAGATCTTTCCTCTACAGAACCGGTAAACTCTGGAACGCTCTCCCTGCCCATATATTTCCCCCCAATTAGTCTCGGGTTCTTCAAGAGGGACGTGAATGGGCACCTGTCAAGCCAGCATGGCATTCGCAACCCCCGCATACGACCGAATTTCCATGGGCGTTCTTAGACACCTTATGGGTGGCTCGGGGGCATAGGTCGCGCTGTCAATAAAAAAAAATGGAAGAGCTCGGGTTGCTGGAGTAGCACCACCACCTGAGCGCCTTGAGATCTCAGTGCGGAGAATGGCTCACCCGCCCAGTAAAAGAAGAGGCTGGGCAGCAAACAAACAAACAACAAACAACGTCACGCCATTTATAATGACTTCAACTGTTTGAAGAGTCGATGTCTCTCTTCTAGCCTTTTTAATTATTTGACTTACGCTTCACTACCAAAGAGCTTTATCACTATTGGTACAGCTTGCTCGTCGCCACTGGCGTATTACTGCTCGCATTAAATAATGTATGCTATCTGTTGACATTACGAGTATACACAATACAATTTGTGAATTGTGTACGAGCACGACTTAACTATGATATCCAATATTTACTTAGCTTGGTACTACGTCACTAGATATTAGCGCATGTATACAAATTCTAGCCCCTGTACTAGTGTGGTAAACCAGGTACTGGGACATATGTAGGTGGCAGATAGAGCAATTTGATAGATTTACTTCATTGCTTCACAAAATTTAAATAAAATACAGTAATTTTATTAAAATGACGTTCAAAGGCGGGCTTATGCCTTATAGAGATGGTTTGAGACGTGTAAGTGGCAGAAATTAGTGTAGGTAGAAGCAAGGATATTATTGTAAGAATTAGGAATGAGTAGGCACCATTTTGCTGGAGAATTATTTTAAAGAGACGGTGAAAAAATTCAAACGCAATGAACGTTTATGTATATTTAAACATTATTGCTGCATTTAGTAAATCCGTGGTAGCAATATCTTACTCCTAAGCATAGTAAAATTCGATGAAAAGTAAACTTAAAAGCAAACTCAACCACTCAAGCGGTAGCGTCAAAGTGCATTCCACGAACCGGCAAACTTGAATGCGACGGGTTGTAGGAGAGGTATTAAATATTCGGGTAAAATATCAGAAAAGCGAGACATCCAAAGGACTATTTACGGATAGAACAAATTGTGACAAGTTCGAGAGCAGTCTAACTGCCATATGAATGATCAATAAACAATACAATACAATACAATATTGGAAGATTTTGTATGATTATGTAGAGCTATGAGTCTTTCTGTTGTTTCGTCGTCGCGAAGTGATATAGGTTATTATCGATCTTTATTATTCAGTTGTGGGATAGGTGTCGCTATCACCACAATTATATAAATTAGATTTTCGCGCCTATTTGAATTCAGTAGCAATAATAATAGGAATTCGTAGCAAATAAACAGCCAAGTTTATTCCTGAAACTAAAGAAATTATAATAATGGTTATGACAGTATTTAGGCACTTAGATACGTACGTACGTCGTGACGTAACACGTGTAACATTGTTCTTGTTATTTATTTAAACGACTCGGCTGATGTAGTACTTATTGTATAAAATCAAGATAATACTTACGAGTCGTTTGCATAGCGTGAAAGAAAAGCTGAGCGTAATGTTTCTTTAAATCTTTGGCCATTTCATGGAAAACATACTTTGTACGTAGGTAATATTTAGTGAAGTCTGAGTTTTATACATCTATCTATAATAGGTTGAATATTATGCAGGAATGTTAATTACTTGCGGCGTTATAAGTAAGTATGTAGGCAAATTGCTTAAATGGACAAAACATGTAGATATGTGAAGTGAACAAAATATGTAGGTATGGTATATGTATGTACCTACCTATGTTAAACAAGTAGGTATATAAGAATTACATCCACTGAACTAATTTGTATTTTTGTGTGTGTTTTTTTATGGAAACTGACACGGTTGGCTACAATCACCTACTACATCCGTGATATCAGCCCATAACACCTTGGCGAACTAGGTCTCACGGCAGTGCTTCCCTTCGGTCGTGCCGGCTACACTAAACTGGACGGAAAACACGAACTATTTCATAGCCGCTTCAACCTACTTTTCATTCAGAGGGGTGGTATCAACTCGGGCGGGGGCCCTATCACCTATTAAGGTAAGAAGGGAAGGGACCTACAGTTTTACGTGGAATCCGAACCACGATCAGCCTCCAACGGTCGAGCGGTCACCCATTCATCCACTGACCGCGCCCAGGTGTGCTTATGATCCGACCGACAGTCGACCGACAGCACCACTGAGCTACTGAGGCTGACAACTGACAGTGTACGTTTAAAAACATAATTGACGCCTGATATTATATTATTTATTAGTCAATATCATGTAAATATTGTAATTAGATTTTTTTATATTTATTGCATTAATTAAAAAGTACACGTTTTATTTCAAATATTTCGACAGTCGTCCTTATTGAATATTATAATGTTGCGAGAGGTCCGAGGTTCGAATCCAACCGGCGGGTGTACCTACAATGAGTTGATCTTATTTGAAAAAAAAATACGTGCATGGTTCGGATTCCATGTAAAATTTTAGGTCCACCGGGTTGACTGGATGAAATTTCCTAAGGCAACAAACCCGCCCTTACCACACATTAAAAGTGGCTTAAAGTGTATTATCATTATTATATTCTATTTATTTACTTTTTTTTATTTAATTTTTTTTATGGAAACTGACACGGTTGGCTACAATGTATCTCCCATAACACCGGGTGAGCTAGGTGCCATGTCAGTGCTCCCCTTCGGTCGTGCCGGCTACACTGAACTGGACGGAAAACACAAACTATTTACATAGCCGTTTCGACCGACGTTTCATTTAGTGCGGTGGTACCAACCCGGTCGGGTTGAACCCTACCACCTAGTAAGGTAAGAAGGGAAGGGACCTACAGTTTTACGTGGAATCCGAACCACGGACAGCCTCCAACGGTTGAGCGGTCACCCATCCAATAACTGGACCGGCGACAGCAAACTGCCACGTTTTTTTCTTCTATTTAGATACATATTTATATTAATTAGATATAATTATAAAACAAATACATACAAAATTAATACAAATACACAAAACCCAATCGTTCGTTCATTCATTCGTTGCAACCTGTTTCTTACTAGGAATACAGCAGCAATTCTAACTAGCTATCATCAGTCAGCCGTGTATGTCTATATCTTTCAGTTTTTGTTTTTTTATAGACAACCGGCGCGGGTGGCTGTGCCCAAAACTTCAACGGAAGATCAGTCACAGCCAATAACACCACTCCTCGCGAAACTAAGCTCAGGGAGGCACCACGCCAGCTGTATAGGCGGACCAAAAAGTCATCGTCTAATTTATTAATATAGCAATTGGATATGATGGGAACAAGAAATGATGGACGGTTCTTTTGGTGGCTTCATGTATAATAAAAAAACAATTCCCTACGCTACGCGGGCCACAAGTTGGACCCCGCCGGGCCGCGGGTTGGATACCCATGAACTAGATCATTTAAAGTATTAAATTCTAGAAATAAAAAATGTTTATAGTAAAAAAAACAAGACAACTTTAGCGGTCAAAAATAAACCTTTTCAGCGATGAAATAATTAAAGTTCACGACCCAAATAATATATCTATACTATATCTAGAATGCGTGTCTCCTCTCTTGCCGCACGAATGTTTACAGCAATTAATACGAATCGAGCCACAAACACAGCACAAGTAACTGTATATGCTATATTTAGTGAATATGTCTTGTTTTTAATAGATCAGTCGAGGGAACGACGCATTTCTAATTTTGTATTTACAAATTTTAAAATACCTAGCCCACTGGGGAACTCTTAACGGTGCTTTTATGCATATGTTATGTAGGTATGTAAAAAGGTAGGTTTGGCAAATCCAGTACGTTACGGTAGAGCAGGAAATTGGCATAATACATATTTTATTGGTAGATACTTACGAGTATTACCCCACTTTTATGTTGGACATAATAAGTGACCAAAACTACAATAAAATATTTTATTATGTATTAATTGCATATCAATTTCATTAGCGTAGACATTGTTAGCTGCGTACTTATAGATACGTAGTGCTGCAAGCATATCCACAGTGGGTTCCTAAAATGGTATAACATATTATGGAACTTGGTCACACTAACAGCAAGCTAAGAACTATAATCTGTATAAAGTTTAGTGAAACGTCCTATTAAGCTTTTGCTGAATCGCAGCTTTCAAATTAAGCCAACTAAGTAATTATGTTACATTAATTACATTACATGCCCGTTACATTAATTTAAAAAAAAAGTACGTTCTTACAGAAAATTAAAAAGTGGGTCTAACTAAAGTCACAGAGGACAAGCTCTGTGCTAAAGTACCGTTATTTAAAATTTCAATGATTAATGAAAAACTCGATCAAAACGAAATTTTTCAATTGGAACCGTTTTTTTATTAGCTGTTCTACACGTTTTACGGACATAGTCATTATGTTTAATGGAAGAAACCTACTTTTTGGCAACTGTGAAAAACAATGAAAAAGCGGAAAGGATTATTGTATCAGAGTTAGTGTACACGAGGAGAGAGGAGAGGGAGCTGAAGCTAGAGACATATTATAATGGTGTTCATCAATTTACCGACTATATGCAAACAAACGCACACATGATAAGTAACCACGTGGGTCGTAGCCAGGTTTTATTGGTAGCCTAAATAACTCTGCTATTGATAAGTATCCCAAATAAAACCAGAATTCCTGTAGTTTTACCAAATAAAATATTCAGTTAAATTTTTTTCTAAAAAAATTAATGACTCCGATTTTTTTTTCCTGGCTAGTCATAAACTGCCCTACTCCCTGGTTCCCGCTTGGGAAGTTGAGTTTTGGGACATCCTGTAGATATATAGGTAACAGTTTCTTTTCAGAAATAAACTCAAGTAAATGCATATTGAGCAAAAAGGTCCTAAATGTGCGTTTTAATTTTCACTAGACCCTTTTCCCTTCGCGTAGCTTCATTCCCATTACGTTACCGCTTTAGTCAAATTTATAAAAGTTATATTAGTTCTCTTTTCTCGGACCTTGCAAAGGGCAACGTCATGCTTAAATAAACAAGCATTTCTACATTGGCGCTTTATTGACTCACTTATCGTCTCCCGGCAGCGCCATGTCTTATCTCCGGGTGTACTGCACTGGACACAACGTTACTCACGCACGTTCATCACTATCACTAGAGTATCACAACAATAATTAAATCGAGCACTTCGGCAGGAAGCGTGCGTTCTGCCAGCAGCAGCGAGCGTGCACGCGTGCGGTGCGCGGTGCGGCGGGCGGGCGGGCGGCGCGCGCGAGTGACGGGACGGACGGCACTGGCGGTTAACGCGCGAGCGAGCGAGTAATATACGTGAAAATCTGTCCTTTTATATAAGCGACACCACGCGTGCTGCTCGGGAGCTTTCCCGCGCGTTTTCGCCGCCCCGCGCCACGCCGCACCGCACCGCGCCGCGCCGCCCCGCGCGAAGCGCATGCCGGCCGGCGCGCGCTTTACGCCACTTCTTGACGAATATTTCTTTGTCATTATACATTTTTGTTAATGTTGTGTGTTCAATAAAAACTATTTGTTATACAATAAAAAAAAAAGAAAAAAATTTTGGAACTTATTTCTTAAAAACATTTTTTTTATGTAATCCGTTATGGGCGGATGTGTCGGAGGGGCCAAAGCACAGTTTCGGACCAGCCAATATCACTTCCGAGAAGGTAGGTGCCATACCGGATACTTCCCTGGATTGAAGAAGAATATAATAAACTAAAACAAACAACGAATTAATTCTTAACTTTTTTTAGTAAACCTATGGTGGTGGGACACCTATATTGCTATATTTAGCCCATGTCTGTCAATCTAGTGTCTATCACAACATATATTTTTCATATTCGTTTCGAATGACCTTCCTTAAAAATAAAAAATAATAATTTGTTCAAAATATGGTATGAATGAGAAGAGCTATTAAATTCATACACATCATTAATTTCAATTTATTTCTTTATGGGACCTGACATGGTTGGCTACAACCTACAACCGTCTACAGTTGCTTTCACGAGTTATGACCACACTTTTCATTGGTCGGTGCCGACGCTTCACGCGATTGGTTCGTCAGTCAGCGTCAGTCAACGCTCTATTGCGTGCAATGCAAGGTTAGTCCACTGTCCATTTGCTCATGACTCGTGAAAGCAACTTTACCTATTACACCCGTGATGTCAGCCCATAACTTTGGTGAACTAAGTAAGCGCTTCCCTTTGTCGTGCCGGCTACACTTAACTGAGCGGAAAACGCGAACTAGCCGCTTCGACTGAACTTTCATTCAGTGTGGTGATCCAAGTTCTTGCCGCGCCTGGATGTGCTTAATTCCACGATCGGACGTCGATACAATGCACAACCGAGCCACCGAAGCCGGCGGTACCTACAATAATGTCGCATATATATAGTTTTTCAATATCAAGATACTTATATTTATAACCGCCTGTAAAAAGAGAAGATGGAGAAAAGCGGAAAACGGAAAGTTAGTTAAAAATCTGTCTGTCTACCCGGATGTGCATAGGCCGCCTTCTGATACGTGCGCAGAAGGCATTTGTGCGCAATTGAACAAGTACGTGCTCGCAGTACCTACTTACTGTTGTCCCTATACTAACATCAACACTTTTTGATAATTCATATAATAATTCAATACAATATAACATTCAGCAACTGGCAACTGGTTGCATGTTGCAGTGACATCGTTCATCACTAGGCTATTTTAAATTATTTGCTGTTTGACAATAGAGTAGAAATAGAACTTCCTTCTTTTTTTGAAGTCGGTTAAAAATTGATCTCCACGTGCCACAGTCTGACACCGTCCCTTGCTCCTTACTTGGTGGTTTGGTAGATTGTGGATTGCTAGGGAACGAAAGCGTATGTTCCTTCTAGTTCAGTAGGGTCAGCAATACAAAGGGAACCCTCCGATTTGGCGCTTTCCCGGAGGTATTTTCAATAAATTTACAACGACACATCAAGGATGACATTAGACGTCATAGGACTAATAATACATTATTATGGTAAGTGCTAATGAAGTTAGCGCGATTGGCGCTAATACGAACGAGTGTCGGCAGCACTAAGTGGTGGCGACACGATTAGGCGATTAGTGTAAAAGCTCAAAATATTTGCTTAGGAACAGAATCGGGAACACCTCCTAAAACAATCGTACACAAGATAAGCACGTCACTCGCTATCGTATGTCGTTGGGTACACACTAAGTATTTGCGAGGGATATATTTTGAGCGTCGAAACACTAGCGAAGTGCGTGTGACAGGCAGGAATGAATATAGTTTCGTATTGGCCGGATCATAGATATAGGAAAAAAATCGATTGAAAGTGTTTTTTTAGTATAAAACAACAAAAATACAACTTACATGTTCACATTAATTTGTGCATACATGTGTACAATTTTTATCTGTATGTAAATGTTTTTTATTACAGAGCTTTAATTGTTAAGGCAAAATTAGGTCATTTCCGAATTCGGCTCGAAGGACCATAATATTTATGTGTAACTGCATACACAGTTTTTTAATTCTATATATAATACTTAATTCTAATAAAAATACAAATTGTCCTAAAATACGAAAATTAAAACTAAAAAAGCGGTCAAGTGCGTGAGGGTTCCGTACCATTCTGTTTTACATGAGAAGTTTAAGACTTAGGATTTTCCAAGGGATTTTCGTTTAGGTTTTCCTGTAAACTATAAGAGAGGCCCTATATTCCAAATGGTTTTCGAAATATGATTTGCTTGATTTTTGTATATTTTCTTTAATATATTTAAAACTATGCATTTTTAAATTATAATCAAAATATGTATATTCCTTATAACGAGCCCTTTTGATTGGTATGTCACATGATGCAATTGAAGTTTTAACTTTCTAATTTGTCACCCAAAATTAACCCCCAAAATCGAAATTTGTTCATTTACGCTGTACGACCGCCATTAGGCCATCAAACTCTAACTATACATATGTACCAAATTTCTACTTTTTTGTCCAGTAGATTCGGAGAAAATAAACGTGACAGACGGACAGACACAAAAGTAATACTATAAGGGTTCCGTTTTTTTTCCTATTCTGAGGTACGGAACTTTAAATAAACTTTTACACGAATTTTGTCACAGCACGAACACCTCGTCCAAGGCGAAGGGCGCCGCCGCCCGCACCAAGCACGCTGTCCGCATTCCCTCTTAGAATTGCCAGGCCAATGCGTTGAATGAAGCAATACCTCGATCTGCGGTCGCCACTTTTTTTAAAAGCAGCTAGCCCAAGAGAAAGCTTCTTCGCGCCTGCGGTGACCACACACCGAGGGTCTCCATGGCAAAGCCCAGAAACTCAAAGAGGTCTGTATAATGCTTGTTAGCATATTTGGTGTGCTTGCGGCCTGCTGTGCTTTCAAGGCGGCATCTCTGGCCGCGATGGTGAGGGCCGGAGGCTCGGCGCCAGCTTGGATTTTGAAAGGAATTGAAAGGAATATATCTAAGTATTTAAGTAAATTAGACTTAGACCTTACCTTCAATATAATCGACTGAGCAACCGTCTCTATATTATAGTGAAGTCGCGGTGGAGCCTACACAGCAGGCAGACGTGACTAGAGTCATATCTCCAGTCAGTATATCTGTGTCGGAGTCCTCGTTACATTTGTAAATTAGGAAGATGTATATACATATAGATAGGTATGCACTCGTCATCTGACGATTGCGTATGCGAGTGCAACTTGTGTCGACCTAAACTAATAAGTAGGTACTATTAGTGTACTACCGTGTGAACTATTCAATGCATACTAAAGAATAAACTTTATTGTTATTATTTCTCTATGAGAATAAATAATTGGCAATAATTTATTTAGGACTGATTTTACTACCTTAGGTTAAAATGTAGCGGTCAGTGTGAGAAATGCCTCTTTCACGGACAGGTAAATATCGAACGAGGCTTGAAGCCGATTTAACCAGGGGTGGTTATATCGGCTCTTACCGTCGTCGGTATTTGTTCAGTACTAGCGCGGACCATCCAGGCTTCAAAATGAAACATTTACAGAAAAAATCTATATTTGTACTTATAGCGATTTGTCAAGGATAGGTATATTTATATTTATTGGTGTCATGATTTTGTTGTACTTGTATCTTTAAGTTTCTTTTTTTTGCTTTCATTATGCCATTTTGTTTAGGATTTTTGTTTAGGGTTTTGTTTGTCTGGGGTTGCCAACCCTTTGTTTGACATTGATAGGTATTGTTTAGTTTTTTAAATTAAATTTTCGTGTTTAAAGATTTTCAACAGACTTCCAAAAAGGAGGAGGTCCTCAATTCGTCTGTATGTTTTTTTTTGTGTGTACGTTACTCGATTTTAATGATTCTTTTTATCATGAGTAGGGTATATCTCAGGTGTGGTCCTTTCATAAATTTAATGAAAGAATACCACCCCTAAGGGTGAGAAATTAAGGAATGAAACTTTCACACTAAGGAATTTTTCATTCACCCACTTATTATGTGATATTACTAAAAAGAGTGAAATAAAAAAAACTGTTTTAAAAAAAAATTAAACCGACTTCAAACCCTTAAAAGTATTAAATAATATTTTGATCTTGAGTGGAAGGCAGTACAAAAGCACACCTGAAAATTATAGATGGATCCTTATGTGCTTTTGTACCGCCTTCTACTCAAGATCTAAATATTATAACTTTTTAGAGTTTCAAGTCGGTTTAATGTTTTTTTAAACATTTTTTTATTCGATTCGATGTAGGTACCTATTTGTTAGTTTATAAGTGGTAACCTGTAATTGGTTTAGTTTTACTATTTTTTATTGTTGTCTTATGTATTTAATTTAACTGGCGGTTGATTTCCCTAAATGCTAGGCCAAAAATGCCTCTTGACATGATATACACAAAAACTAAAATTTGGGACTGAAAACGAACCGGAACGCGCAAATTTTTTCCAAGCCAGCCAAAAAATTAGTACAAGCGCAAGTCAGCATTTATTTGAGATCAGCTGTCAGGCGCGTGCGCCGCGGCATGTGATGTGACGTGTAAGTAGAGGGATTTACTCACTGTCATAATAACTTTGTATGAATAGATAGGCATAGTACAAAGAGAAAACTCTCGAGATAAATGATAAGGTGTTGTCCTTATCTATCACATTAACTGCCTTTGTGACTGCAGCGCAAAGATAGGTAGGTACCGTTTTCTACGGTACAGGTATAATTATTATAAAACCGTGTCAGACTCATTGGCTTCACTGAGCAGAACTGTATGCAGTTTAGTAACTTCCTACTGTATGCTTCTAGTACCAAAGTTGAAGAAAAATCGGTCAAGTGCGAGTCGAACTCGCGCACCGTGATTTCCGCACCACAAAAAAATATTTAACTAAACGTTTTACTTTTTCTAGTTATTATATCCGCCATAATAAATAATAACACACATTATGTGAAAATTTCAACCGGCTGGCTATTACGGTTCCTAAGATACAGCGCGTGGATAAAGCAGTTGGACAGCCATACAGCAGACAGATAGACGGCGGGCGTTTGCGTTTGACAATGTACCGCAGGGGTGTGTAGGTACTTATAAATCAGTTAATCGACAGGTGTATGTATGTATGAGATATCGGTTCGGCTTCAGCATCACATCTCTGAGTGACAGATCCATGCTGACTGTAATAATGTTGCCGACACGTGTATTATATGGATCCTGACATCATTAAATTGTTCATACATTATTCACTTACTACACCCGTGATAAAAAGCAGAAATTATTTTCACGCTACGCCGTGTTCTTCGCATCATTTTGTATGGAGAAACGGAGCAGCGCCTCTAGTGATAGATTTGCGAACTTCGTTTCTCCATACAAAATGATGCGGAGAACACGGCGCGGCGTAGCGTAGTAGGTTAAATCTCGTGATTAGGGTACTGCCTCGGCGCCGCACTAGGAGCCACAATAAACACCTTCCGAGGATGCGAAGTTATCGGTTCTGTAGGAGATTTATTTACCGGAACCAGAAAATTCCATCCGCTCAATGTCGCCTATTAAACAGCCTTAGAGTCACATCAGCCGACAGTGTCCTTTTTTATGGAAACTGACACGGTTGGCTCCATCACCAACAACATCCGTGATGTCAGCCCATAACACCGGGGAGCTAGGTGCCATGTCAGTGCTTCCCTTCGGTCGTGCCACCTACACTGAACTGGACGGAAAACACAAACTATTTACATAGCCGTTTGACCGGCGTTTCATTCAGTGCGGTGGTACCAACCCGGGCGGGTTGAACCCTACCACCTAGTAAGGTAAGAAGGGAAGGGACCTACAGTTTTACGTGGAATCCGAACCACGGTCAGCCTCCAACGGTCGAGCGGTCACCCATCCAAGTACTGACCGCGCCCAGCGTTGCTTAACAATCAATAATAAAATTACAATCAATTCAAATATTTCGACTTATGTCGTCTTCAGTGAAAATAATATTATACAATATAATATAAAATGGTGTTGATATGGTGGTTTTATTTATTTTTTTAATGTACGATATTTAATCCTGGGGAATGATGCGCGCCTAGGTTCCATATGTAGGTATGAAGATTCCCAAGTTCTTAATTCAATTTCTTTAAGTGGTGGAATGAAAGATTTAATTATGCGGACGGTGAAGCATTGGTTGAATGAAATTTGATGGTTACGGCAGTGTGTTGGGATGGGAAGAGGCGAGTTTACTGAGGTGGATGTGAACCTGTGGTGATTGATCCTAATGTGTATTGGGTTGATGGTTGAGCCTATGTAGTATGAGGTGCAATGACGGCATTCCAAGATGTATACACATGAAGAGGTTTTGCAGGTTGAGTATGGCTGGGACTTGTATGATTGTGTAGAGTTTGTTGGATGAATGATAGAGTTGGTGTCTCTATGTCCTTCTCGCACGATGTGTGCAACACGATTATCAGCGAAATGTAAACAATTTAATTGTGACTAACTTCGTAAAGTCGGCTATTTTAGGTTCATGTTTGTCGAGCGAGAGCACAAGGCGTCACATGACCGATGATAAAACACAACGAACTTGGAAAGTAAACAAAATTTTGTTGGGGCTTATGTATCTACCCATCTACACGCTACAGTCAAACATACTTTTTCTTTTTTAAGGTTCCGTATCCATACGGAGGCCTATTACTTAGCCTACGTCGTATGTCCGTCTGTCTGTCCGTCCGTCCGAGTGCTGTATCTTTTGAAACGGTTGAAATTTTCACAGAATATATGTTATTATGTAAAAAATTATGGGGTCCCCACTCCCCATACAAGAAAAGTGCAAAGAGTCGATTAGTCACACTACTGAATAATAGATGGCGCCACAGGGTTTTATATTTTGCATTGTAGAAAGAAAAAAGATAGACGGATATAGTTTTTTTCAGGTATGGTATAGCGTTTCTACGGAAACCTCCGTGCGCGAGTAAAACTCGCACTTGACCGATTGTTTTATTGTTTAAGGACTACGCGCATTAGGACTAGTCGTTAGCCTTGTTGTTTGATATTTTTAAGCTTTTAGGACGCAAGGCTACCTAACTAAAGATGTATAAGATCCTATTGACACTATATTGAGACAGGTTGTGTCAACTACTTTTAAAAATTCTTGAATCATACCTATTTGTGCCGACCTTCATTCTGGTAATGCGGTAGTACGTACCTGGTGGCTTTTAATTCGAATCATTGAGCAAGTAGGTAATACTCGCTGTTATGACATAAATTAAGTTGTCAAATTCAGAGTGAGAAAGTTCATTCAGTCAGCTCAAGGTTTTCTTCCGCATTCTGAATTGAATAATGTATTTAGATCACGAAGAGAGCGGCGGGTGGCCGAGTGGTTTGGGCATCGGCTTCTCATGCGAGAGGTCCGAGGTTCGAATCCGGTCGGCGTGTACCAATGAGTTTTTTCTGACGAAAAAAATTACGTGCATACCTACACCTGCTGCTTCACCGTTCGGAACCGGTGTAAAACTGTAGGTCCCTTCCCCTGCCCCTTACTAGGTGGTAGGCTCAAATTGTAGCCGACTGGGTTGGTACCACCGTACTGGATGTAAGATGGCCGCATAGCAGCCTCGGTTGTATTCTCCTCTAGTCCAGTATAGCACCAGCAATCCAGGGAAGTCTCCGGTATGGCACCTACCTTCTCGGAGGTGATATTG